>JAOQGH010000019.1:3163175-3176772 GCA_025769975.1 Gallinago jamesoni | reverse complement strand
TGGCCCAGGTTGCCCAGAGAAGCTGTGGCTGCCCCATCCCTGGAGGGGTTCAAGACCAGGTTGGAGGGGGCTTGGAGTAACCTGGTCTGGTGGGAGGTGTCTCTGCCCAGGGCAGGGGGTTGGAACTAGATGATCTTTAAGGTTCTTTCCAACTCAAACCATTCCATGATTCTATGGTCCTGACCATGGGATGGTTCCTTGGTGAAATGAGCTGCTGATGAGCTCAGGAAAAACAGAAAGCAGCACGACCTCACGCTGATTCTGTGCCCAGATCAGCAAATCTGGATTTTTCTCCCTTGTCCCCAAAACTTATGTGACACCACCGCATCTGATGCTTTCACCACCAGCATCAGGGCCACCTCAACCAAGCCAGCTCTCCAGCAAGGGCAACCAGGGCTCTCCGGCTCAGATTCCCCCCCAAAGTCTACCTCTGCCTCTGGATGGGGACCCAAAAAAATGCAGCTGCCTTCTTGGCTACGAGACAGGAGCTTACTTAAGGCCTGAAGCTGACCTGCTCCACGCAGGCCACCACCATCTCCATCACCTGGCTTTGAAAGACGCCCCTCCTGCCTACTCGGTTCCTTGGTGGTGTGGCTTTAAAGCTTTCTCCCGTGCAGCTATAAAAGGGTGTGAGAGAACTTGGAAAGGAAACCCTGGGTGGTACAGACGACTGGAACAAGGAGCAATCTGTGCCCAGGGGCAGGGGAGGGGGTGGCAGGGCCCACACGGTGCCACGCTGGATGGCTGCCAGGGAGGAAATGACACACCGCACTATCCTGCTTTTGTCCAGGGGCGAGACCAAAAAGCTGCAGAAAAGAGGAAAAGGCAAAAAAAAAAAAAACCCACCACAAAAAGGAGGGATTCTTCTGCCTTGCACTGCTCCCCCCTCTCCCCTCCCCACCGCTCCCGTATCCTCACTCCTACGGACCAGGGGGCACCACGGCCCCAGCAGCATCTGGATGGGCTTAGCATCAGGGTTGTGTTTTTACACTCCCCTCCTTGTTGCTTTTTTTTAAAAAAAAAAAACATGGCCACTGAGCCAGCCGGCGAGGCCAGGGCCCAGGAACGCCCCGCTCTGCTGCTCCTTGCAGCGAGCTGCCAGCCAAGAGCTTCTCCAAGGGCTTGGAGAAGCAGGCAGCGTCCTCCAGCCCTGCCTCCAATGGCCCTGCACAAGGTGCCACCAAGCATGCCGGCTGTGGTGTCCACGCTGGTGGTTCTCCCCCAGCTCCTGAAGGAGTCCCAGCTGCTGTCACTCCAAAAAATAAAGTCTTAAGAACCTTTCACCCTCATCATTCCAAAAAAAAAGCTCAGAAACTTGGTGTTTTCCAGCTGCTGGCCATAGGTCTACTCTTACCTCTTCTACGCTCTGCGCTCAGGGATCTCCTCTCCTGCTCCCCCCATCTCAGACACCTCTCCACCACCTCACCCTCATGTTGCAGGGCTTCCCCAGAGAAGATCTCCTCCCTTCCTGCCCATGGGCTCTTCTCCTCCCTCCCCATGGCTGAGGCCCATCATCCAGGCACCTCCAGGTCAGATCCTCCACCTGCAGCTCATGAGCAATCTCCCACACACCCAACCACCAAGCCCCGCTCCCTGGTATCACACTTTTTTTTTTCACATCTCTCCTTCTCCTGTTGTTTCAGTATCTTACCCATCATCTGGTCCCCTGTGAGAGGACCAGAACACATGCTTTGTTCCTCACCCCAAACTATCTCCCTGAGCTGCCTTCCATTTCTCACTTCAGGCATAATGAAAACAAGCAAGGCACAAATGCCATTTTCTTAAAAATTATAGTTAAGGTTCCTGAAAGGAACCAAAAATCTCTATTGCTGCTGGATGGTTTCTCTCATTAAAAAGAAAATCCCACAGGAACCTTAACTAAACAACTGTCCATAGACACAAGTTCTCCTCCTACATCCCACGAGCAATTCAAAAGGGCTCAGGCAAGATAAAGCCAAAGATGGATTGGGGAGTGCAGGAATCAGGGGAGGATGAATGTTGTGGGAGAGATCCACTCTTGTGGAACTTCAAGAGGACTTCAAAAAAGCCGGTGAACTAAAGCCAACTGGCCAGCAGAAGAACCCATATCGGACAGGAAGGCAGCCCCAGCTGATGTTCCTCTGTAATAATGGAGGACAGTGAGGATAGTTAGGCTGAACAGGAGAAAAGTTTCTGCTGAGCCCAGGATGACTCCCTGGCTTTCTACTCATCACACTGTGACTCAAAAATCTCCTGCTTAAATTTAGTTGCCAGCACATCCATGGCTTGGTCCAGCCTCAGGGCTTGGTCCAGCCTCAGCTCAGGTACTCCAAGCTTATGATGGAGAAAAGTCACCAGGGTGCAGAAAAAGCTGTGCACAGACATCTGGTTTTGCCTGGAGACAGAGGTCACCCTCATCCAGGGTACCCTGCCTGTGCATGGGGACCTCCTGGGGCAGAGCAGAGCTGCCCAGACCTAGAAGACAGCACTGATCACTGCTTCCCAGGCTTTGCCCAAGTCCATGCGCACACCCTCCCAAGCACTGGGCACACAAGAGAAGCCAGCATGCCCATCTTCAGCTGGTGTCATACAAGCATAGAATGGTTCAAGTTGGAAGGGACCTTAAAGACCATCCAGTTCCAACCCTCTGCCCTGGGCAGGGACACCTCCCACCAGAACAGGTTACTCAAAGCCCCATCCAGCCTGGCCTTGAAACCCTCCAGGGATGGGGCAGCCACAGCTTCTCAGGGCAACCTGGGCCAGGCTCTCACCACCCTCACACCAAGGAAGTTCTTCCCCAGATCTCATCTCAATCTCCCCTCTTTCAGTGTCAAACCCTTCCCCCTTGTCCTATGGCTCCCCTCCCTCATAACTGCCAAACACCACAGCACCCCTTCAGCCCAAAGCAGTGCTGAGCCCAGCTCAGGATCTGCTCTCTCTCTACAGAGACCAATGCTCCTCTGCCTGCTCCAGCCACAAAACCTTCTGCCCACCCCACAATGGGCTGTGATAACTACAGCAATCCTATGCCCAAGCAACCTGCCCCGAGCATGGAGGATGCCTGCAGGACAGCAGGACACCCTGCGCTGGCTTCTCCAGCCAGCTTGTGAAAACCCAAAGCTTCCCCTTTGATTCCTCTTTCAAACAAGAGTTCCTATATTTTCACATCAAAACAATAAGAAACACAGCCAGCTCTCCACCCCCATCCTTAATTTAACAGAAACTGGAAGATCATGGGCTTTGAGAACCCAGGCAGTGCATTTGGTAATGGTAAGGGTCTGGGTTGGCTTTTTTTTTTTCCCCATTGCATCCATTTTTGCAAGGTTAAGGTGCAATCCCACCAGTGCCCCCATCTCCACTGGCAAAGCGCAGGGTGGGCTGGGAGCAACCAGGTGGCTTGGGGATTGCTTTCGGTGCCTTTGTCAGGTCCAAGAGCCTCGGCGAGATAGAGCCCTTTTGCACGCCAAAAATAGAGGAGTCAGAAATGGGGGAAGATGTCTCAGGTGGGGTCACACCAGCCTGCACAAGATCACCTTACTGAAGTCGCCTCAGCAAGGTGAACCCCAAAGCGAAGGCTGAAGGTCTGCCACTTCCACATGGACCTCGACCCCACGGGGCTCTGCAGTGCTCAGCCTGGTTTAAGGAGAATTCCCTTTTCCTTCTTCCCTCCCTGAAGACTCATCCTAAGCATCTCCAGCTCCGAAGAAGAGCAAAACCTGACCGCCATCCCTCCAGAAAACAGCAGCAAGCACAGACACCAGCACAGCCCCCCTTCCCAAACCCAACCACACACCAAAGCCACCTCCCGCAATCCTCCCCGTATCCATCCACAAGCACCTGAGAAAAGCTTCTCCATGGAGATATGCCGCTTCCTTTATGCTCCTAATGAGTTATTATCGATAACCCATAGACATAACCAGCCGGCCAGCCGGCCAGGCATGCAGCACAGCCTCCTCTTGCTCAGCTGCTGAAGACCTGCAGGAGACCCCACCTGGAGTACTGCATCCAGCTCTGGAGACTTCAGCACAGGAAGGACATGGACCTGTTGGAATGGGTCCAGAGGGGGACCATGAAGATGGTCCGAAGGCTGGAGCCCCTCTGCTGGGAGGACAGGCTGAGAGAGTTGGGGGGTTCAGCTTGGAGAAGAGAAGGCTCCAGGGAGACCTTAGAGCCCCTTCCAGTCCCTCAAAGGGCTCCAAGAGAGACGGGGAGGGACTCTGGATCAGGGAGGGGAGCCATAGGACAAAGGGGAAGGGTTTGACACTAAAAGAGGGGAGATCTAGGTGAGATCTGGGGAAGAAGTTCTTTGGTGTGAGGGTGGTGAGGGCCTGGCCCAGGTTGCCCAGAGAAGCTGTGGCTGCCCCATCCCTGGAGGAGTTCAAGGCCAGGTTGGAGGGGGCTTGGAGCAACCTGGTCTGGTGGAAGTATATTTACAGTCCCTTCCAACTCTAACCATTCTATGATTCTAGAAGATGAGATGCAGCTGTGGGGAGGGAGGAGGAGACCTAACGGGCGAGTGGACTCTGGGGAAGACCCACAGCATGAGGCCGGTGTGATGGAGACATGCCCAACATGGGAGAGCCAGGAGAGGACATGCCTGAGCATGGGGTGCAGCAAGGGGGGAAGATCTAACCCTCCAGGTCATGTCAGTCACCTGCGTGTCCCCCAGGACCTGAGTCACCAGACACTCATCAGCCACCTCAGCCACCCAAGGCACCACTAGCCCTGGGGCCAGCTCGATGCGGGGAGCCCTGGGGAAGCATCGAAAGGCTGCGTGGAGCCGCTTGCTTCAGATGGCACTGTCTGAAGGTTTGCATACTTGGAAAGACATAAAACCATCCCGTAATACCAACAAAAATAGCTTAAGACCAAAAGAGAAGTGCAACTACAACTATTTCGGGCGTGCACACATCCCATGCTGAACCCACCACCGGCAGCTGCCAAAACCCACAATGATGTCCCCATCCCCAGGAGCTCACAGTGGAGCACAAGAGGAGGCAGAGCCTGCAAGAAAAAGGTGTCCAGCAGCGGTATCCAACGCAGCAGAAAATTAAAAAAAAAAAAAAAATTTAAAAAGAAGTGGTTTCTGTGTGGTTTTTTACAAGCCACACCTGCACAACACCCACCCATTGGTTTCCCTCCAGACTCATCCAAACACTCGCTACTTGAGAGACGCTTCCCAACAAGGATCAGCTTTGCTAAGAAAGAAGAACAGAGCCCTAGGCAAAATTAGCCTTTTTGTCTCCCAAATAGGCAATTATCCCTTGCAAAACTACATACTTCTAAAATACAGGAGAGGCAATATTAAGCTTTACTAAAATGGTGCCTTTAAAGCACGAATTGTTGCAACATGGTGAAAACAACACGGGGGACTTGCAGCCGCAGAAAACTGGGACTATTTCTGATTTTATAGTTTCCAGGCACACTGGGCTCCAACAGAGACAACCTTAAAAAATCACAGCTGTGTTACATACAGCACCCCCATTTTTAGATCATTTTAGAGGAGGTGCAAGTCAACCGCTTCGCCGTTCCTCCCGAAGCCCCCGTAGATAGGCTCCAAATATGACTGAGCAACCAAGGTATATACCTGTAAAACATAAACCCAACTGCAACTTATACCTCATAGATGGTGGAGTGATGTGCCTAAAAACATTCTTGAGGTTTATTCGCCTCTGAAGAGGCAAATAGAGCATACTGCAGCATAGAGCAGAGAGTACACTGCCCACAGAAGACAACCCCAGTGCTCCTACCTACGTGGCATGCCAGATGAGTATCAAAACATCTTGGTGGCCCACCATCAATACACATAGCTATTAAGCAGAGAGATGCAGACAGAGATAAGGAAACATTTCTGGAGATCACTGGGGCAGTCCTTGTAAAGGCACAAGCTTCAGGATGCAAGGAACTGAAAGGCAAAGCAGAGACCTGAGATTTACATCCCAGATCAGGCTCCGGAGCGTGAAGCAATAACGGTTGTTCTGGAGAGCAGAGGCAGCAAACGGCGTCTGATGCGACTTCTTCAGACAGGCAAAGCAGGCAGGAATGAAGCAGGCACAGGTCTATGCAGATTCCAGCCCATGACACACTCGGCAGAGATTAAAAAGTCTAAGTACTTTCTAAAGAACAACAGGGGGAAAAAAGAAAAAAGAAAAAAAGAAAAAAAGAAAAAAAGAAAAAAAGAAAAAAAGAAAAAAAGAAAAAAAAAAAAAAGAAGAAGAAAAAAAAGCTCCTTTGGTCATTATTTCATTTATTTTTATATGAAACAAAGAAAGAAAGAAAAACAGCAGCATCTCTGAGAACAGCTTCAGGGATGCCCCTCCTGCGTGTCTGCTCTCCCCCACAACCAGTGAAAGAACCGAGCTGAAGGTGAAGCGGTTTTCCAAAGGACACAGCTCTGGAAACCCCATGGAAAAAAAAAAGGATTCCTTCTCATAGGCCTGAGCGTGTCACACCACCGACCTGTCCTGCCACCGGGATCACCAGCACGTCCCCATCCAGAACCAGAGCCGGCACGAAGCCATCACAGCATTTTGCAGGAAACACTGCGCATAAATAAATGCCTGCACAGAATCAATGCAAAATTATGCAGCTAATTTGCATGGGTAATCACTATGAATTAGTATGCAATTGGCCAATTAGATTCCCTTCTTGCATGCATGCAGTTTCTAAATTCAGGCCTCATCATGGAGCGATGTCCTGGTTTGATAAGCGGTCCAGCCGATGGGCTGTTTCCAAGTTCCATTCCCAACCTCAAGATCATCATAGAATCATTGAATAGTTTGGGATGGAGGGGACCTTGAAAGGCCATCTAGTCCAACCCTCCTCCCATGAGCAGGGACATCTTCAACTAGACCACGTTGCTCAGAGACCTGTCCACCTGACCTTCATGTTTTCCAGGGGTAGGGCATCTACCACTTCTCTGGGCTATTCTAGTTCCTTTATGGGTTTCCATCAGCTTACAGGCTAAAAACATTCCCTGATACCAGATTTCAGTAAAATCACAGAATTTTATCTGTAAGGGACCTCCAAGACGACCTAACCTCAACTCAACCTGAAGAGCAGAGCTTCATAAAGCCTAGGTGTGATATTTGAGCTAAAGCAGGTTTTTCATGAAGACACCCAATCCTGAACTAAAGATGATGGAGAATCCATCCCATTCCAACACAAGCATGTCAGCACCCTGCCTGGAAGTTCATATGATGTTTGGCACATCCAGTTAAAAGATACAATGGAAACGCCTTAACTCCTGATTCACAGGTCACATGCTCCAAGGACTGAGAGGGTATCGAGAAGGACCAGCCATCCCGACCAATTTGGAGGCAGCACATTTCTCCAAACTCTTTTTTTCTCTTCTAGACACAATCTGGCAGAGTCCAACCAGAGAAGGAGAAGATCCTCCCAACAAGCCTGGTTTGAAGCCACCCCCCTAGGAAGAGGTGGGCTGCATGGATTTGGAGGAACAAGATGGAGCTGGACAGAAGGACTGATCCTGATCCTTGCCCTTCCCCAGGTCCTATCCTAGGGCTTTGGACCTCAAGGACAAGCAGCCACTCTTCCAGGCAGAGCTTCTTGCCTCTGGTGACTATGGAGATGTCAAGGAGACATCACGGAGAGAAGAGGCGGTGAGCTGTGAGACCATTTTGGGGAGCTTGGGGGCTGTTGGGGGACCAGGACTATGGTGGACCCCCATGGCCATGTGGCATTTTCCTATTCCTGCAGAAAATGGCAGAGAGGAGAAGAAGGAGGACAAGGACAGGAGCAAGGGGGAATGACTAAGTCCCATTAACAGTACTGGGGTTGTCAAGCAACTGGGAGGCACTGCTGAAAGACAGTAGGGACAAGAGCCAAGATCACAGCAGGACCAAGACCACCAGGGCAAGGTGGGCAAGAGGAGGCTCAAAACCAGACAGTGGTCAACACCCATGCAGCCACCAGCAGCTCCTCCACACAAAATCAGGCCCCTGAGGTCCATCTCATGAAGGATGCTCATGCAGCAGGACCATCTGTGAAGCTGAAAATGTCCCTACTCATCCCACCAAGGAAGGCGTCACCACCCTGTATTGGGTGGGGTGAAGAGAAGCATTATCTCCCAAAAGCCCTGCCACCAGCACACCGACCCCCCACCTTGGCTCCCCACACCATGGTCTCCTTTATCCGGAACCACCAGGCAGAAACAATGGAAAGTTACAGCAGATTTCCCCTCCAAAGCTGCGTTAATTCTTCCCAAAACAGAGGAAACTCACTCAAGACTGGAAGGTGACTTTAATTTCCTCCTCTGATTTTTCTTGGCAAAGGGGAGGGAGGGCTTGATTTATTTCTTTCTTTCTAATGCCTTCGCCTGCCTTTGAGCTAGAAGTCCCAGAAGAGGAGCATCCCAATGGCATGCTCCTCCGTGGGTGCCTGAAGGGAAGCTCAGTGCTTGGCACAGCAGCACCTTCCTCGGTGACTCATGTTTCAAAATCAAAAGTGCCTTTTTCCTCTATTCCCCCCCCCCAAAAAAAGTACCCAAACCCAAGCGACCCTGAAATTCAGCTTGGCCACAGGACAAATAGCTCCAATATCCCATCTTGGGATCACATCATGGATGCTCCATCCCTGGAGGGGTTCAAGGCCAGGTTGGAGGGGGCTTGGAGCAACCTGGTCTGGTGGGAGGTGTCCCTGCCCATGGCAGAGGGATTGGAACTGGATGATTTTTAACATCCCTTCCAACCCAAACCATTCTGTGATTTTATGATTCTATCTTTTCTCTCCCCAGCTCTGCAGCAAGCACATCCCAGGAAGCAGTCCAGGTCCCATTTGAATCACGGTGTGAAGAGCCTCTCAGCATCACCAACCCCAAGATGCCACCACCCTCAGCCCATCCACAGCCAGGGCTGATGGCACTTTGCTTTGATGAAGGGTCCGACGTCTTTCTCTAAAGAAGTCTCAGATGTGCAGGTAACTGATGGTGTAAATAAGGTGACCTCCAATGCCACACCAGCAACTGCTGTGAAGGCACCATCCTCCTCCTCCCTGGACCAGTGCAAGGTTAAAACACGCCGTGTTTAAAATACGCTGCGCTTTAACCTGATAGTTTTCCTACTTTTTGCTTTCAGCTGGGATTGCACCCTCAAAACAAGGACAAACGGGCGTTTTTAACAAGGATGGCCAGGTATTTCTTTACAATTCAAAGCCCGAGAAAGATAAGGGGCTTAGAGTAACCACCACATGGGGAGCCCCCGAGGAGGTCGGCTCTGGAAATCAATGGACAAGCCAGGCGAGCAAAATCACTCACACTCGGAAGCCCCATGAGCTTGGTCCACAATAAAAGACATTTTTAAAAGCATCAAAAAAATACCACAGGGGGTGCCGCAGGAGCACATCCGTGCACGTTACTCATGGAGCGTGAGCGAGACACTCAAGTTGTATCAACGTCACCAAAAAAAAACCAAAAAAACGGGGTTAACACCCTTTTTTTTCATATTTTGAAGGGGAACCATAAAACGAATTCTTTCTCAACCGACGCTAAACTAATTAACAGCTCCATGTTTATTTTGGGAAGCCCGTCATTACTACGGGTCACTCTGAATTTACAACCCGAAGCCGTTAAATTCCCGCATCGTCGTATTAATTGCTCATTATCAAAGGGCTCATTTGTAACCTCATCGTTTGAAACGGCTACCGTTAGAGAAACCCTGCTGCTTGTTTCCCGCTCAGGCTTTCACGTGGTACCTCCACGCTCCTCAACAGGCTGGCCAAGGAGCGCCTGTCTTCTTGGGAAATAATAAAACGAAATTTAAAAAAGAATTTAAAATGGAATATCAGGGATAAACTTAATCAACCCAGGGCACCGGCTGACACCAGGTTGGCACCAACTCCTGGTGCCCTTTGGGTTGAAGAGAGGCCCCCAGTACCAAACTCCAGCCCCCAAAAAGCTCCTCCAAGATGAAAACATCCAAAAAAAGGTCGATTTACAAAGGCAAGGCTGACGAGCGGAGCGCTGCCCGCAAATCCCCGCCGAGCAGCTTCGGCGACTGTCATCAGTCATGTTTCCCTCCTCCGCTATTTAATTGACAATCAAGATGCCTAAACAGCGACAGAGAACGCCCTGAAACGTCTCCTCTTGCATCACCCTGATTAACTCCTGGAACTCAATTCTCCAGCTGCAAACGGCCACCAATTTTAGCGAATCTTCTGGACTTTAACCTCAAGCTCCCTGCTGACCCAGCTGAGGTCACCCTGCTCCTGCCCACCCTTTTTTGGTTTTACTTTGATGGTGTGCTCATCACAAAGCCAGGCAACCTAAAAATAGATCCCCCAAAGGGATTTATATTTAAAAGTTGCCAGTGGCTTCTTACTCGTGTCGCTGTGCCAAGGTACAACACGCTCTACAGAAGGGCTCGTCTTCGTTGCAGTCATGGAGTTCATCACCTGCCAATTAGCTCGAGGTCCATACATTTGCTAATGCCGATTTGTTTACTCCCATCAGATTTGATCAAGCATGCAAATCTCCAGGGCTTACGCTGGGCGAAGCCTGGAGAAAGGAGAAGGCCTGTGCCGATAAATAAATAAAATTATCATTTGGGGGATTAAACTGGGGAAAAAAGGGGCAAGAAGTAAACTTTTCTCCGCCCTCCCAACCTCCTCCTCTGCTGCACGTTGTGAAACACGCCGTGAGAAGGTTCAGACAGCATTGGAAAGGCACCTCCCACCAGGAACAAAGCCCAAGAGGTCCTGCAGGACCAAAGGTCGTCTTGCAAACCAGTGAATTTCACCTGCATTAGACACAACATCTGCAAGAAGTAGCCACAAGAGGTTGGGAGACACCACTTCCCTCAGCAAATCAGCACCCCATAAGGTTACGTAGGACTTTCTAGAGCATTGTTCACCCCACAACCCAAAAGGCCCCATGTCCCTCTTGAGGGTGCGTGGCTGGCAGAGGTGACAACTTTGAGACAAGCCATAAAGCTGCTGGTTTCGCCCACTGAAAGACATAAATCAAATGACATGTTCATAAGAGGTGTCCTATCTGGTTTCCAGTAGGGTTCATCCTATTTGTGGACACAAGTTTTCCCTGGATCTCCAAGTGGAGGCAGTAATTCTGCATTTCAGGTCCTGAACTAGTTTTGTTATTAAACAGCTGATGTTGCCTTGAAGCCGGGGAGCAGTGTGTTATGTGCATGGGAGGGTTTATAGAACGTTTGGGTGCCATTTCTGATGAATGGCTCAGCATCAGTGTTAGATCTCCAACCCCTCGCTCTTGCAAGTACTCTTATTTTTTTTTTTCTTATTTATTTGTATTGCAGTAATTCATTCAGGTGCCAGCCATGACTGAGGCCATGCTATCAATATGCAGCCTGACAGCAGCAGCGGGAGACAGCACCAGCTCTACAGACCACACAGGAGAAAAAGAAGTGTCATGGCTGCCGTTGGTGGGAAATAGAAGAAACACCAGGTCACGTCCTCAGATTCCTAGGAAAACCCCAGCAAAACGAACAAAAAGAGAACTCCAATCCACAGAGCATAGAGTCCAAGCATTTAATCCAAAGAGGACCACGGAATCATACAATCATAGAATGGTTAGAGTTGGAAGGGACCCTAAAGACCATCCAGTTCCAACCCTCCTGCCATGGGCAGGGACACCTCCCACCAGACCAGGTTGCTCAAAGCCCCATCCAACCTAGTCTTGAACACTTCCAGAAGCCCCATCTCAGGCAGAAGGAATCTCAGAGAAACCTTTCATACCAAGACATGTGTCCCACCAAAACACCTGGACCACAAGAAGAGTAACTAAAGGCCATCAGCTCACACCTCTGCAAAGTCAGACCCAGACAAAGCTGTCCTACCTGGGACAGCCTCCTTATCTACCCTAGAGAGCTGCTTGCCTGTAGGAATGATAAGCACACCCAACGCGTGCTCCAGCGCTGGTTTGTATGGACCAGCAGGATGAGATGCTATCAGCCCCTACCACTCCTCTTCTCTACAAGTGCCCCAAGGCGGCATGCAAGCCCTGCTGCTGGTGAGCAATGCAGAAGCAGTGGGTGGAAGCAATATCCCAGCTCTGGCAAAGTGCAGACCTGCACCATGCTTGACCTTGACAAAGTCAACATTGGCCAAAACCAAGTTGACGTGGCCTGCTGGGACCCATGAGGATGCGGGCTAACTCCACATCTGTGGCCAGTCCCTGTGTCACCTCCTCTATCTATGCCAGATGTTTTATCCCACTGCATGAAGGACCATACGTGTGGACAACCACCACAACCTGAGTCACAGCCACCAGGATGGGCTGGACCTCTAAGATATGGCGGTCTGCCAAGAGCCTGGTCCTGCTCCCTGGGAATTGCATCACCATCCTGCTCTAGGTGGACCTGCTTTGGCAGAGGGGGTGGGCTAGCTGATCTCCAGAAGTCCATTTCCACCTTTCAACCCCATAGTATTCTGTGATCTGCAACAGAGGCAAGAGCTGGCTCCTGGTTCTCCTTCCCACCAGGAACAGGCAGTGTCATCTCGCCCCTTTGAAATTTTACTTCTGAGCCCTGCTCTTTGAGCAACTCCCTTTGCTCCTGGAGATCCACTGGAGAGGAAACCAGCAGCTTGGCAAGCCCCACCACTCCCCACCCACCCGCTGCTCCTTCCTCCTTCTCCTCCTCTAAAAAAAAAACCAAAATAAATCCAAACCCTTTCAGCTGAGGCAAACAAGCCACCGCAACCTCCTCCCGACATCGACAACACGGAGTGTGTGGGGGGGGGGAACTAAGATCTAATTAAGTAAATGAAACAGATTCCGAAGAAGGAGGAGGGTTGTTTCTCGGGGCCGGGCACGGTGAGATGAAAAGCACAGCGAGACCCGGATCCCTTTTCACCCCAGCGCTGTTAAAACGAGCAGCACAGACCCAGCCGAGCTCAAAATACACAGCACACCCTTCCCTCCAAACACACCTGACACTTTTCTTACCCCCCCACCCCCCCACACCCCCTTTTCCTTTTTCTCTCTCCCACATCCTCTCCGGAAAAGCCAAACTTTCATTCATTACAGAACCCAACTATTTTATTTTTTTTTAATTCTAATATTTCCTTTTTTTTTTTTTTTTTTCCTCTCCTTTTTTTTATAGGCGGCCATCTGGGAGCGGGGAGGGGGAAGGAAGCCCTGGAGCTCTTCAGACACAATAAATAAATAAATTTAAAAAAAAATAAAAAAAAATGTATGATTAAAACCAAAAAGCATAAATAAACAAACCGTGTTACCCGGAATAATGAGGTCGGGGAAAAGCGCCAAAAAAATTGTATAAGCTTCTGGAGCGTGGCAGAAGGGGACGGAGAGTCCTCGCGGCCGAGGAGGCTGGGACAGCAGGGACGCTCTGGGTGAGGAAGGAAGGAGAAGGGTTTCACAAAGATGTGGCTGCTCCAGTAAGCCTGCAGGCACCTGGTTTTGGTAACGGCAAAGCTCCAATCTGGGCAAACTCAGACCCATTCGTTATGGTCTAATTACCTCTCCGTGCCGCCCCGGGGGGAGACACCGCCTCCAGCTCTGGGGCCACCAACAGCAGAAGGACACGGACCTCTTGGAGCGGGGCCAGAGGAGGCCACGGAGATGCTGGGAGGGCTGGAGCCCCTCTGCTGGGAGGGGGAGCTGAGAGAG
>JAOQGH010000019.1:3142252-3157848 GCA_025769975.1 Gallinago jamesoni | reverse complement strand
GTGGGGCGGCGGAGGGCCGTGGAGCCGCCATCCCCTCCCTCAGCCCCTGCCGCCGCCGCCGTACCCGAGGGAGCCTGCCCCCCGCCGGGCTGGCAATCGCGGTCTGCGGAGACGAACGGGGAGAGGCTGGGGGAAGCCGGTGCCCTTGGAAAGGGGGGAGCTGCCCGGTGTGTCCGCCTTCGGCCCTGCTGCCACCCGTCCACTGGGGAGGTTTGGCAGGGCAAAATGCTGTGACCTCCGGAGAAGGACTGGAAGCGACACGCTCCTGTCCTGAATTATTAGGTAATTCCAGCGGAATAAACCCTTTAGATGCTCCAGCATCGTCGTTCCCCCTGCGAGACCCCCAGGTCCCGCTGACAGGCCAGAGCATGGTAGAGTCCAGTATGCCTCCACCACATTCCTTCCCCGGGCATCCAGCCAGCCTGGGTCCTCTCTGCATGCCTTTCCTAATTGCCCCCATCCACCTACGTTCCCCGGTGCAGTGGGAAAGGGGATTTAAGGTAAAAGTTTTTCTTCTGAGGGGAAAAAAAAAAAAAAACAAAGCAGCAACTTCCTGAAAGTATCGTTTTCCATGCTCATGTGGGTCACAAGCTGAGGGTGCCACCTGCCCCACGCTTTCTTATACCCACATCGTCCCTGACGCCAACCTGACACAACTTGGAGATGACCCCCATATCACTCCTCACCCTCCTAAGGGTTGTGCTGGGAAGGAATGGAATCTGACTTGCAGAGAAAGCAAGCAAAGAGTGCGTCTAAATCTGTCTCACTCCATGAAATTGGGATAACAAGAAGCCTCCTTTATATATTTAATCAACTTGGTCCCAAAACTGCTATTCCAATGGAAGAAATATCGAGGTCCTGACAGCAGGGTGGGCGCGGGGCCGGGGGTTGATGGTTGTTTTCTTTGGCAGGCTGTTGGTTTGGGTATTTGGGATTTTTGAATTTTTTGTTTTGTTTTGGTTTTATTTCCTCTGGCAGCCTACCCCGTCATCAGGCTTCCGTGCTTTCCCACCGGGTCCCTGAGCGCAGTCGGCACGATGCTGAGTCATGGAAGAACATTGTCAGCTGAAACCCTTAAGCAGTTGAGTCTTTACCCTCAATATCAGTTATTTGGAGGAGGTGGCCTTCCCGTGTGCACTTAGAACATTTCCAGCATATTTGCTCTCTGTTTTCCAGGATGTCTGTGGTGGGTGCAGCAAGCCTCCATCAAATGCTTTCAATGCAACACCGTGTCCAGCTGTTCCTTTAGGGTCCGTTGTTTTGCAATCCATCTGTTTCAGGTGGAGGACCCTGGCAGAGCGATGCTGTGGTTTCAGCCTGGGATCTCTGCTTTAAGAACCAGTGTAACCATTGCTAACTGCTGGTCCTACCTGGGATCTGACTCTGAATGTGTTACTTACCCAAAAGTCTCTGATTTCAATGGAAATCTTTTTTTGGATTTCAAGGGAAGGTTTTATTTTAGAAAGGAGAGGCACAGATGCTGTAATTTTTTTTTCTGCTGGCGTTCCCAACAAAAAGCGGAGGCAGGATTTGGGGATAACCCTCAAAGAACCGCAGGGAGCTTTTGCATGATAAAACTATGACTCCTTTGTATCATCTGGTTTTGGAGGGGAAGATCTAGCTACAGAAGCTCCAGAGGAGACAAAGGAAAACTCCCACGCTTTATCTTGTTCTCTAGGTCCACAGTTATCACCTGATTATTTTTAAAATAACAAGCTTGTGTGAAACACACTGACGGGAAGAACGTGGTGCTTCCCCTGGCACGTCCTGCCTTCAAACATCCATCGAGATGCTATTGCCTTCCCAAGCATCCAAACCCACCGCCACCACAAGCTTCTTGGAGAGAGTGTGTGACACGAGACAGACGTGCCTTAAGGACTCCCACACGCCTTCATCTGGCAAACACTCACCAGCGTGACAGGCGAGAGGCTACGAGAGAGAGGAGCTTTAGGCACAGCGTGTCACGAGATAGAAAGTGCCACATGTGATGGTCTTCTCCTCCTGCCCGGCTGCAGGGCAAACCTGAGATGGGACCAACTCAAAGAAGACTTTGGTCAGAGGTTAGAAAGAGATAAAAAAGAAACATAACTTCCTGCTCCACTTTGCATCTAACCTGAGTGCACTAATTGGCCTTAATTGCCCTGACCAACGTCACCTCCTCCCATGCATCCTCCACTCATTAGTCCAGAGGCTCCTGGGGACCTTGCCTGGAGCTGTGTTGTAGGAGCACCTATTTGTACTCCTGCTTGGGGTCCTGTGTCTTGGATCGGTGTCAGACCTACGTTGTAGCCTTGTTCCCAGCCGTTCCCAGTCCTTCTCCTGCTCTTCCTAAATGGATCCTTGACCCAGTTCATCCCCTCACCTTGCCTGGGACTCTTGGTCATTCCTTTTCACCAGCATCTGGCCCTGCCAGCCCTCTTCAGATCCAGCAGGTCTCTGTCCCAGCCAGAGAGGACACCACCTGTGCTGTGGTCATCCTGGGCACATGGCTCACCTTCCCTTGGCAGGAAGGATCACTGAATCTGAATGTACCGCAGCACCTGGGAACCATGTTGCATGAGCATCTTGCTTCTAGACCGTGTTCCCTACCTCACTCTCCAAGGCACATCTGGCAGCTCTTGTGGCTGTAGGACTAGTGAAGACTTTGGCATGTGGTTTATAGGATCAGGAAGACGTAGTCACCCCTTTCTGGACACCCCTAGACATGGACAGTGGGATCGAGTGCACCCTCAGCAAGTTTGTCAATGACACCAAGCTGTGTGGCATGGTCAACACGCTGGAGGGAAGGGATGCCATCCAGAGGGACTTGGACAGGCTTGAGAGGTCATGCGAACCTCATGAAGTTCAACCAAGCCAAGTGCAGGGTTCTGCACCTGTGACATGGCAATTCCAAGCACAAATGCAGGTTGGGCAGAGAATGGCTGGAGAGCATCCCTGAGGAGAAGGACTTGGGAGTGCTCATGGATGAGAAGCTCAACATGAGCCAGCAACGTGTGCTGGCAACCTGGAAAGCCAACCACAGCCTAGGCTGCATCAAGAGAAGTGTGGCCAGCAGGGCAAGGGAGGTGATTCTACCCCTCTGCTCTGTGCTCATGAGACCCCACCTGGAGCACTGTGTCCAGCTGTGTCCTCAACACAGAAAGGACATGGACCTGTTGGGAGGGGCCCAGCGGAGGGCCATGAAGATGATCAGAGGGATGGAGCCCCTCTCCTATGAAGACAGGCTGAGAGAGCTGGGGTTGTTCAGCCTGGAGAAGAGAAAGCTTTGGGGAGACCTTAGAATGACAGAATGATATGGGGTTGGAAGGGACCTCTGGAGATCATCCAGTCCAACCCCCTGCCAGATTTTGAAAGTCTGCAGAGAAGGAGACTCCACGACCTCTCTGGTGGGGCAGCCTCTGCCAGGGCTCTCCCACCCTCAAAGGAAATAAGTTCCTCCTCATGTTTAGGTGGAACTCCTTACATTCAAGTTTGTGCTCAAGTTTGTCCTCATTTCTGTCCCTGGACACCACTGAAAAATAACTGGCCCCATCCTCCTGACACCCACCCTTGAAGTGTTTAAAAGCATTGATCAGACCCCGCCTCAGCCTTCTCTTCTCTAGACTAAAAAAAAGACCCAAGTCCCTCAGCCTCTCCTTTTAATAGAGGTGCTCCAGGCCTCTCATCATCTCTGTAGCCCTCTGCTGTCCCCTCTCCAGCAGTTCCCTGTCCTTCTGGAACTGGAGAACCCAGAACTGGACACAGTAGCATGTCTCGCACAGCAAATGGCAGAGCTGGGATGATGAAGCTGGTGGACCTAACACAGTCATTAAATCATAGAATCATAGAATGCTTTGGATTGGAAGGGACCTTAAAGATCATCCAGTTCCAACACCCTGCCATGGGTTGGAAGGGACCTTAAAGACCATCCAGTTCCAACCCCCTGCTGTGGGACACCTCCCACTAGACCAGGTTGCTCAAAGCCCCATCCAGCCTGGCCTTGAACGGTCCATGTCCTTCTGAACATACAAACTCTAGCTATGCAGCCAAGCTTTGCTAGGGCAACCTGTCACTGATATGATGATTCTCTCAAGATAATGCTTAAAGATGGTGTCACAGCCAGCTTACTAAAGATCTCTGCACCCATCGGCAGTATGGTCAGGACTCAGTACCTTCAGAGATCATCCAGTCCAACCTCTGCCAAAGCAGGTCCACCCAGAGCAGGTCCCACAGGAACGTGTCCAGGTGGGGTTTGAATGTCTCTGGAGACAGAGACTCCACCCCCTCTCTGGGCAGCCTCTGCCAGGGCTCTGCCACCCTCAAAGGAGAGAAGTTGTTCCTCATGTTCAGATGGAATTTCCTGTGTTCCAGTTTGTGCCCATTGCCTCTTGTCCTGTCACTGGGCACCACTGAGAAGACTCTGGCCCCATCCTCTCGCCACCCACCCTTTAGATATTCCTCAGCATTGATGAGGTGTCCTCTCAGTCTTATCCAGGCTGAACAGCCCTGGGTCTCTCAGCCTTTCCTCAGCAGAGAGATGCTCCAGTCCCTTGATCATGTTCATAGCTTCCAGTAGTTCCCAGGCCGTCTTGAACTGGACGGGGGCAGAACTGGACCCAGTGCTCCAGCTGTGGCCTCCGCAGGGCAGAGCAGAGGCGGGAGGGTGACCTCCTTCAACCTGTGTGGCCACTCTCTTTTCCATGTCCCCCAGGACACCAGGGCACCTTGCTGCCTCATGGGCAACTTGAAAACTCAGACCTGAACTCTTGCATCTGAGCGCCAGCCGCTGGAAGCAGCTTCAGGGACGACGTTCCATCTGGGCTGAAGAGGAGGGTGAAGGCTGACAGGCACTTGCGGGGGTGACAGGCGGTCCCACCAGCAGGGCTGACCCGCTGTAACTGGGAGCTGAAGCTGGGATGCTCCGCTTGAAACGGCCCAGGGACTGAACAGATGGCTCCTCTTTATTTGCATGCTACTTGGATTTGTGAGTCGAGCAGAAGAATAACTTAATTTTTGACATTTGCTTCTCCTCTGAGCCCGGCACAATTTATGTCACCCTGGCATTTGCGTGAAGGATGTTGCTTTAGGCACCAAAACCCAGCCTGGCTTTAACCCTAAAAGGAGCCAAATAGTCAGGAACCGTGTTCCTCCCCGGCTCTTTTGTAGGTTCTGCCAAGGGATATCACACTTACACAATGACCAAAGAATCAGGAGAAAACAGTCATTTGGGGCTTGTGGAAGGAAGGGGCAGGGTTGGAGTTAAACTGGCCTGGAAAATATCTCATTTGTAGGCCTGAAATGAGAGGCTTGTTTGTGGATGAGGTTTACCTCCTATTAAATAAAAAAAATAAAAAAAATTAAAATACCCTTGGAGGCCTGCGCAGTTAAGCCTGGAGCGCAGGGGATAAATTTAGTCGACTCCTGTTCCCGCTGACATAAACTTAAGTGAAAATAATATATATGGCCGGGGCACAACATCTGCAAGCCAATTAAAAACCGGGCTGATGGCACCCAAGATGACAGTTGCCATAACTAGTGTGTCTGTGTGCCACCCCTTCGAGGGGGGGGGAAAAAAAACCCCACTGAGTCCTGCCTGGCTGGGCAGCGTCTTCCCCACACCCACAGCAGCTAATGGTGATTATTTGGTAGCTCGAGTCCTGGGGGTCCGTCCTCCTCCCCTCAACGGCTGTCCCCACACAGTCACATGTGTGACATTCATGGGTTTGACCGTAGGTCGGTGATAAAATTCACAGGATATGAGAGAAAAGCGCGTTTTCTGGCTTCGGGATGTCGGATGTGAGAGTTACCCGTGTGCTTCGGCCACTATAAACACGGGTGTTTTTCAAAGGCTGTGTTTGAAATTCCTAGCAGGGAGAGATGGTCTTGCTTTTCCAGTGGACAAAGCACAGCTCTCCTTCGCCTGTGGTTTTAAGCGATGTATCAGGTGGCCTTTGGGAAACTGGTTTCCGAGTGGGAGACGAAGCAGCCAGAGCGGGGAGGTCCATGCCCCTGAAATCTGGGGCTCCAGTATATTTTCCAGTTTTCAGCATTTCTTGCATTCACTGTGATCCCCCTCTTGTGGCTACTCCAGCGCCTGCAGAATTTCCCTACCTGAGCCTGTCGTGGCTTGGTGGCTTTAGGTTCCTGCACCAATGCCACTGAAATGTGGTGGCTTCATAGGTTATCTGCCCCTCAGCTGAGCTGCTGTGACTGTCATAGAATCACAGAATGGTTTGGGTTGGAAGAGACCTTCAAGACCATCCAGTTCCAATCCCCCTGCCATGGGCAGGGACACCTCCCACCAGACCAGGTTGATCTTCCCAGAGCCTTCTCTTCTCCAGGCTGAACAACTCCAACTCTCTCCTGTCCTCTCTTGTCCTCACAGCAGAGATGCTTCAGCCCTCGCAGCATCCTCGTGGCCTCCTCTGGACCCATTCCAACAGGTCCATGTCCTTCCTGTGCTGAGGCCTGGACACAGTCCTCCAGGTGGGTTCTCCCCGGAGCGGAGCAGAGGGGTAGAATCCCCTCCCTTGCCCTACTGTCCACGCTTCTTTTGGTGCAGCCCAAGGTGCAGGGGGCTTTCTGGGCTGCCAGTGTGCACTGCTGGTTCATGTTGAGCTTCTCATCCACCAACACCCCCAAGTCTTTCTCCTCAGGGCTGCTCTCAATCCATTCTCCATCCAACCTGTATTTTTGCCTGTGTTTTCCATGTTCCAGGTGCAGCACCTTGCACTTGGCCCGGTTGAACTTCACGAGATTTCACAGGCCCACAGGGCAAAGCCTGTCCAGATGTGTAGGAGGAGACAACCCAAACTGCGAGATAAAGTCCGTCGGCTCAGATCTCTCCTGTTGACTATTACCTCAGCAGCCTGAGTGAGCAACCTCCCTTGGAGCTGCTGACCTTGTATAAGCTCTTAACGTCCTCCCGTTCTGAAGCAAAGTCCGTGGTTTAAACCCCATGCGTGACAAGTTCAGCTGGCACATTTTCCTTCTCCACATGGGCAGGCCATGAGCACACAATGGAACGATTTAGCAGCCCATCTCATGGACCATAACATGTTATATTATAATAACTTGGTCACATCTGATGGCACGTCTCCGATTTGGCCAGAGCCCTGTCACTCCTGGAGTAGTGATTGCAGTGTTGCGTGGATGCAAATAGGTCCCCTGCACATTCCACCCTCCATCTCCTGTGGAGCAAAATGTCCATTGCAGTTCTGACCTTACTAAGTAGGTCACTTTGGAAATGAGACTGAAGCCAGTGTTCATCTGGTGGTACTTGGGCTAGGAGCCTTGGTGTAGGGATCTGATCCCCCCAAGCTCACCCATCATCTCTCTAGTGTCTTCGGGGAGGCTAGAATCTTTGCAGATTGAATTGTCAGGTGGCCAGTGGATGATGAGGGGCCTAGAACATCTCTCTGATGAGGAAAAGCTGAGGGACTTGGGTCTTTTGAGTCTGGAGAAGACTGAGGGGGGATCTGATCAACACCTATAAATACTTCAAGGGTGGGTGTCAGGAGGATGGGACCAGTCTTTTTTCAGTGGTGCCCAGGGACAGGACAAGAGGGAATGGGCACAAACTTGAATGTAAGGAGTTCTACCTAAACATGAGGAGGAACTTCTTTCCTGTGAGGGTGGCCGGGCCCTGAAAGAGGCTGCCAGAGAGGTGGTAGAGTCTCCTTCTCTGGAGACATTCAAAGTCCACTTGTATGCATCTCTCTGCAACCTGCTCTGGGTGACCCTGTTTTGGCAGGGGGTTGGACTAGATGGTCTCCAGAGGTCCCTTCCAACCCCATATCATTCTGTGATTCAAGATCAAGGCCTCCTATTTCCTCTTCCTTTGGTGCTGCAAGGAGCAGGGACAGCCACATGGTGCTCCCCATCCCCTTGGGCTCCAGCCACATGTTGAGATCCAGCAGTGAGACCCCTTTGAATCTCCTTGTAACTTTTTTACCTACTGGTTTCGGTTTCAGAAGCAGAATGCCCTGAATTTGCAACTGCCTGGCACGCGGGTGGGCCGTTTGTTAGATGTGACACGAACGTATCTTCATCTCCTTCTTCATGACTCTTGCTGGGTGAGACTCATCACCACACAGGGCCTGCAACCAGAACCCATCCACATCTGAAACGCTGCTTGTAGCCCAAGGGCCGGTGTGTTTGGCAGCAAGCGGGGCTGCGCTGCAGGGTGAGAGTAAGGAATTGCACTCCCTCTCGTGGCTGCGCTCTCCCCTACCTTTTCCTAGAGCAGAAGACCCTAAAGCTTCACGACTTTTGCAGACCATGCTCGTGGTCGGTGCAAGTCCCCAGTATATCCAGAGCTACCAGAGCCCGGCACTCCAGGCGCCGGTAATTCGGCTCCTAGTTTCGTCAAACTGTAATTGTTTGGGCAAAAATTTTTCCATGCCAGATGTCTGCCTTAGGCTGAAGTTCTCTGGAAAGTTTCAGCCAAACAATTTTGACCATTTCCAAGAAGGAGGGGAAAGCGCAGTGTTTTGCCCAGATTTTGAAAAATAAATAGTTCCATAAAAACTGCTGCAGGAGAGAGAAAAGCCTCCACTCATTGAAGAAAGAGCATGAAATTTGGTCCGGCTGTCAGAAAGTGCCATTTGCCCCTTCCAGGAAAGTTTATTTAATTTTGACTTGGTTATAGGCTCTGCAAATCATGGTTTTCTTGTGCTCAACAGATCCGGTCACAGATTAACAACTTTGTTCTCTGAGGACTCTCCGAAGCAGGCTCACTCCAGCACCCACTCCAAAGGCTTGAGTATGAAATGGGCGCTTCCAGCACTGGAAATAAGAACCTGGGGAAGTGAGGAAAGCTGGGGAGAGCAGAGAAGCTCGGAGGTGAGTGTGGAAGGTGTTGGGATGGGGTCAGAAATGGGTAGGTGCTGTTGGAGATCTCTTGATGAGAGGGACAATACAAGCTGGCCTAGGAAGAATAATGAAGAAGAAGCCCCCCAGGAGGTCCAGGACCAGGGACTGTCTCCCTGCTCCTCCAGAAGCTCTTCACATTGGTGGCAGGGACAGGAGGGGCAGGTGACCTCAGCTTTGGGTCACCTCCTGAGCTAAGCAACCTTCCCATGCTGGAAGAGTTTCTTCTCATAGCTGCTACAGTAAGAGATTCAGAGTTTTGTTGCAGTGCCGTCATCCCGGGGGCAATTTCTGAGGGAAAGCAGGGATGCCTGAGGAGCATGTCTAGAGGACTTTCGGCTGGCATGTGATGGAGATGCGCTGACTGAGCCGGGGTGTCCATGGGAGCGTTTGCCGTGGCGTTGCAGAGACGCAGGGCAAGCTGACTTGGAGCTCTGGGCTTCTCCTCCCAGCACCTCGCCTCTGACATCTAAAGCTTGCACTGGGTGTCTGGACACAGCCCCACAGCGTGCCCCGTGGACTGGGGCGCAGATAGCATCTGACTCCCTCTTGTCCTGGCAAGAAGATTGTCTTCTTCCTTTATAACGCTGCAAACCAGATGCCAAAAAGGTACTTTTGCCATCCAGTGGAGGCAAGGTTGTTAAAGAGCGGAGGCGTTGACACAAAGTGCCTTTGGGGGAAATGGCACGGAGCAGCATCCCTAGTTCAAGAGGCTGTCTGAGTTTAGCAATAGTCTCTTGTTCCCAGGCTCTGGGCCAGGGTAAATTGGCTGCAGCGTACTTTGGGAATGAGGATTTTGCCTCCAGGAGAAAAAGAGCTCTGCTGAGAGTCCCTCCTAAAGCTCATCCACGCTAAGGGACGGGTGCCAGTTCCTCGGGTGGGCTTGTTACTGGCCTTTCCTTGGGTGTAGGAAAAGCTGCCGGTAGCAGGTACAATCAAGAGATATAGGTGTGGGGGCACAAGGGGGGCAGAGAGGCAGGAAGGGCCCACGGATTTAGTTTGCTTGTATGAAGTAGCCCGAGTTGATTGAACGGCATCTCCCTGGTGGGGAGGAGAAGAAGGCAGAGACCAGGATAACTACTCTCTCCGTGCTCCTAGCTTTGCGAACACAAGCCCGTGTTCCCCACCGTGCCAAGTATTTTAATGCATTACACGGTATCTGGGAACAATCAGAGTACAAAGAGCTTCCAGCCCTACACCCTGCCCAGCCCCTGCTGCCCGGGATGCATCCCTGCCCCTGGGTCTGGGTGGTGGATGAGGCAGGAGACAGGCGAGGTCTGCTCTAGCTGAGAGGTCCTGGGGGGTTCTCTGTTGGCTCCATCCAGCTGCTTTGCCCGGGAGTCCTTCAGGTTTCGGGATTGTTTGGCCTGCAAGGGGAAGAGTGAACTGAAACAGGCACAACTGGAGTCTCATGACCCACATGGCTCCCATCCTCACTGGAGAGGAGTGTGGTTGTAGCACAGGCCCATGGTCCTCTTGGGTTGCCTAAACTAGAGCCTCCGCTGTTAGCTGAGATGTTTGAGGCAATCTCTGACCTTGCCTTCAGCCACCACTCCATGACATGTCTCCTCTAAGCCCTGTGTCACGTCCCTCAGGCTCCACCTCAGTACCTAGAGCATCTAGGTAAAAAGGGAGAAATTAGGAAGACATTCCTGTGAGGGTGGTGAGAGCCTGGCCCAGGTTGCCCAGAGAAGCTGTGGCTGCCCCATCCCTGGAAGTGTTCAAGGCCAGGTTGGACAAGGCTTTGGGCAACCTAGTCTGGTGGGAGGTGTCCCTGCCCATGGCAAGGGGGTCGGAACTGGATGATCTTTAAGGTCCCTTCCAACTTAAACCATTCTGGGATTCTATGATCTCATGTGGCATTGGAGACCTACCTAAGTTTAGGCAACTGAATTGAGACCTTGACTTTCACGCTGCACGCAGGTTGTCCTGAGACATGACATTGCCACTGCTTGGCTCAGAAGTAACTTTCTTGGGTTCTCCATTCATCCAGGCTGCCTGGATGAGTCCACCACAAGAAGATGGTGGATATGTTCAGTCAGCCCTTCCCAGAGGGCTCCAGAGCTTAGCCGGGGCAGATGATGGCCCCAAGGTCTGGGTCAAGGAGCAGAAAAAGCCTCATTTTTCCCCCCTGTAGACAGATCAGACATCCCTATTTCCTACTTGAGATGCTTTAAGCTAGCAGGATGGAGACCAAAATGAATATCTTTTAATGGTTTTTTACTTAGAGCAGGGGTTTTTTTTTTGTATTTAAATTACATACACCTTTAAAAATAAAGGATTACAACTTCTTGAAAATCTTAGGCTTATTACACTCTATTAAATTGACTTAATTACCAACTTTGTGAATACTGCCAGATCAGTGGAGCAGGCACAGTCAAGGCGAAGTGCATGAAGCCCTGTTTTCTTGAGGAACTAATGCACCTTTTGACAGAAGCCAACTTTTCCACAGATGCAGGGAGACTATTTACTTCATTTCCATTTCCTTCCCTAACTTAGCTCAATGACTGCTTCATCCAGGGCTCAGAAGAGAATTGGCAATTGAAATAAGCAACAAAGTGTGTTTTAACCCTCCAGGTATAAAAAAATGAGGTGTGAAAATCCACTCGTTCTAAAAATCTTGTTTCTGGTCACTACGTACATCTGTCAAGTCAGGTCACCGACAACGGGACTTTCTTCATTTAAGTTGGTTTTAAACAAACTGATGTTTCCCTGATTTATCCAACACATTTAGGCTTCGTCCCTGAGAGCTCTGGCCAGGAGCAACCCTCGTCCACGTTGTGAGACTCTCTCATCCTTCAAAACAAGGTGGCCCTTCTACAAACTGCTTGCCAGGGCATGGGTCTCAGGTCCACGGGAATATTATTTTTGAATAAACTCAATAATAATTCATTTATCCCCGGCATTGTAGTTAAATTTCATTAAATTCTATGATTTGGTACAAACAAGTAAATACATGTGCAACACCCATTGTTCTCTAATGTAAAACACTGAAGTGTGAAAACTCTGAAAAAAAAAAAAAAAGGGTATTCATTTTTATGATGACATAAATATGTTTTTTCTATCCTAGACTTGTAGCAAAACAGAGCCAGGAGGGACCTCGGCTGTTGGGCTCCTCCGTTCCCTACCCCCAAGACAAGGTTAGCTGTGATTTCTGGCACCAGTTTCCTCTCGCGTGTTCTTACTGGTCCCCAGTGATGGAAATCCCACAGCCTCCGCTTTGATCACGTACCCACCTACTAACTAAAACCTAGTAAAACGTTATATTTAGCTGGAAAGCAGCATATTTTTAATAGTTACTAGTAAACGGTCTCGGGGGGCAAGGAGGGAAAGAGTTCTTATTGCACAGCAAGATTAAAAATAACGTCTTCGAACGTGACCGTATTTGGAAATTCAGGTGATTTGATCGAAACTGGCCTTGGCACCAGACCCTGCCTTGAAACCCCTCACTCTTTGCTTCTAACCTGGATCGTTTTGCTGGTCTGCTGTAGTGCCAGGACAACGGAGGAGCACGGGGTGATGCGGTGACCGGTCGGGGAGGGGAAAGCAGATTTTTTTATTTTCCCAGCTGGGTTGCTGCAAGGGAGAAAGTCCTCGCAAATCATCCCACCGGTGGTTTCACTGCGTCTGCTCTGCTCGACTTTCCCTTAACCCAGCAGCTTACCTGGCTTCACCAGCAAGTCAAAGCAGAGACGAGCTGCCAGGGACGAGCTCGGGGTCTCCTGTTGTAAAATCATAACGAAGCATTTTGCTTTTCAAACGCTTGTCTAACCCAACGGGAATAATTTGCGCAGGAATCCTGACTATACTTGTCCTTCAGTTCATTATCTTTATGATCCCGTCCCTAAAAACACTTAATGGTTAATAAACCTTGAGGAAACGCAATCTTACAGGCAAATGTTTTGGCTGAGCATCTGCTTCAATGCTGGAAAGGGATGGTCTTTTGTCTCTTTAATTGCCTTTTTGACCTTTTCAGAATACAGACTTTCACATTAGCCATAGGACAGCTGTGCGGAACCGGTGACACTGAACCCCTGGCTACACCTCCCCTGCAGATGCTCTTGCTCCACAGCTATTTTGATGGTAACCTTTCTGCAGGTTCTGTTACTCATCCCAGAAAGGCTCTTTCAAAACCCCAAGGAAGTGTCCTGGCATTTCCAAACTGTCCATAGGGAGGCCCAGTGGCGGTTTGGAAGAAATCCTAGTTTTGTGATGCCAGCTCTTCAGCCTGTGTCAAGCTATGACTGCAGAAGTTCATTTGCATACATTAAAATGTTTTAGAAGAAAGCTCAGCATTGCTGCACCACATTTGTAGAAGACCTTCAGGCCTAAATGAGGTGGTCTGCGTGAGCAAAGCTGGGCTACCACAAAGGGAAGAGCTTCAGAGATCAGCCTAATGTCATCTTACTCCGAGCTTGAGCATTTGCAGCAAGGACAGCATGCAAATCTAACCTTGAGACCAGTTCTTTGTTGATCATGTAGTCATGAGCTGGCTGGAAGGAGATGATGAGACCACAGGGAGCAAGTCAGAAACACTCAGAAAGGAGGAGCTTGCTCCTCCAAGGGGTCTGTGCTGGACCATCTCTTGCAGATTAATGTACAAAGTAATCCTTCCTTGCCAAATAGTGCCATGGAGATGCTGTGCCTTTTTACTCAATAACCGATGAGTTAGAGCACCCATCTGAAAGTCCTTGAGGAGACCTTGAAGACCCCTTCCCAGCTTTGAGGAGATTTGCCGTCCAGCAAGTTATTCTGAAGTGGGGCTTGTTCAGCTTCTTCCTCTGTTTTGTATAAAATAATTAACTGGGAGAGAGAGAGAGAGAGACAGGGAGAACATGTGAGTTTATAGCTCATTGCCTAGGCATTTGTCTAGAAAGGGAAGACCTAGTCCCTGCTCTTAAGACTGTTTAAATTAAATGGAAAACTGCACATAACTCCACAGACTTCCCAAGAACCTTCTTTGTATCCAAAGGAAATCAGAAAGTTAGATTAAAACTAACGAGGAGAGATGACTGTGGAGTTTCCAGGTCAGTGGTGGCCTCCTCAGTGTCACTGCCCAAGGATCAGGGAAGCCTGGAGACCACATATCTCAGTTGTAGACTTTGGGGCCTAATGGCAATGATGGATTGAACATCACCAATATGGCCAGGTGTTTCAAAAGTACCTGCCACCTTGATATCTAAATACAAGTGATAAGACTAGCATCTACTGGTGGAAAATTCCTTCCTTGGGAACGGAGAGATGCCCCCATTTTTGCCCAGTTCTTGCATTTTTCAAGAGTGAAAGACCTGGGAGGAAAGGTTTGCCCTTATTATAAACATGATTTAGCTGGAGCTGCCTCCTGGCCTTCCATCAATGGTATGTCATTGCACTGGAAGCCCTTAGATAGTGGTGTGTTTAGAGACCCTTTGTTCTTGTGTTGGGTGAATTGATCTCCATCTGAGAAAGTATCACTCACTGTCAGATGTAAAAAACAGCCCGTGAAAAAGAAAAGGAGCAGCCTGACTTCAAAGGGCTGTGGTTCTTTTCTTGTGGCCTCCCCTAACCTGCATGCAGCTGAAAAACTTGTTTGACCCAATTCATTTAGGGCCTCCTTCTTCCCCTCCGACTGACAAAGGCGCACAAACAATGAGCGCATTCAGGTGCAGAAGAGGGAGGGAAACCCAGAGACCCAGGCGAGGCTCCGGCCCCACACGCCCCGTTCCCACAGATAAGCACAAAGCCAGAGGAGTGACAGGTTATCTTGGGCAGAACCAGCTACATGCGAGGTCTTCTTGAAGTCAGTGGTGTGTGTGGAGAGATGCTATCTTTCTTTTTTATTAGGCCAACTGGTAGAGTCAGAAAAACTAGATGAGCTCTCAGGCGCGAAACCCTTCTTCAGGCCAGGGAAATATCTGGGCCACCTGAAGATGGGAGATGCATGAGGTGTTCTAGGAGGGACAGAGTGGGCTAGAAGGTGGGGAGAGGTAAGTTGTTGGCTAGGAGAACCCTGAGCTGAGTGTCTGGTGGGTTGGCTTGGCATAAAAACTCTAAGGGAGATCTTACAGTGGCCTTCCAGTATTTAAAGGGGGACTACAGGGGAGATGGAGGGGAACTCTTCTCCAAAGTCACAGATGGTAGGACAAGAGGAAATAACCTCAAGTTGTGCCAGGGAAGGTTCAGATTAGATATTAGGAAAAATTTTTACACTGAAAGTGTTATTAAGCCTTGGAATGGGCTGCCCAGGAAGTGGTTAAGGCACCATCCCTGGAGGTATTTAAAAGACGGGTTGACATAGTGCTTAGTGACATGGTTTGGTCATGGGTCTTTATCAGAGTTAGGTTGATGATTGGATTAGATGATCTTAATGGTCCCTTCCAATGTGGACAATTCTATGATTCTATGACTCTTTGTCTGGAGTGAGTCCAGAGGAGGCCACCAAGATACTGCAAGGGCTGGAGCCCCTCTGCTGTGAGGACAGGCTAAGAGAGTTGGGGGGGTTCAGCCTGGAGAGGAGAAGGCTCTGGGGAGACCTTCAAGCCCCTTCCAGTCCCTCAAGGGGCTCCAGGAGAGATGGGATCATCTCCAGGATCAGGGAGGGGAGCCATAGGATGAGGGGGAGGGGTTTGACACTGAAAGAGGGGAGATTGAGGTGAGATGTGGGGAAGAAGTTCTTTGGTGTGAGGGTGGTGAGACCCTGGCCCAGGTTGCCCAGAGAAGCTGTGGCTGCCCCATCCCCGGAGGGGTTCAAGGCCAGGCTGGATGGG
>JAOQGH010000019.1:3125066-3136361 GCA_025769975.1 Gallinago jamesoni | reverse complement strand
CCCCCCCCCCCCCCCCCTTCCCCTCCAACTCTTCCAACTCTCCTTTCCTTTCTGGGTTTGTTTTTTTGGGTTTTTTTTTTTTGAAATGTGAGTTTAAATGTGGTTCATATTTTCCAGGTTCCCCAGCTCCTCTTCTCCCCCACCTTTTAGAAGGCCAGGAAACTTGACTGTTTTTTTGGCTGAAGGGGCTTCTTTCTAAAAGGAAGAGGAGATGCAACGCTCTAAACCCCTGGAGTGGGGCCCTGAGGGACGTTGTTATGTGACTTAGACTAAATTTGGGCGATTTGGCAGCGCATCAGTCTAGCTCCTTATTTAATTGCCTGCAGATCTTGCCTTGTCATTAACACCAGAGGTCAAGGTGCTGGCAGGAGCTCTGTGATTTGTGGGTAAGTGTTTAGCTTATAAAAACACCCCTGTCTCTGCCTCCGAGCGAGCCCTCCTTGTTCATCCAGCTGTTACAGCTGTTCTCCCCCATCCTGAGCTCCTCCAGCTGACTCTGCTCTTCCTTGCCTCTGCTCAAACACGTCTTTGGCCAGCTACGCGCTCGCTGCAGCAGCAGCTTCACATCCTAAATGCTCATTAAAATCAGTATATCCTGATAAACGTGGACCAGGAAAAGTTGTTTGGTTTTTTTTTTTTTTTTCCTCTGCTGCTTTCAAGGGAAAGGAAGCAGAGAGGAAGGCAAGCGAGAGGAGGCCAAGGAGATCCAGCAAGTTCTTTGAGTAAAGGAAGAGCATCTACTGGGATGCTGGTCTACTGAATCCTGCAATATCTCTCAGCCACACGAAACGCGCCCCTCTTGCAGCTGAGGGATCTCCAGCCCACATTTGTACCGCAGACTTTAAAGCCAGCTTCATCCCAGGGTTCTTCTTTTATGGAACTTGATGAGAGAGAGTTGTAACTCCTCATGAAAGACCAAGGAAAATAATGTTCTCATCATCCTCAGGCTTACCTGAAGATCAGGGTTTGGGGCTGAGGATTTCCTCCAAACCATGGGTTGCTCCTTAGGACTTCCTCTAAGCCCTATATGAGTCTTTTTACCGGCAGATACTTACTGCCTGCTGACATCACAACAGGAAAACGTTACTCCAGAGGGACAGAACTTCCCTTATTCCTGGATTATTGAAGCCTTGCAACTACTATGGCTATTGTAGAGGATCCTAGTAGTCCCCGTCCTGCCCTGTGCTGAGAATCACAAAATGGTAGGGGTTGGTAGAGACCTTCAGAGATCATCTAGTCCAACCACCTGCCAGAGCAAGGCCACCCAGAGCAGGTCCGACAGGAATGTGTCCAGGCGGGGTTTGAATGTCTCCAAAGAAGGAGACTCCACCACCTCTGGGCAGCCTCTGCCAGGGCTCTGCCACCCTCACGGGAAAGAAGTTCCTCCTCATGTTGAGATGGAATTTCCTGTGTTCCAATTTGTGCCCGTTGCCCCTTGTCCTGTCACCAGGCACCACTGAGAAGAGTCTGGCCCCATCCTCTTGCCACCCACTTGTTAGATATTGCTCAGCATTGATGAGGTCCCTTCTCAGTCTTCTCTTCTCCAGGCTGAACAGCCCCAGTTGTCTCAGCCTTTCCTCAGCAGAGAGATGCTCCAGGCCCCTCATCGTCTTTGTAGCTTCCACTGAACTCTCTCCAGCAGTTTCCTGTCCTTCTTGAACCGGGGGGCCCAGAACTGGGCTCAATGCTCCAGCTGTGGCCTCACCAGGGCAGAGTAGATGTGGAGGATGACCTCCCTCCACCTGCTGGCCACGTTCTTTTAATGCACCCCAGACTTCCAGCAGACCATAACTCTGACGCTGCGAGCAGCATTGCATGCTTGGCTGTCACAGCCTGCAGGACCTGAAGGACCTGCAGAGCCCAGGATGATGGTCCACATTCCTGAGAGAACAGTCTGGTGGGCTGCAGCAGGATGGAGAGCGCTGCCTGAGATGGGTTTGGTGCCTGGCAGAGGGATGGATGGCTGCAGACAGGCAGTCTCTGGCACCCCTGTGTGGCCACCTCCACAATCACAGCCCGGAGGGGCAAGCAGAAAAACCAGGGGAGCATCTCTAAAGGGTCTACAGGGGAGGTTAAACCCTGTCTTGTGGAGCCAGCAAGTCCATGAGAAGGATGGGAGCCCTTTTGCCCTACATGCAGGGCCAGGGCACCTGAAGCAAAGCATTAAGGAAGGGACCAGGCTTGGGGTTTTCAGTGCCTGGGCCCAGCCAGGGTGGACCTTCTCTGCTGTCTTCTTACATCTGGGGCAGGGGAGCAAGAAAATAAGCTTTTTTACGAGCTCAAAAATGAGAAACAAAAAACGAAAAATCACCTAAAATGCCACTCCAGTGCTGCCCATGGCCAGGCTGGCATTGAGGAGCAAAACCAGGCACCTCAGGTGGGAAGCTCTGCAGAGGGCTGACACCCCCACTCCTATCCAAGGTCAGGGTGTCCCTGAGACCTTCAAGTGCCCCTCCCCATCACCAGATCCCAGCAGGAGAGCAAGGTGCTGCTCCCATGGACCTGGCAGTGTGCTCCAGCATGGTGCTCCAAGAAAGGAAGACCTCCTTCCACCCTCCAGCTCACCTTGATGTTTAACTCATCCCTCTCATTACATTTCCTCCCCAGTCCACTCCCCTGATTTAAATTCCATTCCTAGGAAACTCAGAAAAGGTGGATTTTCCTCAACCCTGTTTTGTGCCCCCCCATTGTGCCTCTCAGGAGAGGTGGGGAAGCACTCAGAAAAGTCAGACCCACCATGCAAAGGTGCAGAACCCAGATTTCTTGTCTCTGGACAAGTGCTCACCATAGATGGGAGCAGGGCTGGTCTTTACAAACATCAGTGTCTCCTGGTCCATGTGCAGGGACATGGTGGCCATGTGGTCTGTCCAGCTGGGCCACATGTAGGCAGCCATGGAACTGTCATGCTCAGGCAGGTGATGGGAGCAAGAGAAGCCTTGAAGGGCTCTTCTCCAAATGGTGGAGAGTGGAGATCATGGAATCATAGAACCACAGAATGGTTCTTTAAGTTGGAAGGGACCTTAAAGATCATCTAGTTCCAATCCCTTGGCCTTAGAGCTCAGATACATTTGGAGAAAAATTTGGCAGTCGACTCAGCGCCACTTCAGTGCCACCAAATGCTACCCTCTGTGTGGCACCATGGCTGTTCAGAGGGCATCTCGGGCCAAGCAGAGGGGGCTCTGCACCACCCACCTTACCAGCACCCAGCAGGCCACCAGCTGGTGCTGACCAAGCTTCATCAGTCACGGGCAGAGGTAAAGTCCTGATCCTAAAATCAAAGGCCCTTATGCTTTTGGGTTCTAGGGTGAATGCAGAGGAACCCAGGAGAGACCCAGGAGGTTTTCCCAGAGAAGCTGTGGCTGCCCCATCCCTGGAGGGGTTCAAGGCCAGGTTGGATGGGACTTTGAGCAACTTGGTCTAGTGGGAGGTGTCCCAGGGGCTTGGAACTAGATGATCTTTAAAGTCCCTTCCAACCCAAACCATTCCATGATTCTATGACCTCCTGAAATCCTTCCCAGTACCAAGCAGCGTCTCTGAGACACAGCCAGCTTCTCCAGCAGGGAGGCCAGCTCTGACTAGACACAGCCCTAGACTTTCTCCTGTGCATGGAAGAACTTCCTGGTGTCCCACCAGACCTTCATACCTGAGTCCAATTCTCCGCTAGCAGAGTCCTGTGCCTTCAAATTGTCATTATCTGAAATAAGCTGCAGCCCCAATTATACCTGGTAGCACTTTCCCCAATGCAGGTTATGTTCAGGGATGAGGAACAGGTCTCAAGCTGTGCCCATGAAGTCCAAAGACTGAGAGCAGAGAAGATACAGTCACATACAGATGTGAGATGGCCTCTGGAGAACAAAATAATTATTACTTCCAGAAGAAGAACAAGACAGCACCAAAAGGGGTCAAGGAGCAAGCTAAACCAAACTTTAAAGTATCTTCTTGCAAAGATGCAGCCATGGGACTTCCTGCTGCAGGTTGTCTCTGCCTTTTCATCTCCAATCCCATCTCCAAACTTGGCTTCAGGAAGGTCTTGAGCTATGTTCCTGGGGGAAAGGGTGGTTAGAAGAAACCAGAGCTTCTGCATCTTCTTGGGAGCTGTATCCAGTTCCCACCTTTTACTGGGTGGGTCACTTCTTACTGTGCTGTTCCTGGCAGCATTTCCCCAAGCAATCTCCATTCCAAAAGGGTTGGGAGATAATATGTGTCCCTGTGGTGAGGTCACAGCTTGCTCTACCGCCCTAAGCCAGGCTGACACCAGGTCTGGAGTGGGTTTGACCACAGTTGGAGGGATCTTATAAGGATGTCTTCAGCCTCAGGATGCTTTCAGGCATGGGAAACAACTCCCAAACTTGTCTTGGTGGGAGTTCCCAGCTCAGGACCCTGCCTGGGTACCGATATCTCAGTGGTGAACATCTCTGCAGTGACAGGAGCACCCTCAGCAGCTGGTGCCTCCAGTCCAGATGACAAATGGCTTTACCAGGCAACTGGTGGGAAATCCATCCTGCCGTGCGTGGTCGCTGGATGGTAGCAGGTACTGTGGCCTTTTCTGGTGTCCCCATCTCCATCATCAACCAGTGCTTTTTCCCTGCTGACCATATCCCTCCCCAAAGCAGAGCTTCCTGATGGACCTCCAAACAAGAAACCTTAAAACTTTCCTCTGATCCTGTAGGAACCTGGCCAGGATGGTTTGACACCAAGGTGGCAGAAGGATCTGCTTGCTCATCACAGACATGAGGCCCTGTGGTGGGTCACTGGGGGAAGGGACAACCTCAGGGACAGCTGGGAACATGCCATGCCTCCTTGTTGACTCCAAGGCACGAGGGAAAAAAAACTTCATCTTGTGCAAGAGCCTGGGCATGGAGGGATGGGTGACCTGAAGGAAGAGCTGCAAGAGCAGAAGATCTCACGGATCTGGTTTGAGAGCAAGGACAAGGGCCTGCAGGTGACCAGGGAACATGGTGGCTAATGCAATATGAGGAGACAACCTGTCCCAGATGGTCCTTTATTGCAGCTTGTGGGGCCATCAGTGGCCTTCTCATGTCTGGGACAGCAGGTTGACAGTTCCCATCCTCCTCCCTGGATGTGGCTGGGTGGAGGAGATGTGGTGGGTGGAGGAGATGTGGTGGGTGGGAGCTGCAGCATGTGAGGGTGGAACCTTAGCAGATTGTGGCCATGGTCCTTCGCCGCAGACCAACCTGCTGAGCTCCCATCCCAACCACCCTCAGCATCCCTCCTGCTCTCCTCCCTTTCCATGGGGTGCTCCATGAGGTGGCCAGGTGCCACCTCTGTGCCACCCTCCATGGTGCTGTAGGAGAAGGTTTGGGAGATGCCTTGTGTGGAGTGAGGTGGGAATGGTCCCCCCATGTCCTCTTGCTGCACGTGGAGATGTGGGTGTGGAGGGGATTGGGGGGATGCAGGCAGGGGATTGGGGGGATGCAGGCAGGGGATTAGGAGGGTGCAGGCAGGGGATTGGGGGGATGCAGGCAGGGGATTAGGAGGGTGCAGGCAGGAATTCGATGGGTGCAGGCAGGGGATTCACTGGGCACAGGCAGGGGTTCAAGGGTTTGCAGGCAGGGGATTGGGGGGTGCAGGCAGGGCTGCAGGGGGTACAGTCAGGGGATCTGGTGGGTGCAGGCAGGAGATTCAGGGGGGTGCGGGCAGGGGATTAAGGGGGTGGAGGCAGGAGATTAGGGGGGTGCAGGCAGGGGTTTTGGGGGTTACAGGCAGGGGTCCTGATGGGTCCAGGCAGGGGTTTCAATTGGGTGCAGGCATGGGTTTCAATTGGCTGCAGGCAGGGGATTAGGGATGTGCAGGCAGGGGATTGAGGATGCGCAGGCAGGGGATCCAGTGGGTGCAGGCAGGCAGGGGATAAGGGGGGTGCAGGCAGGAGATTAGGGGGTGCAGGCAGGGGATTAGGAGGGTGCAGGCGGGGGGTAGAGGCATGGGATTCTGTGGGTGCAGGCAGGGGTTTCATTGGGCGCAGGCAGGGGTTCTGGTGGGTGCAGGCAGGAATTCGGTGGGTGCAGGCAGGGGATTCATTGGGTGCAGGTGGGTGAAGGCAGGGGATTGGAGGGGTGCAGGCAGGGGCTCAGGGGGTTGCAGGCAGGGGGTCAGGGGGTCCAGGCATGGGTTTTGGTGGGTGCGGGCATGGGTTTCACTGGCTGCAGGCAGGGGATTGCAGGGGTGGGGGGTCAGTGTAGTGAAGACTGTGGATTAGGTGGGTGCGGGCAGGGGATTTGGTGGGTGCAGGCAGGGGATTAGGTGGGTGCAGGCAGGGGATTAGGTGGGTGCAGGCAGGGGATTTGGTGGGTACAGGCAGGGGGAGCAGGTAGAGGCGCTGCCCGCAGTCCGCGCCGGCTGCCACCAGGGGGCGCCGCAGCGCCACCACCCGGTGCTGATGGGAGGGGCGGGGGAGGAGGGATGGGGCTGGGAGGAGGGAGCACCGGGATGGGGGGCTTTGGGATGGGGGTACGGGGATGGGAACAACCAGATAAGATCACTGGGGTGGGAGTACTGGGATGGGAGTGCTGGGCTGAGGAGCACCAGCCTGGAGGTTACCGGGATGGGGACATCGGGATGAGAGCACCGCAATGGAGGTTACTGGGCTGAGGAGCACCAGAATCTGGGATATTGGGATGGGGATAACGGGATAGGGGTGTCAGGGTGGGGGTACTGGGATGGGAGTGCTGGGCTGAGGAGCACCAGCCTGGAGGTGATGGAGCAACGGGATGAAAGCACCGCAATGGGGGTACTGGGATGCGGGCATGAGGATGGGGGTGTTGGATAGAAGCACCGGGATGTGGGATATCAGGAAGGCGGAGGAGGGTATTGGGGTGGGGACCAGTATAGGCTAGATACCAGGACGCAGGAGGATATTGGGGTGCAACCACAGCAGGATGCAGGAGCGCTGGGATGGGTGGAATTACAGAGACGCAGGAGCACCAGGATGGGGAGCATCAGGACGGGGAGGGGAAGGCTGCTGGGTTGCAGGAGCACTGGGATGGAGGAACACCAGGCTTGGGGGGGCATTGGACACGAGCCCATGGGATGGGATGGGATGGGATGGGATGGGATGGGATGGGATGGGATGGGATGGGATGGGATGGGATGGGAAGGCGGCTGCTATGGAAGCTCTCCTGTTGTCACTGAGCCCCCAGGAGTTCTGGCTTCTGAACAGGGGCTTGCAAGGAGGAGAGCTGGCCCTGTGCATGGCAAAGTTGTCCGAGTATCTCCCACACTCACTGCCTGCGTGGATGCAGCTGATGCCACCAAGAGCAGATCCATCTGGCCACCAGCACTTGGGAAGGATGTTCTGGGAGGCTCTTGCAGCTTCACACCAAAGAAAAGCCACTAGAAAGAGCCCTTCCTTCAGCAGGTTGAAAATATGGCATGGCTTTTGACAGTCTCAGTAGGTTGACAAGGCACAGAGAGCTGCAAAACCATGGATTTACTTGTTGCAGGAAGATGAAGCGAAGAAGAGCACTCTGTTTTTAGGATAATATTCTAGACTGTGGTGGAAAGCCAACCACATGCCGGGCTACATCAAAAGAAGTGTGGCCAGCAAGTCAAGGGAGATGATTCTGCCCCTCTACTCTACCATGGTGAGACCCCACCTGGAGCACTGTGTCCAGCTCTGGAGCCTTCAGCACAGGAAGGACATGGACCTGTTGGAATGAGCCCATAGGAGGCCATGGAGATGCTCCAAGGGCTGGAGCCCCTCTGCTGTGAAGACAGGCTGAGAGAATTGGGGGGGTGCATCAGCCTGGAGAAGAGAAGGCTCCGGGGAGAAGCTTAGAGCCCCTTCCAGTCCTTCAAGGCGCTCCAGGAGAGATGGGGAGGGACTCTTGATCAGGGAGGGGAGCCATAGGAGGAGGGGGAAGGGTTTGACACTGAAAGAGATTGAGATTGATGTGGGGAAGAACTTGTTTGGTGTGAGGGTGGTAAGAGCCTGGCCCAGGTTGCCCAGAGAAGCTGTGGCTGCCCCATCCCTGGAGGTGTCCAAAGCCAGTCTGGATGGGGCTTTGAGCAACCTGGTCTGGTGGGAGTTGTCCCTGCCCAGGGCCGGGGGTTGGAACTGGATGGTCTTGAAGGTTCCTTCCAACCCAAACCATTCTATGATTCTTTGATTGATTCTGTGAAATACAGCATCATAAATACAGGCTCAATCTTATACATGAGCCGTAAATATCAGGTGCAGCGTGGCTTAAGTAGCACCCTAGGGTCTGTCCTAAGACAAAACTGTTTCAGGTGGGAGGTAAATATTTAGCTTAATCTCCGTTTGCCCGGTTTAATTTGTATCCTTTGTGGCAGCGGAGCCCGTTTACTGCAGAAATTGGTGCTTAAGAGTGGACCCGAGATGGCTCAGCCCCGGGGCCAGGGTTTGACACACTGGGGTCTGACAGCGGTGGCTTCCTTGGATGACAGAGAGAAGACGTCCCTGCCTTCCTTAAGGAAACCATTTGAGAGCTGAAACGGCAGGGAAACACCAGGTTGGTTTTAAGTCGAGAATGAGAGGGTTGAGCATGAGATCTGCTTGTTCTGAATTCCAGAAGGACGTGATCATTCAAGATCATTCAAAGAAGGGATCGTTCAGTCCAGTGTAGGAGTTACCAGCAACCTCTCCTGAAGGCACCGGTTGGCTTGGTGACCTTTTTTTCTAATATCTAACATTTGCATTAAGTATTACCTCATATATACATATACCATTTCTACATTTAATTGCCTTTTTAATCCCATCTTCTGTTCAAGGACAGACTCGTGGAGAAGCGTGGACTTTTTACTTAAAATGAGCTAGGCTTCTTCCCACTGTCCGTGTTAAGAACCTGAATATTGAAGTTGTTTTTTCCATTTTTCGCTTTCCTGCTTTTTTTTCTCCCCCTAACTTCTCGGTAGGGTAAAACAATAAACCTCAGGCTTTGGGCTTTGTGAAGCTTTTGGAAACAACTGTGCGATAGCGCTGCTGTCAACATAGTCGGGAGGGGGGCCGGGCATTTGGGATGTGAAAGGATTCAGCTGACTTGGTGTGTCTCCGATGCTAAAGCTTGACGAGGTCAAAGGGGCAGGGAGCTCCATGGCAGGAAAACAACAGAGGAGCTTCGTGGGCATCTAATCATCTCCCTGGTCTCCACGGAGAGAGGCTCATTCCTCCCAACGGAGGAGCCGGCGTCTCAGTCAGTTCGCAGAGGACACCAAGTTTGGGTGGAAGTGTTCATCTCCTTGAGGGTAGGGAGGCTCCACAGAGGGGTCTGGACAGAATGGACAGATGGGCCGAGGCCAACAGTGTGAGGTTCAACAAGGCGCAGTGCCAAGTCCTGCCCTTGGGTCACACCAACCCCATGGACGCTCCAGGCCTGGGGCAGAGTGGCTGGAGCTGCCCGGTGGAAAAGGACCTGGGGGTGTTGGTCGACTGTCGACTGAACATGAGCCAGCAGTGTGCCCAGGTGGCCAAGAAGGCCACCAAGCATCCTGGCCTGTGCCAGGGACAGCATGGCCAACACTGAAACCTTGAAACCTGCTCACCTCAGCTGGCTATAAAGTAAATATTTTCACAAATTCAGACTCTTGAGTCTTCTAAAAGTGCAGTTTTCCCAAGCGTTAGGAGAGAAATTACCCCTGTGTCACTCAAACCAGGACAGCGGTGAAGAGGAGTAACCCACGTCAGCAAACACAGCCATCTGACGAGCAGCAAATGTCCAAGGCTGGAACAAGCTGTGGAACCGCAGGATAAGGTGGCCAACACCTTTTGGTGGCTGTTCAGGACCTGACTCAAGTTACCCTGGGGCTTGGCTGCTGCCAGCAAAGGCTCACGTGTGGAGAAAGGGCTGGGAAAAGGAGGCTACCGGTTTATCAGGGTTGCGGTGGCGAGAAGAACCTCTTCTCACCATGGTCATGAGCTGTAATTTGCTCTCCACGTGACCGTCTATAGCACGAAACCCATAAAAAAGCCCAACAAAATATCAGCTTGTCAGGTTGATGACTCTGTTTGACTACGCTCTAGGTAAACTCTGCTGCCACCTTTTACCTGCCGTGAACTTCAGCAGGGGCCCAGGGCGGTGGTTTCAAAGGCTGCTTTGTCCACGCTGGCATGCAAAGTCGGAGCTGCCCTTGGATGTGGTGTTGGATGAGGTGCAGGAGGAAGCAAGCAAGTCCCAGCTCTCGTCTCCAAGAGGTTCTGGTGTTAAGAGGAGGGAAGGGGATGGGGAAAGATGGGACTGTGGGTCTGGAGGACACATGCTTGATGGGGAACTACTTATGAAGTGCAGTGGGGCCATGGAAGAGCGCCTCAGTCTGGTCTTTGGTGAAGGTATCATGACCCCAGGGACAGCAAGGACCTCTGCTGCGCTGAGTTGTCCTCCCACAATTCCCATATATTATATATTCTTGTTATTATGGGGAATAATATATTCCCATATATTAGGGGGAATTATATATGTGGCTGAGGGAGCTGGGGGTGTTGAGCCTGGAGAAAAGGAGGCTGAGGGGAGACCTTCTCACTCTCTCCAACTCCCTGAAAGGAGGGTGTAGCCAGGGGGGGTCGGTCTCTTCTCCCAAGGAACAGGCGATGGGACAAGAGGAAACGGCCTCGAGTTGCACCAGGGGAGGTTTAGAATGGATTTTAGGAAAAATCTCTTCACCGAAAGGGTTATCAAGCCTTGGCACAGGTTGCCACACGTGGAGTCACCATCCCTGGAGGTATTTAAAAGTTGGGGAGGCATGGTGCTGAGGGACATGGGTTAGTGGGTTGGGTTGATGATTGGACTCGATGATTTAAAATGTCCCTTCCAACCTGGACAATTCTATGATTCTATGATTATTACGAGGAAGAGCATATTTCCATATATTATGCAGACGTGGTTTTGTCAACACCTCTGCTAAGCCCTCTGACCCCACGGGAGTCGGGCAGCAGAAAACAAAGACATGCACAAACAATAATTTAACGTTGAAGATGGGATATAGATGCCTCCTTATATATGTTGCAGGTATCTCAGCTGCTCAGGGCCATCAGGTATATTATCTGAACTTCAGGCTTGTGGTGATGTAAGGTGTCTTGGTGCTCCCGGTCTGGTTGATGGTTAAATCCTTTCCAAAGAGCACTTTGAATTCATACAAAATAAAATCTTTTAAAACCCGAAACTCTTCTCTCTCCAGAGATATTTTCCTTAGAATGAGCAATCATAGAACCATGGAATCATAGAAGGGTTTGGGTTGGAAGGGACCTTGAAGATAGAATCATAGAATCATAGAATCATCTGGGCCGGAAGGGACCTCCAAAGGCCATCTAGTCCGACCCCCCTG
>JAOQGH010000019.1:3092581-3104297 GCA_025769975.1 Gallinago jamesoni | reverse complement strand
CCCAGAACTGGACACAACACTCCAGGTGTGGCCTCCCCAGTGCTGAGTACAGGGGGACAATCACCTCCCAACTTCTGTTGGTCACACTATCTGTAATCCAAGCTAGGATGCCATTGGCTTTCTTGGCCACCTGGGCACGCTGCCGGCTCACATTCAGCCGCTTGTCAGTGAGAACCCCCAGGTCTTTTTCTGCCAGGCAGCTCCAGCCACACTTCCCCCAGCCTGTAGCGGTGCCTGGGGTTATTGTGGCCCAAGTGCAGGACCTGGCACTTGGCCTTGTTGAAGCTCATACCATTCATGTTGGCCCAATGATCCAATCTATCTAAGTCTCCCTGTAGAGCGTCCTTATCCTCATGTGAATCAACACTCCTGCGTAGCTTGGTGTCATCTGCCAACTTGCTGATGCTACACCCTGTGTCCTTATCAAGATCGTCAATAAAGATGTTAAACAGAAATGGTCCCAACGCTGAGCCCTGAGGCACACCACTTGCGACCCGCCACCAGATGGATTTAAATCCATTGAGCACCACTCTTTGGGACCTTCCAGCCAGTTTTTCCACAAGAAGTCTATGGGGGACAGTATCGAATGCTTTTTGAAAGTCCAGGTATACAATATCCACAGCCTTTCCCTCATCCAGTAATCCTTGCTGAGGACGTAGGTGATGGATGATGACTGGACATAGTCTGGAGTACTGTGTCCAGTTCTGGGCTCCCCAGTTCCAGAAGGACAGGGAAGTGCTGGAGAGGGGACAGCAGAGGGCTACAAAGATGATGAGGGGCCTGGAGCATCTCTCTGATGAGGAAAGGTGAGAGACTTGGGTCTTTTGATTCTGGAGAAGAAAAGACTGATGGGGGACCTGATCAGTGCTTCTAAATACTTAGAGGGAGGGTGTCAGGAAGATGGGGCTGGTGTTTTTTCAGTGGTGCCCAGGGACAGGACAAGAGGAAATGGGCACAAACTTGTACATAGGAACTTCCACCTAAACATGAGGAGGAACTTGTTTCCTCTGAGGGTGGCAGAGCCCTGGAAGAGGCTGCCCAGTGTGGTGGAAGAGTCTCCTTCTCTGGAGACATTCAAACCCCGCCTGGACACGTCTCCTGTGGGACCTGCTCTGGGTGGCCCTGCTTTGTCAGGGGGTTGGACTAGATGATCTTCAGAGGTCTCTTCCAACCCCATATCATTTTGTGATCTTATGATGGGATCCTTGCTGAGGAGGTCTTAACTCCGTGGCAGCAGTCCCATGCCTTTGCTGTGCTTCACTGATGGTTGGCTCTTCTGGGTGGTCTCTTAGCTCCCTGGTTGGCTCTCGCTGGGAGCAATGGATTGTGGGTTGCTGAAGGTTTGGAGATGTTGTGCAGTGTTTCTCTGGTAGCTTATGGTAATAGGACTACCAGTGCTTCATATCAAATCCTCATTCTTGGTCTTCATAGTGCATGCAGCAGAATTTGATCCTACTTTGTTGTGGCTGAATTTCAGTGAGTGGTGAATTTTAAGGTTCTACAAACCTTTGGTAGAACATCAGTAACTCCAGACACAGCCTTGCTGAAGCTCGTGTTCTGTGAGCAAGGACTTCTCTGGTGGTCACAAGTTTCAAGGGATTTTTTTTTTGTGCATGTCAGCACCTCATTTGGCACCAAAGATTGTAGTGCTCAATACAGACCTTCATCGTGACCCTGTTGTGCCAGAGGCTTGAGAAGAACTGAAAAGCAAGGCCTTTTGGCACGGCAGGTGGTAGTCTTATGTCATGGGATTGGTGCCAGCAGAGCTTTTAATAGCTTAGCAGTACTATGTTTGCTCAGCAGGGCTAGACCAAGCTTCTGCGCTGTGGCTGGAGCACCTCCAAATACCTAAGGTCTACCTGGGAATCCCCGAATGCAATCTGCTGGTAGCAAAGGTATCTTGTTCACTCCAAATCAGGGCCTTGGGTAGCCCAAGATCTTGAGGTAAGGAACACAGAGCCCACGACCCAGAAGTTAAGTCTGATCTTTTTTGGGGATCTCTGTTAAATCAGACCCATCCAGTTCGGCCAGATGTTTCTGGACAAGGTGTGGTAACCTTGCAGGAGGGAGGTTTCACCTGCCCCTCACATTACTTACCTTCTCGAGGACCTGTTTGCCATGGAAGGTGTACGGAGGGGGCTCTCTCCAGGCACTGCCAACCATAAATATATGAGGAAGGAGTCTGGTTGGAAAGATGAAGGAGGTATTTTGTATGGAAATCATCTCTTTGGTCTGGTAGACAACAAATATGGTGGTGCATTGATGGGGATACTGGTGGTTAAGCTGTCTCTGGTAAGTAAATATAAACTGAGAATTTCCAGAAACCCCAGAAAATGAAGGCTATTGCTTCTTCTAATACCCATGTCAGATCACATGTCTTCTCCTTCCTTCTCTTGGACCTTGCCTTGGGCCAACCTGTTGTAGCAGGTGGACCACATAGGGGACATCATGTTGCCTTTTCTGGACGGTTCTGGATGCTGTGAGACGCTAGGGGCATTAAAGTCAAGCGTTATGGGAAGTGGTTTGAATTCACTTCATGATAAGGTGCTGGCTGAAGTTGTGAAAAAAACCCTTGTAATTGAGGGGCTGTGGGAATAATTTAGCAGCTGAGGTGAATATTTGTGTGGAGGTGGTGGGGTTTGCTGTGAAGTCCGAAGTTGGTCATCACCTAGAAATGCCTCCAGAACCCAACTTGGGTTTTGCTTGCTTGTGTTCACCTTTTTTTCTTTTAAGAAATCAAACCTGTCAGAGGATGTTAGTTAATGTGAGAGGTGGTTGTTAAGCATCTGGTGGTGTGACTCTCAGATCGATCTAGGTGGAAGTCAAGAGGTGGATCTGTTGGCAAGTCCTCCTCTCCCTCCCTTAGCGCTTCCTAAACTTTTCCACGCATCTACAAGTGTTATGCTGAGCTTGATGGGAAGTGTCAGCCCATAAAGCCTTTCTCTCCTCCTTTCCACAGGTTAATAATCATAGAATCGTAGAATGGTTTGGGTTGGAAGGGACCTTAAAGACCATCCGGTTCCAACCCCCTGCCATGGGTTGGAAGGGACCTTAAAGACCTGGTCTTTAAGGTCCTGCTGTGGGACACCTCCCTCTAGAACAGGTTGCTCAAAGCCCCATCCAGCCTGGTCTTGAATACCTCCAGGAATGGGGCAGCCACAGCTTCTCTGGGCAACCTGGCCCAGGGTCTCACCACCCTTACAACAAAGTGTTGTCCTGGCAGCACCTACACTCAACTCAGGCCATGTTAGTTCTCTTCTGAGCATCGCTGTCTATTGACTAAAGCATTAGGAGGAGTGTCAGCTTGGAAGCAATGGGTTTCATTAGCTAATTATTTTAACAGGGAAGTGGTGAACTTTGATTCAAAGTCCGTGAGAAACTGTGGCTGCTGTTTTCTGATGTGCAGGAGGGAGGTCAGAGTATCCAACCAAATGAGAGCATCGGTCGGGAAGCTAACAAAGAGGTGTGTGCTGTCTGAACATGAGCATCCTGCATGAGGTCTTCTGCATGACCTAGGACTATGGAAAAATCATAGAATCATAGAATGGTTTGGGTTAAAAGGGAACTTGAAGATCATTGAGTTCCCACCCCCTGCCCTGGGCAGGGACACCTCCCAACAGACCAGGTTGCTCAAAGCCCCCTCCAACCTGGCCTGGAACCCCTCCAGGGATGGGGCAGCCACAGCTTCTCTGGGCAACCTGGGCCAGGCTCTCACCACCCTCACACCAAAGGATTCTCTTAGATGAGAGATCCCTCTCTTTCAGTTTAAAACCCTTCCCCCTCATCTTATGGCTCCCCTCCCTGATCAATATCCCCTCCCCATCTCTCCTGGAGCCCCTTGAGGGACTGGAAGGGGCTCTAAGGTTCTCCCCGGAGCCTTCTCTTCTCCAGGCTGACACCCCCCCAACTCTCTCAGCCTGTCCTCACAGCAGAAGGGCTCCAGCCCTCCCAGCATCTCCATGGCCTCTACTGGACCCATTCCAACAGGTCCATATCCTTCCTGTACTGAGGATGCTGTAGTCCAGGTGAGGTCTCCCCAGAGCGGAGTGGCAAAATTAACCTGCTGACCACACTTCTTTTGTTGCAGCCCAGGATGTGGTTGGGCTGCAGGTGCACATTACCGGGTCATGTTGAGTTTCTCATCCACCAAAAATATTTGTGTATATTTGAGAGGGGCTGATGGTTTTTAGGTAGTGAGATCCTGACTGCAGGAACTTTGTGGTCACATGAGGCATGAGGACAGTTGAGTCTGTAGGATGTTCTTCTTGCATGAAGATTGGGTTTAACTGTTATCAATCAGTTGGTGAAGTACTTTATGTCCTGAAGAACTTCATGTATTGGTGGAGTACTCAATAGATGGCTGGTGGGAAATGTTTGCTGGTGTCAACATACCTTGCTGGAGATGTGGTCTGAAAGCATGACGCTCCACAAGAGGTTCTCATGCCATTGGTTGATGTGTTGGTTGACCAGAGTCGTCCAGGGAGCTGATGTGGGTTGTTGGGGCAAGTGGGAATACTGGTGAGGCGTTTGCAAAGAAGAACCTCAGAAAAAATTTTGGAGGGACCTGTAAAAGGAGTATCTACCCCCACTGTTAACAAAAGCGTGTGGTTTTTGGAAGGTTGGGGTTTATTCAAGTCACCATCCAAAGGGAGACCTTGATGACCAAGCAATAGGTGTGTCTTCTGGAATGGAGGTTGGGCCCCAGTGTTGGATGGCCAAATTGGAGGTAGATGGCTCTGGTGTGATACAGCTGGGGAGGAAGAGAGGGAGGAGGGGTCAGGGCAGTGAGCGTATCCTCCTCTTTGGTCTCCCTTTCCTGTTTGCTTGGTCCAGTGTCAAAACATCTGGATGTGAGGTCAGTCAAGCTCCTGCTCAGGGGCTGTGGCTCATTCAAGTCCTTGAGCCCTGAGGCTTCCAGGATGGGCAGAGCTGATGTCATACCATCTGGGAAGGAGGAGATGGGGAATAGAAAGCCTCCAGCTTTCTTTTTACAGGGAAAAGCACATATATACAGTACTTCCTGGGACCATCCTCTTTGTCTCCTGGAGCAGAAGACTTAGCTTGTTGTGATAATTGTGAATTTGAACTTCACATCAACCTCTGTTACCTCTCCTAAGGATCAGCCTGGACTTCTAGGCCACTTGCTGCTGAGAAGAAGTTTATTCCAGCTCTGATTAAGCTGGAGGTCAGATCTGATGGCTTTGTCTTGGAAGTCTGGGCTAAGAGAAGGTCCCCCCTAAGAAGGATTCTGGAGTTATTCTGGATTGAAGTAAGGTCTGGAGGTCCTCTGATCCAGCACAGGGCCAGCTTCTGTGTCAAACCTGCCTGCTCAGGGCCTCATCCAGCTGAGCCTTGACTCTGTTTCCAAGGATGGAGATTGCACACCCCCTTGAGTCACCTGTTGGGTGCTGAACCACTCTCCCACTGAAGGAATTTTCTAATATCCCATCGGAATTTCCCATGCTGCATCTACCAATCCTCAAGCCTTGAGGGGAGCAGCTGCTATGGTTTGCAGCTGGAGAGGGCTTTCTGCTGCTGGTCTTTTCCACGCTGCTGGAATGTTGCTGGTGGGTTTCTCAGCTCCTCCAGAACATCACCACTTTGCAGCAGGGCAGCGGGGCGCGTGTGCTCGTGTGCGCTGAGAAGGCTTATTGCCAACTGCCCTAAATATTATAATCTCACTCTTCCCTAGATAGTGCAGGTTTCCTTGGCTCTCGGGAGGCTTCCCAGGTTTCTCCAACCTGCTGTTTGATTTCTCGTCTGGCTTTTAATAATATTGTTCATTTGTTGGGCTAGATAAGCCAGAGAATAAGGTTTTTTAGCAAGATATAATACAACTGCTTTTCCTGCTCTGATGGCCATCCTGCTGGGTTGGGTTCCCCATCCCTTTCATTTTTCGGGCTCCCCTATCCCTTTCATTTTTTGGGCTCCCCATTCCTTTCATTTTTTGGTAGCTTTTTCTTTTCGGTTCCCTATTTTTCACTCCCTATCCCATTTTACCTTCCTTCTAACAGGCCCTTTCTGCTGCCCTGCCCTCCCTGCTGCAGATTCTCCCTTCCCTACCTGCCCTTCCTCCTTCCCTACCTTTCCTTTCCATAATGGGTTTATTTGGATACAGATATAGACCAGTCAGCTTTTAAAGGTGCCAAATTCTTTTTTCAGCTAGACAGGGATTTGCAGGATGTTAACAGGATTTAACAGGTACTTCAACATAAATTAAAAGAAAGCCTAGGAGAGAAAAAAAAAAACAACAAACAACAAAACATTGCATCTTGGGGTGAATTCCCTTCATTCATAAATTTAATTTTCTTGCTGAAAATTGAGGTTGGGAATTATCCCCGTGCTGCCTGAAAGCCTCTGCGGTCCCGGTCGGGCTGGGAATAACCCTAATATAACTCGTGTGCCTCCTTGCAGGGACAAGGCTTACCACTAAGCTCCCAGTTAAACCACCTGATGGGATCAGCAGAGGTTAGCAGCACCGCAGGGGCATGGTGGCAGAGGACTTGAAAAACAACAAGTCAGTGGCATTACCCTGAAAACCTGGGGAGTTTTTTTTTGTATCCCCTTGTCATGTACAAAATCCGGTTTGACCTGGAAGGGAAGGGAAAGGGAGAGGATTTGGCATCAGAACCTGAGCATCAGCGAGGCTTTATCTGCACTGGGGTTTCTGCAGCCCTGGGTGTTATCCTGTGCAAGGACTGACAGTCTCCGGAGACTAAATATTTTCTCCCCGGGGCAGAGCAGCCCGTGGAGGAGCTGGGAAGAAGCCGGAGCGGAGGCAGCACTGGGAGAGTAAAGCCTGAAAGGTTGTGTCTCGTGTCACGCTTTACCTGCAGAATTAGGGCTACAGTTGTCCCCCCTCTCTTTGGGGGGATGCGACCCCAAATCATCCTCAGATATTCTGAATACCCCTAAATATCAGCCTGTAGAACAAATAATTCATGTTAACTGTATTTCTATTTTTTTTCCAGTTAATTAGCCCGTAAAAAAAAAAAATCATAACGATAGTGGTGGGGGATAAGAGGATTTTTAGCTGGGGTCAATCAGAGCAGATATTTTTATTTCATGAAAACGGGAAAGAAAATAAAAGTCAAATCAAATTTGCTTTGTTCAATCCAAAGTGAAATATGCTGTTAAGTATTTCACACCCTGATGGAGGGCTGTGGAAATTTAGCGTACGTCACTGAAGTAAAAGTAAAACTTCTTTGTTTAAAAATACCAAACCCTAAAAAAAAACCCACCAAGAAAGAAGTTTTTCCAGTATATTCCTCCCAGAATTTTGGCTGCAGTGATTTGACCAAAAGTATTTAAAATTCACCAAGACAAAGCTGGGCTCCTGGCAAACAAGTGATTTATTTTTAAAAAAGTTATTATTATTTAATGGTTTCAGCCTTTTAAAGGGGATTCAGTTCCTCAGATGAATTTAGGTAGGGGAGGTACGTGACCCTTGTCCCATGCTGGAGGAGAGGACACGGAGGACTTGAGTGCCAGGTCTCACCTCTTGTTCCTGGAGCTGGAAGGTATTGGGCTCCTTCTGGACGTTGTGGATGTATGGGGATGCTCACCACCAGCAGGGTGTCCCTGCAGACCAAGGTGTTCTCATCAAGCACAGAAGGTCTTCAAGGTCCCTGTGGGAGGGAAAACCCCTGAAGATAATACCAGTGGGAGTGGGGGAAGCCTCAGCATTTTGTAGTTATTTTAGCAGTGGTTGCATCTTCCTCTGAAGTCCTCAAATGCTTGCAGTAACTCAGGATTAGGCGTGGAGTTTATTTTTTGATCGTTCATATTGTATAATTTATTCCAGAAGGGCCTCTTCCAGTCCCTCGTTAAGCTTGGCTGCTTAATTGATGGGTCATAAAGATCCCTCAGATGCCCTCATCTGACCTGTGCTGTACAGGCAGCCAAGAGCTGGCAACGATGGACTTCCACCTGCAAGGCCCCTTAATGTGAGATACCATCTGGGTCTATAGCATTATACAGTCTCTTGATTAATCAAATTCTGCCTTACCTCTTTTCTTTTCTTTTTTCCCCCAAAGTTAAATAGTTTGGGCTCTTTATTTGCATCTCCGAGGCCAAAGGTACGTGAACAGCAGGCATCCTATGATGATGTTTCTGCTGGAACTGCTGACGCTGCTCCTCTTTGCTGCAATTAGAGTCCTCCCTGCATGTTCTCGTTATGATTAACTTTGGGGCTGTTAATCCCTTGGGTGTAAGCAGAGGTTGACCAGTGCAGGGAGGTGCAGGAGGGGGCTTTCATAGATGCTGACATGGCCTGGCATGAGCTCCTTAGGTTCCTGCAGCCATATTTGGTGGGGTTGCCACATGGTGGAGGTCATCGTGGGAAGACCTTCATGATGAATGTGAAGCACCCTTCAACAAAAGAACAAAAAATAGTGTAAAATTCATTTGTGGATGTCTTTCTGGGTTGGCCTCATGCCTGCAGGTCACCCAGTCACTGCAGCGAGGGACGGGCCCTGGACATGGCTGGTGGGTTTTCCACTGTTCAGTGGGGTCTTAGGGTAGACACGGCTGTCCTGAAAGATGGATCCTGTTGGTCTTTGATGTCTGCAGGTGGTCCTGGGTCCTCCAGTTGTCATCCAGCCCTGTAGGAACAGCATCTCCTTTTGGGTCAGGAAGCAAAAATATCAAAACAAGTATTTTTGGCACTATCTGTAACCAATCTGTACTTGGGGAGAAAGGCACCTCTTGGTGCCTTTTTGGCTTGTTTTCCTGAGATGCTGGGTATTTTTTCAATGCAGTCACCACAAAGGTGTTCTGAAAACCAAGGCCAAACTTCTGCTGCTTATCAAAGACCCTCTAGACCTGTGATGCCTTCCCTTCAGGACCACGAAGCTCCAAGACCTCTTTTGTCCTCCCCAAGCTAAAAGAGAAAGCCAAGCATTTAAGATCATAGAATCATAGGAAGGGACCTTAAAGATCATCCAGTTCTGGCCCCCTGCCCTGGGCAGGGACACCTCCCACCAGACCAGGTTGCTTAAAGCCTCATCCAACCTGGCCTTGAACCCCTCCAGGGATGGGGCAGCCACAGCTTCTCTGGGCAACCTGGGCCAGGCTCTCACCACCCTCACACCAAAGAACTTCTTCCCCACATCTCATCTCCATCTCCCCTCTTTCAATTTAAAACTGTTCCCTATGTTCCTGTGGCTCCCCTCCTTGATGAAGAGTCCCTCTCCATCTCTCCCAGAGACCCCTGAAGGACTGGAAGAGACTCTAAGGTCTACCTGGAGCCTTCTCTTCTCCAGGCTGAACCCACTCAATTCTCTCATCCTGTCCTCACAGCAGAGGGGCTCCAGCTCTTGGACCATCTTTGTAGCCTAAATCCTACCAGGGCTTGTTGTGTTTTACCAAGAGGGGGAAACAAGTCTGGTGGAGGAGCCAGTGAGACATCCCAATCACACGTGCAGCACATGTTGCACTTGGGTCCATGGCTGATGGAGCATTTGGACACAAGGAGCAGCTCAAAGAGATTTTGGGACAAACTCGAGGTTCTTGTTCCCAGTTTTACCAGGGCTCAGTGAGGCACCTCAGAGCTGGGGTTTGCAGAAGGGACGGATGCCAAGGACACTGTCAGCAGGGCACGTTAGGACACGGGGTTGGTGGATCCCAAGGCTGAACGTCAGCTGTCTTGATCTGGGCCAGTCGTCTAGACTGTCGTTGCTGCTAGTGCAGGTAAACAGACACTCCCAAAGCTCGCTTGATCTTATGTTCATCTCAAAATAGGTCAACTATCGTGTCCTGAAAGTACCTGTCTCTCCGTTTGCTTTGTGTTAAAGAAAACCTCCCTGTCCTCCTCCTGCCTGCTGGGGCTCAGCACAGCTGAGCTGCTTCATTCACCTCTTATTAATTAAACCCAGCGATCCCCTGGGCCATAAATGTAGCTGTGCAAATACTTGCAGCATCTTTACCCCCTGGGGTTTGGCAGGTTCCTCTTCTTCCCACCCCCATCGTTGGTTTCTCATCACCCCTCACCTGCTGCGATGTAGGGGGGAAATAACCAAAAAGGGAGTGGGGCCACCCGGGAAGGACTTTTGGGGAGATTTGTGGCTGCGTCCAACGAGCAGAGCGATAGTCTGGGAGTGATTGTGAAAAAATGCACTTCAAGCCTCAAAAAAGGAGGCTGGTGGTTGGCCAGTAACTCCCAAAATTCCTGTCTGGGGAGGTGCTTTCCTTGGTATTTGCTGGCCCGTTCCTTGAGGGAAGTGCATTATCCTGGTGAATTGGTTCAAGCTGTCCCATGGGCTGCTGGAAGGAGCTAAAAGCTGAGGATGGAATTTAGAGGAGAAGTCTAAGGGCTCAGTCCACGCTAATTGGGCAAAGCGAAGCTTGGGAAGGGCCTGATCACCTTCCCATCCAGGGTTGAGCATCACCTGCTTTGGCCAGTGTGATGGGTCCATGGTGAGCTGGAGCCCATCTCTATCAGAAACACCATGGGAGAACATGCAGGAGATCCTTGTAGGCTGAAAAGTGGATTTAGGGTCTGCAAGGGCATCTTCCCGAGCTGTGAGAGCTGTCATAGATGATGCCCATGGCCCACAGCAATCTCTGGGTGCCAAGTTTAATTCAGATGTTCCCTCTGGTTGGAATGAGAATCACTTCTCCATAATGCAGTGGATGGAAACCTGCTGCCTAGACCACGTCCAGTCCATATGGCCAGGAGAAGGAGCTAAGGAGGACACTTTGGCAGTCGACTCAGTCCTGGGTCAAAAACCTGTCATTTAATGTGTTGAGGGTTGGACACCTTGCTGGGGTGTATGTTGGCCTCTGTCCTTCTTTCCCAAGGAGCAGGTTCAACGAGTAGATAGGACATGGGAGATGCTGCTTATGGCTTTTTCCTTGTTTTTCAAGTGGCTGCAGCTCTTGTATTAGCATATTTAAATCTGGAAGAATCCAGAAGCATGGACAGCATCCTGGAAAGCTCCGCTTTCGTGAAGCTGATGTCCCCGTTCCTTGTCACGGTGGACCTGCTGGCATGGTGTTGAATGCTGATCCTACAGGGTTCCTTGTCGCCTTCTGTTTCCCCAGGGTTTTGTTTGCTTCCTGACCTCTTAATTTATTATTATTAGACCAGATTCATTGTGAGGAAGGGACTTCTTTTCCTTCTGCATGTACAGAATTGCCAATTTCCCAAATTCTTGTTATTTTCCACTAGAATATTTAGAAGATCTCATTGATGGCGGTGCCGTGGATGCTGCCTGTTTGGGAACTGATAAGGTCCACGACTGCTGCTCCCGGGGTGGCCATGATGTAAAAGCCAATCTGCTGCTTATTTTATAACTTGAACATTTGAATGCAGGTGGGGGAGCCAGTGGCCCAGGATCCAAAGGCAGTTTTTGGAAATTTTATTTGTTTGTGGGTGTTGTTGAGTGGGGTTTTTTAGGTTTTTTGGTTGGGTTTTTATTTTTTTAGCTCTGAAGGTAATTAAAAATTCAGGAAAATCTCTTGAATATACTTATCTATGCATGGAGTTGTTCAGATGAGTTTAGCTCAGCGAGGGGCATGGTAAGTTGTTTATTTTCACTTTCCTCTGCAAAATGGCAGAGTTTGACTGGGTTATTTTTCTTCCCAGTTCCAGCCGAGCAGCTCGTGTTAGGCAGAAGGCACAGAGATCCTCTATGGGCGAGCCAGGCTTGGGTGGTAGGGAATTATCTCTCCTTGAAAATCTGTTCCTTGCTTTGCTCACGTAACCCAAGCCCAC
>JAOQGH010000019.1:3070140-3090529 GCA_025769975.1 Gallinago jamesoni | reverse complement strand
TTGCCCAGAGAAGCTGTGGCTGCCCCATCCCTGGAGGGGTTCAAGGCCAGGTTGGAGGGGGCTTTGAGCACCCTGGTGTGGTGGGAGGTGTCCCTGCCCATGGCAGGGGGTTGGAACTGAGTGATCTTTAAGGTCCTTTCCAACCCAAGGCATTCTGTTATTCTATGAATTCCTGCTCTCGAAGGAGAAACAGTGCAGCTCCGAAGAGGAGATCGTGGAGGACATGTGAAATATGGGGTTTTTGGCTATTTCCTGAAATATTTTTACTTCTTGATGTTTCCTTTGGAAAGGTGAAAAATAACAAGGAGAAGATGTAATGGGGGCTCTTGTTCCATTAGCTTTTAGTAGAAGCAGGGGAATGTGAAAAAAATGGGATTAAGTCTGACTACAGTCACATTTTGTAGTATCAGCCAATGTAGAAATAGGTTATAAAACTCAGGCTGCTCTTGATTTGGGTGGTTGTGGGTTTTTTGTGACCTGTTTCAGGTTTTATTTCTAGAAATGCTGATGTATTTCCATGGATGGAATTTGGACAAAAATCAGGGGACGAGGAGCGTGCTTTGCTGTTGTGCTGCAGCCGGAGTGATGCTCCAGCAGACCTCCTGCCCTGGCATCCCACGTAGCGGAGCATCCCACCACGGGATGGGACTGATGTCCATCAGATGGGCCATAATCCCACCTCCTGGAGTTGAGGCGGTGGTTTTATTAGCTGTGTGCTGGTTTTTCCTTTCTTTTCCTTGGCAACGTCCACCGCAAGCCAAAGGTAACATCTTCCCCCCCCTGCCTCCTCCCCTACCCCCCCGCCTCAGGCAAGGAAGCCCATCTGGAAGGAAACTGCTCCAACCTCGTGCACAGATTTGACACACAAAAGGACTTTGTTTTCTAAAGGTGATGAGGCTTTGTGGTTGTTTTTTTTTTATTAAAAAAAAAACCCTAAACAAATTCACCTCCCAACCACAAAAAAAAATAAATCCCTTATTGCAGTGAAGCAAGCTACGTAATAAATTATTATCTGGCTGAGAACAAGCGATTTCTGGATTTCTGATTAATTCTCTCCTTTCCGTGCTGGATCTCTGCATCACGGCGGCTGCTTTGGGTTGGATTCTGTAGCCTTTTGCACTGGGTTGTCTCCTGGCTCTCTCCTTTGTTTTTTTCTTCCCCCTGATGTATTTCTGTAGTTATTTTAATAGCTCTGTTTTGATGCGCTGTGGTGTTCTCCTGCTCTGTGGCATGCCAGGCTCGTGGATGGCGCTGCAACGTGGCAGCTGTTGGGCTATTTTCCTGTCACTTGGGTTTTTCTGCATCACCAGGTACCAGAAACCAGACCTGAGACTGGAGGGGATGATGAAATCTATAAAATGCTCAGCCAGCCATGGATGCCTCGGTATCCAAAAAACCCAAGGCTGGTGCCAGCAGCAGACGCTCGGTACGGTTTTCAGAGGTGTTTACATTTTAATTAGAACAGGATCAGATCCAGGATGTAATAATTTATATCGCTTGATGTTTTGGCATACGGAAAAAAAAAAATAGCGGCTGCGGAGCAGCAAACCCAAACTGGCCACGTGATGCTTCATCTGTGGTCGCGGAGACGCGGTAATACCTGGATGGAGGGAGTCATGGTTCATCTCGATTGCTTTCATTTTCCATGGTAACTGTTCCTGCTGTTTGCTGGATATTGAAGCTGGATGTTGCCGCCGGTGATAAAGATAAACTGCTGCTTTCATTCCCTGAGATGCTCTCGCTGCTTTAGAAAGAGACGTTGCTAATTACATCTCGTTGGAAATTGGCTGGATTAGGAGAGAGAAGAGATTGCTGCTGAAGGAGCTCGTTAAAAGGAGATGCTGGGAAGCGAGCCGGCTGGCCGTGGCCGTGCTGATAGGCAGGAGGTCAAACCCCATACACAGATGGTCAAAGGTCCCTCTGCATGTAGAGCTGGCAGAGTGTGAACTGGCAGATGGTTATTTGCAGAGTTAAAGCACGTGGAAGGTTTCACCTGATCTGAAGGCACCGATAAGAAGTAGGAGAGTTGTCCTGCACTGCTTGGGCCACGCAGTCAGGGCATTCCTCACCTCCCAGATCTGGGGCTGAAGGGACCTCCTTCCCCATGGCTTTGCAAAGGCCAGCTTGGAGAAGACAGGGAGCAAGCAGTGTGAAGGTGATGATGGAGGATTTGACCACATACCGTTCCTCTCTGCTCAGCCACAGATAGGCACCAAGCAGAAGAAGGTATCATCTCACTGAGAGGTGATGTCCAACAGGTCTTCGCTGTAGGGAGTGAAGAGCAACGGGGTGGATTTTGGAGACCTGACAAGAAATTTGAAAATTAATGTTGGTTGCTCGTGGGGCAGGATGTGGTGTCTGCTGGCTGGTGCTGGGCTGGAGCTTCTCCCTGGGTCTTGCTGGGTGGGGTTTCTTCAGTTTGGTTTTACTGTCATCCCATGCAGGCACAGATAAATAAATCTGTGGGCTGCTGGGGTGCTTCTTGGTTCATGTCCCAGGTGTCTCAGAGCAGAAGGGACCTTGAGGGTCACAGGAGTATTTAAAGTTCATTTATTATAAACTCCCTAGGGAGAGCAAACGCGAGAGGGATGCTGGATGTCCTACCACAAAAGGCACTGGAAGGAGGTGGCTCTGTTGGTACGGAAAGAATTTGCAGCACGGCTGCCTTTTATAGGAAGCATCTCTTGTTCCTGGGAAAACCTGGGATGATAAATCCCACATGGCAAGAAAAAGGCTTTTGGTGATCTGTCAGGGTAGGTCTGGAGCCCGTCACAGCCTGCCTCTCCGGTGACATTGCTGGGCAATAAATCTTCTGCAGAAAGAGGCTGCTCCATGTTCCTCTTGCCCCGAGTTGGAATTGTGAAGGAGCAGAGGACTGGCATGGGAACTTTTTCAGCGTTTAACTGGTGGATCAGTAAGGAAGAGACACAAGTTCTCCCACTGGAGTTTCTTAAATCAGTCATTTAAGCCCATATCTAAACAGCTGGAGCCAGGTGGTTGGAAAGATGGACTGGGAGCTTGCTGTTTACTGACATTTGGTAGTCATTTGACCTTTTGATAACTGAACTTTGACACAGGTGCCTAAATCTGGGGAAGCCTGATGCTAAGCACTGCATTAAGCAGCTGAACTCTGTATTTTAGAGATCTTTTCCAATCATCGTACCTAGATGTTAGCATTGAGTATTCACTCCTGGCAGTGTAGTTGGGGGAGTAAATCCACTTCCAACTCTCGCTATTTGGGTGTGTGTCATAGCGTGGTGCTCCTGGTTCTCCTGTCTTTGAAGGCCACAACCTTCAAAGAAACTCATTGCGTGTGAGAAAGGCTTTCAACATCCATCCAATGGAAGCAAAAAAAAAAGGTGGCAAAATCAACCTCTTTCTTTTGTTTCCTTTGCTGATGCCTGACCAGGTTGGACCTGAAGAAGGTGTGCAGATGTGATGGTAGGTTAGGATGTTGGTTCGTCTTGCTGAGTTGGAGCAAGAGTTGTTTGAGGAAGATCTCTTCATGCTTCATGGGCAGCAGTCTTGCTAACAAGGTTGCCACGTCAACGTGTTTCGGACCAGAAGACCCCACTCCTTGCTTCAGGGAATGATGTTTGTGTGACGCTGGAGTTCCTGCTCCCTTGGGATGGTTGGGACACAAGCAGGTCCCACCCCAGGTGAAGAGCTGTGTGTGGCTGCCTTGTGTCTTTAGTCCAACCACTTGTTTGAAGGGTCAGCATCAAGGTTGGGTTTTACCCCACTGCTGCAGTGATCAGGGAGGTGTGGTCCTAACCGTGAATGTGGGAGCATGGTCAGAAAAGGGCTTCAAAGGACAAATATAGAAAACCCAGAGGTGGTTTCTAGCGGGGAGAGTGCCAGGAGAGGCCACAAAGTCTGCTTCTTGAGCCTCTTTATTGATGCCCAGTGTTGGGTGATGAAGACACATCAGCAGTGGCCTCAGGACAGCCGGCATGCTGAGATGTCTACGTCAGTTGGCCAGTCTCTGTGTCATTACGTGATTCACACCAATGCTGTGCAGACTAAGCATATAAAGAAGATTATAGACCATGACTTCTTAGTCTTTCATCTTATTATAAGGGTTGGATGCTGACCAACTTGCTGTCGATGCCTGGACATCTGCTCTAGATGATCCTATCTCAGGTGTATATGGTAACTCATCACCCTTAAACGTAGGGGAGTTTTCTTCCTGCTAAGTTCTGGTCTCCTGTAGAGAGACATGAAGGTGCTGCAAGATGGACTTGGGTTTAGAGTTTCCTACTAGAGATCCAGAAATATCTCAAATACGTGATTTGGGCTCCTTTGCTGGACCTGGTGACTTTTGCCAAACTCATTGTCTTTCAGTCCATCGTCTCTCCTGTTGCTAACCAGCAAAATGCTGGTGGTGAGCATCCCAAAAGTGGAGTCATGTGTTAGCCCTTGCTCTGCTTTATGACAGATTTTCAAGGGGGAGCATCCTCAGGGCAGTGTCCTGGCCTTGATTTCTTCCAGTTCTGTCTTAAAAACCTCCATAATAATAATAAAATAGGCAAATACCCCATTGGTTTGTGTTTTGTGGCCCCAGGAGATGGAGGATACCCTACATGCTCCAACCCAAGTGATGCCACCTGTATCAGCTGTCCCTTACCTCATGCCATCACTTCCCCACGTGCCATCGTGCCCTCCAGGACTTGTTGCAGCCACTTATTCTCCCAGCTCTTTTTTTTTTTTTTTAGCAGTTTCTATTTATTAACTGGTGCTTTGCATATGGTAATTGGCACTAATTAGCTAAAAGGGGAGAGGCATGCCCTTCTCCATGCTCTCTGGGGCTCCTCTTTTTATTTTTTTCTTTCATCTTATGTTTTTTTCTTTCTCCTTTTTAATACAGCACATGATTTTTGTTCAGGAGTTAATGTGTGATATTGATCTGCATAATGAGCCTTTTTGACAGTCTGGGCACATGTGGGAATAATTCCTTGAGCAGATGAAATCCTTAGGCCAGAACTGCTCGTTCTCAGCAGTTTCCAAATGAAGCCACAATTGTTCAGAAGTGACAGATGAGAAATAGTTCAGGAGCTGGGAACAGATTATGGTGGTTGGTTTGTTGTTGTTTTTTTTTCCTTCTTCCTTTCCGGATGGCATGTGACTCACTCCAAATTTTCTTGGTAATTTTATACTTGTCTCAAAACAGACTGTAAATATCGGTTCTTGGTGAAGGATGAAGTCTTGACATCCTGCAATGTGGTGGGATCTCCTCTGTCTTTTCCCTCCCAACCTCAGGGAGCTGAAATACAGAATCAGAGATCTGTAGACTTTGGAAGGGACCTTTGGAGATCATTTAGTCCAATTCATGTGCAAACACGTCCAGCCCAGGTAGAGGAATTGATGGCTTCTTCTCTTTAGGATGTGAGTGACATTCAGCCGTGGAGGAAAAGGCAGGAGGAGAGGGGTTGGTCCAAGCTCCTTCCACAGTGGTTGGGTGGGATGCTGAGCTCCCTTCCTATCACTCATCCCAGCGTCTCTGGATGGGAGGATGTGGCGTTTGAGGTGAACTTGGCACCAACACCTGACTGATGGCCAAAGAAGGGGTGTAACCCCTCATAGAGTGGTCCCATCTCCCACAGCAATGAGTACCAGAGCTTTTATGTCACATGGAAAATCCTTAGTTTCGGTGGCTCTCCTTGTCCTTCTTGTTCCTGTGGGTTCAGCCCATGTTTACAATCCAAGTGGCTCCTGTTTTGATCAGTACCTTTAGGAGAGACCTCCTAGGAAATTCCGTGATGTGTGCTAAAGTGTGGGGCTTGAAGAGCATCATTTGCAGATGTTTGCAGCTAGAACGGTCTCCGCTTCCCACTCTGTGTCCCCAGGCACCCCGGGCCTGGGCAGGGGGGAGGACTGTGTGAAAGGGTATTTTGGGTGGTGGCAGCCCCCTCCTCAGAGCAAACTGTACCTGTCCTTGCTGGTATGACCAGATGTGGTGCCCTCATAGAAGCTCTTGTGTTGACCATATGGTGTACAGCCACTGTTAAATGTACAAACTGTGGCTTATTGCTCCAGCCTGGGCTTTGGGAATCTTCTAATCATAAGTCTTGTTTGAAGAAGCATCCACAGTCGGGGTGAAGGTCTTCTGATGCTATTTCCATCTTAGGAGACCACAGGAGGACCTCTCCATGCCTTTTGCTTGCCTCTGGAGGGTTCCTTTTGTTTACCTTTCATTTCTGTCTCTGGTGATGGTGTGATTTGTGGAGCTGCACTGTTCTTGGCCAGAGAAGGTGGCATTTCAGTGACATGAAGGGGATGTTGTTGGAACACATTATGTTGTTGGAGGACAGTGATGGCCAACTTTCAAAAGAGCATTATCTGGGATGATGTGCTTGGTAGGTGCACACAACAATCACAGGAGCATCCACCTGAACTTCATTAGAGCTACTGGCTCTAATGATGTTGCATTTGAGGTTTCATCAGCTTCTCTTCATCAGATGCACATCTTTTGATGATCTGGATGTCACCTGTTGACGTGTCACACCAGCAAAACCATGGATCCATGGCACTTGGTGGTCTGGCCTCCCAAACCCAGCACTGGGTTTGGGAGAAGGATGTTGTGGGTGCTCCATCCCCTCCAGGGATGGAACGGCCACAGCTTCTCTGGGCAGCAGTTTGGGTTTTGGGTTCTCTCTCCAGTAGTTTATAGTTTCTCCAGTCTTTTGGGCTCTTCAGTAGTTTGGGTTTTAAGAAGAGGAGGATCAGCAAAATATTTGTTGTCGTCTTTAGATGTAGGAATATTAGAGAAATGGGATTTTTTTGTCATAAAATCATAGAATCATCTAGGTTGGAAGGGACCTTTAAGATCATCAAGTCCAACAATTTAGTTTGTGCACACATGGACGCTGCAATAATTAAGATTATTATAAATATTATCGGATGTACAGCAAAAAGTATCCTGCCTGCAGTAGCTGATAGGTTTTGGCTGCTTTTTTTTAATATTTTTTTTTAATAATTACTGTTAAATAATTTCTCTTTTTTTTTTTTTTTTTTTTTTTTTTTTTTTACTTTCTCAGGCCCCCTCTGTTCTCGGCATCTCTCCTGAAGGGATGGAGAACTCGTCGGTGGCATCGGCCTCCTCGGAGGCGGGCAGCAGCCGCTCTCAGGAGATCGAGGAGCTGGAGCGTTTCATCGACAGCTACGTCCTGGAGTATCAGGTCCAGGGGCTCCTGACGGATAAAACGGAGGGCGACGGCGAGAGCGAGAAGACGCAGTCCCACATCTCCCAGGTGGGTGATGGGCACAGTGTGGGGTGGGAGAGGGCCTGGGGGACACTGGTGGCTTGTCCACCTGGGTTGGGGATGCATGTCCAGTTGAAACACCTTTTGGAGCGTTGAGGTGTAAAGCAGGACACAATAAAAGACTGGATTTTGGGCATCTTGCTTGTTCAGCCAGATCTGAGGTCTTCATCTAGTTGGTAGAGGTCTCCATCTAACTGGGTTTTGTTTTTCCATGACCTCAAGGTGCGTGCCCTGAAGCTTTTTGAATTTCCCAAGTTTCCCATTTATAACTGAGGGACATTTTATTTATTAATTAAGTGTGTCCCTCTCCATCCCAAACAGCACGTTGCTTTGGTAGGGTGGCAAAATCCTGGAGGAATAGGGAAGAGCTGCTGGGGCTGCAGTTGGGGGGGTGCTCAGTAGTGAGAGGTGCTCCTGTCCTTGTACACAGTGGTGTCCATGCAACAACCAAGACCAGAAGGTCAATCAAAAGCCCCAAAAGTGTGGTTCTTGTGGGCATTTTAATACGTGTAATAACTTGGTTGCTTGTTTCATGATTGTTATGTCAGGGAAGGAGATGGCTGTATTTCAGAGGATGTGGTTTGGTGTTGTCATTAGGGATGACATGGTCTTAGTTAGGTTTGTTCCGGAAATGGCAAGTATAGGTCCAACACAAGGAGAAATGAAACCTCCCGAACTGTTGTTGTTGGTTTTGGGGGGAAATAATTTGTATTCTGGTGCCACGGTGTGGCAGATGTGTGCTGAAGGCGTGAACTGTTGAAGGAATAAGGAGCCCATGGTGCAGGGAGTGGTGATCTTGGGCTGTGATCCTCCATTTGTGACAGAGGTGCTTTCCTAAACCACGTGGCTCCCAGTGGGATAAAATATTTGGGTTAGGGACTGTGTATGTACTGGTTATGAGGACAAAATGAGAAGAGTAAGACTGAAGGGTCATAAGAGTATGGATATGGAAGTTGTTGGAGAGCTGAGATGTGTTTGAGCTGCTGGAGAGGTCTGCTGGTCTGATTTGGGTCTTCATCTCTTTATGCGAGGTGCAAGAGAGACTGATCCTGAACAGAGATCCCCAAAACACTTCTCATTAAGCCTTAACATTAGCTTAATGGCTAATGAGATTGTGTAGCAAAGATGAGCTGGGGGTACGATGATGGGGAGAAGGACAGAGTCCAGACAGTGTTTGTCCAGGACCCATGACCTCCTCCTCCATCACGCAGAGTTTTGTTGCAGGTCGTTTTGTCTCTCATTTCATGCTCAAGTTTATTAATTGCTTACAAACGATACCCTGCCTCCCTAGGGCATTGTTTTGCCTTTAAATTGTGAGGAGTGGTTGGGGTAGCAAGGGCAAGGTGCTCTCCTGGTGGTTCCAGAGGTGCCTTCTCCCATCCCCTACCCCATACATCTCAGTGTGCAAAAGCCCATTTCCCCAAGTCCAGCAGAAAGGAGTTTGCTCTCCCATGTGAACCTTATGAAGTTCAACAAGGCCAAGTGCAAGGTCCTACACCTGGGTTTGGGCAATCCCCAGTAGCATTGCAGACTAGGGGATGGATGAGTTGAGAGCAGCCCTGCAAAAAAGGGACCTGGGGATTCTGGTGGGTGACAAATTAGGCATGTGCTGGCGGTGTGTGCTTGCAGCCCAGAAAGCCAAGTGTATCCTGTGTTGTATCAAAGGAAACGTGGCCAGTACATCAAGGAAGGTGGTTCTTCTCCAATCCCAGAGACCCCACCTGGAGTACTGTGTCCAACTTTGTTCAAGAAAGACACGGACCTGTTGGAAAGGGTCCAGAGGAGGCCATGGAAATGGTCAGAGGGCTGGAGAACCTCTGCTATGAAGGCTGAGAGAGTTGAGGTTGTTCAGCCTGGAGAAGAGAAGGCTCCCAGGAGACCTCATTGCAGCCTTTCAGGATACAACTGGGGCTTAGAAGAAAGATGGAGGCAGACTTTTTACCAAGGCCTGGAGTGACAAGACAAGGGGCAATGGTTTTAGACTGAAAAAGAGCAGATTTAGACTGGACATAAGGAAGAACTTCTGTGGTGTGGGGGTGGTGAGAGCCTGGCCCAGGTTGCCCCGAGAAGCTGTGGCTGTCCCATCCCTGGAGAGGTTCAAGGCCAGGTTGGATGGGGCTTTAAGCAATGTGGTCTGGTGGGAGGTGTCCCTGCCCATGGCAGGGGGGTTGGAACTGGGTGGTCATTAAGGTCCCTTCCAACCCAGACCTTTCTGTGATTCTATATATGAAGGATCCCATCTTTGTCCCGCTATCAGCAGTTTTTATCTGATTTATCTGAGCCGTGCAGGTTTGCTGGAGCTGAGGATCCAATCCAGAGTTTTACACCCTTTATATATTAACTCAGTATAAAGAAATTACCTATCAAAGGAGTCTTTTTAAGAACAGATTTCACTGAAGAGGTGTTTTGCAATTTGAGGATTAAAATTGTTAGAAGTGGGAGAAACTAAATTTAAAAATCAAGTGATTTAAAGTACTTTATAGTGCTTTTTTTTTTTTTAACATAAGGCTGGGAAATGGCTGTATTTGAAGTGACGCTTTGGAGGGGCTTCAGGTGAAACCAGCAAGTGGTACTTTATTTAAAACGTCAAGTTTAGAAATAGTATTGAATTAGAAATAAATTGTGAGTCAAAGTTTTACAGCCACTTGGAGCCTGTCCACACTTCTGCCCATCCTCAGGACAAAAGCTGCTAATTCCGGTGGCAGCCCCGGGTACAGTTTTTCGCATTAAGATCCTTGGTTGCAGCCACCAAATCCATCTTCCAGTTGTGGAAATGGGATTTTAGTTTTCCTCCTCCCTGGCCTACTCTGGGGGAAAAAAAAGGAGCTGCTGGGGTTTTAATGTCAGTTCTGGGAACGCTGTCTTTAAAGACGGTCAGATTTTATTTTAAAGGAAAAATGATTAATAATGAAAGACCTAAATGTTGAACCTTTTAATTAGACCCCTTTTAGTGGTTTCTCAAATTAAGCAAGTAAATGTGCTTGTATCCCAGACCATTGGTGTATAAGTTTAATTAGGTTTTCTCTCTGAAACTCCAGCAAAATGCAGCGTTTTGTGTTTTTAGGGCTAAAAATGGGACAAGAAGTGAGGGTGGGCTTTTTCATAAGTCACCTGCTTTTATGGAGCCATATCTTAAGGGATGCGTTAGGAAGGAATTATCTGTTGTCTCCCAAAGATATTCGCTTTCCCACCTCATACCTTCATTTTAAACTGAAAAAGGGGAGATTTAGATGAGATCTCAGGAAGGAATTCTTTGGTGTGAGGGTGGTGAGAGCCTGGCCCAGGTTGCCCAGAGAAGCTGTGGCTGCCCCATCCCTGGAGGGGTTCAAGGCCAGGTTGGAGGGAGCTTTGAGCAATGTGGTCTGGTGGGAGGTGTCCATGCCCAGGGCAGGGGGTTGGAACGGGATGGTCTTTAAGGTCTCTTCAGCCCAAATCATTCTATGATTCTATGAAATTTGTATAAGAAATAATTTTTTTCTGATTTTCTCTTCCTGATCACTTCTTATCAAAGCAAGGAATAAACGTGCACGCATCCTGCAGCTCACTGGAGTAACTCTGGTGGAAGCCAACCTGATTGAAGGTGTTCCTTCTTAATGAGAGCTGGAGGAAAAAAGATGGGTTTAGGGGGAATGTACTGGACTGAGAACAAGAAAATTGGTTTTAACTGCAAGGTTCTGCCAGCAACTTATTCTTTAGTGTTGGGCAAGTTACTTAATCTCTCTGCGGTTCGTTTCCTTGTGGCTGTAATAATGTTTTCCCTCCCTGAGAGGATAAATCCTCTCACCCACATGTGTGAGATGCTTGGAAGGTACCACATTGTAGAATCATAGAGTGGTTAGAGTTGGAAGGGACCCTAAAGATCATTGAGTTCCAACCTCATTGCTCTGGGAAGGGACACCTCCCACTAGAACATCCCCAGATAACTGCTCTTCGTGCAGGGGGAAGGAAGGGCAGGCACCTTGTATGCTCCTCCATGCTCCACTCCACTTGCAGGGGAGCTGAATAGTATAGAGAATCCCAGATTGTGAACATTTCCATCCTGGGAGTGTCTCCAGCCTTGCTCCCACCAGAAGAAAAGAGGGAAGTCAGAGGGAAAATGCAATTTTCTTTCTGCTCTGGGCATAATATTGGGTGAGCTGTAGCTTGAGAGAACTTTCCAAGCACGTGGTTGCACTCAAAATTGTTAAAGGAGATATGCATAGATCTAACAGAAGGCTCTTGAGGGTGGTAGCATCATGAGCGTCTCCAGATAGGTCAGCAGAGGTGGCAGGAGAGTGATGGGCAGCTCATTAAAGAGCTCATTAAAGGCGAGGCTACTCCCATCCAGTTGAGCTCCCATGGGCTCTCCCATGAGGGCAGAGCTGTGCAGTGATGGTGAGCAGTTCTAGTGGTGGCTCTTCCTCTTATTTGTGAGGAAGGTCAAGAAGGTCTCAGGTGGATGTTGTTTGTATGTTTTCTTGGGGCATCAGCCTTGGTGATGGCATCCAAGGGATTTCTGGAGCAGCCAGATGCTTCCAGGATGAAAGACCTCAGAAATGCAACAGGTCGCCAAGGCTCAGTCTCAGCTTTGGGGGAGGGACAACAAAATGAATTTAGGATTGAGCAGCATCATTTATGTTTGCTTGCTTGATTATTTTTATTTTTTTCCCCACTATGATGCAACCCTTCATTTCGTTGCGGGGAAAAGACCCCAAATTGAATTTTTTTGGTGGAGACACCTTGCTATCAAACCTTGGGGGAAACAGCAGGTCATATTCCAGAGCTGTTCTGCTCTGGCCTCTGCTACCCTGCTGTCCTCCCCCTGTTACTGGGAGGTCCCCCAGTGCCCATGTCCTTCACCATGGGGAGAAGCTGGTGGGACAGCAGGGCTGCCATCCAGGCTGCGTTTCGCAGCTGCAACATATGGCAACAGCCAAACCTGCAGCTTTGAGCTCTGTTTTCTGCTTGGTTTAAAGTAAAAACACAGATTTTTTGGCAGCTCAGGACTCGTATCTGTCCCTGAAACGAACGGAGTTGGGAAAAGCATGGAAAAGTGTAATCAAGTTAAGCTCTCCCCGTGCCTACCGCACGCCTGCGATACCAAACACCGCTGGAGTCTGCAAGGAAGTGCTGGGGGTGGTTTTTATGGCAAAGCATCGTTTCAGGTGCCTTCCTGCAATTGTTCCCGCATCTTCCCTCTGCTCAGTGCCGGCGGGTGGAGCATTTCCGAGCCAAAGCCTTTGGGATCATCCTCGATAAGGGGGAGGCAGCACGTGTACAGCGATGCCCACAGCCGGAGGGTGTTTGCTGCGTGCTGTGGAACTGACACAGCGTTTTTTTTTTTTCCCAGCCTGGCTATTATTTTACACAATCCCTTTTTTTTTTTTTTTTTTTTTTTTTTTTATCCTTTTTACAGTGGACGGCGGATTGTAGCGAGCAGCTTGACGGCAGCTGTTCCCCATCCCGAGGGAAGGGCTCGTCGTCTCACGAACATAATCAGGTAGGGGTTGTATTTAGCTCTTCCTCAACAAACTTTTTGCTTTTCTTCTTGTTCTGGCTCATCTGGCGGCGTGGAGTTTGCCCATGCTGCCGGCTTTCCCATGGAAAGGGAGACGTGTCCCTCTGCTCGACATCTGAAAGCTCACTCCCACCAAAACCATGGGAGATGGGCAACATCCTGATGTGTGGAATAAGCTTTGACCAGGAGCTTATTGCTCTGTGATAAAGGGGGGGGAGGAATATGGAGTGTCCAATTTATTCCTGAAGGACTTCTTATTGCCACCTGTGGGACCTATTTTGAGCATCAAAGCTCACTTTGGAAGTTTGGGATGTAGCTGGAAGCTTTGTGTAGCTGTGTTTCGTGGTTTTGTGCTGCAGCACGAGGAAGGTGTTGCAGGGAAGAGGAGAAGTGGGAGAAGAAGCAAAATTGCACGTGCTGAGAGCCTGTGTTGGGTTTGCTATGACAGAAGCCAGGTGTGAGTCGGTTTTGGTGGTTGTCCATGGTGTGAGGTCCAGTGAAGTGTATTTACTAAGAGCTGCTGGAGGTGGCTGTCCCTCCTCTGTGTGAACACCAGCATGGGACAGGATTGGCGAGGATGGAGACAAGGGTTTGACTGTTGTCACCAAGTTGAGGAGCTGTTGTGGGACCATCAACTCTGTAAGATCAGCATTTGCTCAAGGAGTTGTGAGACCGAAGTGGCATTTGCGGTTGCTGTGACTGATGGATGTCCCACCTGGAGAAGGGGCCTCAGGCTGGTGGGTTTTGGTGCTCTTACCCTGCTCGAGGTCCTCCAGGCTTCAATCCCAGGTGTGAGATCCATGAGAAGTGTGGGAGCCCCTTGTAGGGTGGTACAAGAGTTTACTGAAGTTCCTGGTTTGGGCACAGCTTCTTCTTGCACAGAGTCATGCTGGAAGCTGCTGGGATGGGGCCTCCCTGCCGTGTGCTTGGATGGAAGGATGCTGGGAGCATCTATAGAAACACCAGCACAGAACAAAGGCGAGGTCTTGTTGTGTAGAAAGGTGGCGTAGGGAGACCCTCCTTCAGATGAACCTCTGAAGGTGGCAGACGGAATTGTGGTTTTAATGTGTGATAGCTTTGATCTGCTCTGAAATATTCAGCAGCAAAACCCTGGCTGTGGGCTCCCTCCCACCACCACCACAGCTGCTTGAGATTCAGCTGGGTGGCTGGATGTTTCCATCGAGCCTCCTTGGGTCACTCAGGTTTTTAGCAGGACCAAGTCCTTTTTTGGAGGGGCAGAAGGTCTCTGGCTCTTCCCCCAAGGGCTCAGCTGATGTCTCTGGTGGATACCACGGGAGGATGCAGGAATCACACACGAGTGATGCTTTCCCGACTCAAATCAGTGCAGCCCTGACATCTTCCATCTGCCTGGTGCCACATTCTCTTTTGTTTCAATTTATGGGTTTTTTTTCTTGTTTGTTTGTTTGTGTTTTTTTTTTTTTTTCCCATTTTTTTCCTTGGGAATTAAACATATTTTATCTCCACCAGCACGGAGCTTGTTTTCTACGTACGAATAAGACTCGCTGATGCCCAGAGCTGTTTTCCCTGCCTTTGGGCTCTCTCCCAGCCTGCAGCTGAGCTAATAATTATCTCTCTCCGTGTTGGGCTTCCTTTAACAGCGAGTAACAAATTCTCCTTGGCACCAAAGAGGAGCTGCGAGCTATTGTTCTCCTGTCCAGGCAAGCGTTTCTCTTGCTGTTACTGATACACGAGTGAAACGCTGCTGGTGAGAATTAAGGGCTCAGTTTATTACCATTTCTGGCTGTTGATTTTTTCACTAGTAGCTTTAAACGTTTAAAAAAAAAAAAAAAAAAAAGAAAAGGTGTTTGTCTTGCCTGTAAATTATCAATCACCTCTTCAAACCTGCTAAGGATAAAAACTGGCTAATTATTTCCCAAGAGATGTTGTGGGGGTTGGGGTGCGGGTTTTTTGGTGGTTTTTTTTTTGTTTTTTTTTTTGGTGCAATTTTGTATGGATTTTGAGGGGTTTGGTTGAAAAATCGAATTCCTGTTTCTCCTGGTTTATTTCCAGCTTGAGATTTCTGCCTTGCTGGTTGTGGAATTGAAAAATGCTTGGATGTGGGATTTCTGCTGGCTTCAGCTACCGTGAAAATGTAGTTTATGTATCAGGCACCGTAATATGCCTCAGGCAGTTCTAACCTCACGATCAGAAAGGGCATTTCTATGGAAATTCCAGGTTAGTCCTGGAAAATGTATTTGGCATCTGGTTCCTTTTCTGCGAAGGTAGAGTTTTCAAAACCTTTTCAAAAATAATTGGTTTCCTTGAGGTTATAGGGGAGCCCAGATTTGAAGCTGACTTTCCCATGTCTGAAAATCCCCCTCTGCATCCCTAAGTACCTGATGACTTTGAAATTCTTGGCTGTAGGATCCAGCCTTAAGGCAAAAGAATAAAGTTTTATATATATGTGTGTATATAAGCATCCACAAGATGTTGTATAAGTGTGGGGCTGAGAGCAATTCCTGGATAGTGTGAATTTAAGGGTAAAAATAAGGTGTCTTTATGCAACCCGCAGTCCAGGAGATTCCTGAATTGCTGTTTTTCTGACGTTGCTGGGTATCTCCAGGAAAGACCACCCTGTACTTGCCCTGCTCTTATACTCCTTGATGAGACATCTGCAATTAGCAGCTGTGGGAGGGGTCAGTGCCCGTAGGAATGGCACTGTGCATTCCATACGATGGAGGGGAAAAAAATAGAGCGGGTTTCCTCTGGAAACCTTTTACTCTGGTTTTGTCAGTTCTCTGGGCAGGTGGCTGTGAGAAGATGTGGAGGATCTTGTGAGACACATTTCCTGAACTCCTGGTGTGCTGAGAAAAATCCCAGCCTCCTAATTGCATTGAGTTCATCTGTAATTCTCCTTGTTTCCTACCACAAACCCTTTCCTTTGCTGCCGTGCCCCGTTAAGCCCCTCCCTGCATTTGAGTGATACCCCCCAGAAGGTCTTCTAGCCACTGGGTGAGCCTCTGGTGTGTGAAGACCACTCTGTCAACGTATGCAAGATACTATCTGAGCACCGTATTGCCTCTATAAACGAGGAAAATTTCCATAACAGAATCATTTTAAATCTTTCTATGTTTGGATTTAATTTAGTTTTTTGTTGATTTTTTTTTTTCTCAAAAGACCCAGTGGGAAGATTTTATATAATACTTTATTTGCATTCCCCTTGTGAGGCTGTTGGAAGTAGGAAGCTCTTTGATATGTTTCTGAGAGCAATTCATTAAGTAAAAGACTTTGGGTATGGTATGGTACGTGTTTCGAGAGCCAGAGGAGCTCTTGGTACATGAAAGACCTGGCAGAAGCTCCATCCCAAGCTCCCCTTATGGAAAGGGCATTAACAAAAACCAGAGCGACTCTGCGGGTTTGTCCCATTTCTCCAGGCGGTGGGGGAGGGCGAGTTGAAAATCCTCCTTCCAGGCCAAGTCCATCCCTTCCCCTGTGGTTGGCTGGCTGTCACCCATAGTCACCAAGCAAAAGCCCGCGTTGTTGGCAGCAAATGGGACTGCAATTGATTTGACTGCTTATTTGCATGTGTGTCCACGTCCCACCGACTGCAGCAGGACTTCTAAGCAGGTACTTAGAATCATAGAACAGTTTGGGTTGGAAGGGACCTTAAAGACCATCTAGTTCCAACCCCCTGCTGTGAACAAGGACACCTCCCACTAGACCAGGTTGCTCAAAGCACTGTGAAACCTGGTCTGGAATGTCTGTAAGGATGGAGCAGCCACGGCATCTCTGGACAACCTGGGCCAGGCTCTCACCACCCTCACACTAAAGAAGTTCTTCCTGAGATCTCTTTTGGTTTGAAACCATTCCCCCTTGTCTTATGGCTCCCCTCCCTGATCAAGAGTCCCTTCCCATCTCTTGTAGGTCCCCTTTAGGTACTGGAAGGGGCTCTAAGGTCTCCCTGGAGGTTTCTTTTCTCCAGGATGAACCTCCCAAACTGTCTCAGCCAGTCCTCACAGCAGAGGGGCTCCAGCCCTGGATCTCCTACAACAGGCACGTATTCTTCTTGTACCTGTTGCATGGTTGGGGACCTCTGATGTTTCTCCGGTTGATGGTCATGTTGCCTTATCTACTGAGCAGTGAAGGAGCAGGGAGGGCGTGTGGATCATATCTAGATTATCCTACACCCTGGTAGTACTGCCCTTCTTCTGTTGTCCACGAGGAGCTGGTGGTGGAGGAGGTGACTTCGTTTGCCTTCCCATTAAGCCACTAGAAACAGCAGTACACCTGTGGTGGGTTTCCACACTTGGGCAATGGTTGGAGAGGACTAGATGGCCAGGGTCAAGAGCATCCCAAGGGCTGCACTGGCAAGCTAACAGTGTAAGATGTTGAGTGTCGCATGCTGTTCAACGTCATGGAGATGTAGAGGGCTTTGCAGGAAGCGTGTGCCATTGTCATCAAGCCTAGCAGCTCCTGTCAAAGGATGTCTGAACCCAAGCCTTGCTGCTGAGGAAACCATGAGAAGTTCCCACAAAATCAAAGCTAATACCACGTGAAACTATATTCTGCATCTTCATGACTCAAAGAGCCACAGTGCTGTGCTAGTCCCAAAATGTTCCCAGGTAGAAGATGCTTCTGGTTGCATGAACTCAGGCTGTAGGCAGAGGACATCTGTCCTGCCTGCATCTGGGCAGGTGTCTTTGACTCAAGATCAGGTTGGAGGGGGCTTTGAGCAACCTGGTCTGGTGGGAGGTGTCCCTGCCCATGGCAGGGAAGTTGGAACTGGGTAGTCTTTAAGGTCCCTTCCAACCCAAACCATTCTGTGATTCTATGACTGCTGTGAGTGCAGTGGGGTGAGATCAGAGCAGATCCACTAAAAACTCTCAGGTCCTGCTTTCATGTGCCTCACCTGAACCTCAAACCCCTCTCTGATGCTGAGCAGTTGGCTTCCAACCCTATGAAGTCATGGCTGGAAAAGCTGGGTCAAACACAAGGAAATCCTCCCCAATGGTTGATGTGGAGGCCAATGGGGAAAGGATCATGATCTGAGGTGGTGACCACATCACTAGGGCCAGAGTTGGACTTAGGCTCCTGTGGCCATCATGTAAACTTCTTGAGTTGGCGGTGAAGTTGTCTGCTTGCCAGCTTAAATCTGCTGACATCATCAGACAGCAGGTAATGCCCAAAATGCTTGGCTGACCAGATCAGTGCTGGAGAGTGGGTGGACGCTGCTTGAGAAGAGACTGGGAGGACCTCTCCACTAAAGGTGTAATTCATTTCCCCATGCTGATCAGACAACCTGTGTCTGGCTTTAGTTGCCCATCCTTGGGTCTGGATCTGTAGTGCAGTGGTTTTTCTTGCTCAGCAAAGGTGAGGGATGATCCTGGGGGCAGGTTGGGGTTCTCCATCTCACCAACCCACTTGTGTCATGGTTTCTATGCTGAATTTGGTTGAGGACCTGCCAGGACAAGTGGGTGTTGGCAGATGCTACAGTCACCGTTGTCTTGTTTCCAAAAGAGAAAGCAGAAGAGAGGGAGTTACTTTGAGGCCTTGCCAGTGAATACAGGTTGGTGTAGCCCTACCTGATGGAGGAAGAACTTAAGTCTTTAACTGAGGTGACCTGCCCATGATCAAAGAGCAACTCTGAAAATACCAGTCGCTTAATGTTTTTCTGCCTGTAATTGCTGGGTGACACTCCCTCCGTGTAGTAAATGCAGCACTGTTTAGTTGTGGTTGGAGAGAAGTGCTGGGAAAGAAATCAAGTCCTTCAGCTAATATATGGGTTTAACTTTCTCTGGGACTTCTCTTTGGGATACACCTTGTGAAGCAGCACCACCCCTCATGAAGCAGCCACCTCTTGGGTGTCTGAAGACCTGGGAGCAAAATGCTTCACTGCTTTGCTGCCTGGATTAGAAGAACTGTTGCTCTTTACTGAGCATGGAGGAATCGCTATGATGATCTCTATGGTCCCTTCCAACTCTAAAAATTCAGTGAAATTCAGTGAAGGTGTCGTCTAGACCTGATGTCACTAGTGACTCACATGGGAGGACGTCTCATCACCCTCAGTTTCCATTTGTGTGGAGAGAACTCAGTGATGCCAGTCTGCCCACTGAAAGGAAAGCTTCCCACGCTCCAGTTTTGTGAAACTTGAGGTAGCCAAGTTACCTCTGAGGTCTCCATTCTTCTTCCAGACTGGGTTGAATAGGTCAACAAGTGCCAAAGTTCTTGGCAGGAAAGGGATGATGTGAGCCCTTTCCTCCAAGGCCTGGATAGGGGCTTGCTGCTGGGCTTCCATGGCACGTCTGAAGTTCTCGGTGTCATTTTGAGTGCTCTCAGTGTTCCTCGTCTTCATCCTTATGTGTAAACAAAGTGTCTAGCACATCCTTGGCTCACAGGTCTCTTCTGATGTTCTCCAGGAAGAACACAGCCACACAGCCTTGGGCTTTTCCTGGGCAGTTTGGAAAGATCTCTTAGACTTAACCTGCAGCTCCCAAGCCCATCAGTCCTTTGGTTCTGTATTGTGGTCCAGGTATAGGTGGAACCTATACTTTTCCTGGGGTGGGAGAAGAGCTCCAAGCAATGTTTGTTGACCCTTCAGCTGTGCTTTTACCAAAGCACAAAGCACTGTACCAGATTGGAGAGGGCTGGGGAAGGTGGACATGGACTTGGGGAGGGAGGGAGCAGAGCCAAAGTTACTGTTTTTTCTGCATGATATTTTAATAGAATCATAGAATGGTTAGAGTTGGAAGGGACCTTAAAGGTCATCTAGTTCCAAGGGTCAGTTTTCTCTTTTTTTTCATAGCTTTATGCAATACATTGTGAAGAAAGAATCTGGAAATTTATCCCTCCTAAAATGCTTAGTTTTTTTCCTTAAAAGGTGCATTTTAAATTATTAAAATAATTAAATCCCTATTTTTCCATAGAAAAAATGAAGTGCTTGTTTTTGAATAGATCTAGAAGAGCATGGAGATGCTTGGAATCCAGTGTCAAAATTCTGCATAACTGGAAGATTTAGCTGCAGCACAAAGTGGGTGTGTGAAAACCTACCGTGCAGAGAACAAAAACCTCCAAATGGACCTTTTCCTGTTCTGACCAGGTTTTAAGACTCAAAATTTGGGAGTATTTTGAAGAAAACTCCACAGCCTGGGCTAGGGAGCTCCTTGTAGATGCAGTGGTGAGATGATTGTTAATGCTTGTGGGTATCTGAGAGGCTTTTGTGTCCTGAGAAGTCCTCTGGCTTTCTGTTGTTTTTTCATTTTTCTCTGGCCCTTATACTGTACACTGAATATTGAGATTTTTACATACAATTGAACATGAATCCCATCAAGAAACTGGTGTCTTTGGGCCACTTAAAGCTTGTGGTATTGACATGGTTGGTCTACAGCTCTACCAACACAGCCAACTTCACCCATTCTTATAGTCACTGAGGGCAACCATGTAGGTAGTCACGCCATTTCCATTTATTGCCTGTGCTATGGGGCATGGAAGGACATGGACCTGGTAGAAGGGGTCCACAGGAGGGTCACAAAGATGCTCAGAGGACTGGAACACTTCTACTGTGAGGACAAGCTGAGAGAGTTGAGGGTGTTCAGCCTGGAGAAGAGAAGGCTCTGGGGAGACTTTAGAGCCCCTTCCAGTCCCTCAAGGGGCTCCAGGAGAGATGGGGAGG
>JAOQGH010000019.1:3056955-3070040 GCA_025769975.1 Gallinago jamesoni | reverse complement strand
CCAGGTTGCCCAGAGAAGCTGTGGCTGCCCCATCCCTGGAGGGGTTCAAGGCCAGGTTGGAGGGGGCTTTGAGCAATGTGGTCTGGTGGGAGGTGTCCCTGCCCAGGGGAAGGAGTTGGAACTGGATGATTTTTAAGGTCCCTTCCAACCCAAACCATTCTGTGATTCTATGAGAATTATCTCCTTTTTCTACAAATGGGATTTGCAAACTTGCACTGAAGCAGCAGAAAGTATTAACTCTTGAAGCTGGCAAAGGGAGTGGGATTAATTAGTTCATGCCTCAATGAGCTGGCTGCGAAGGTGAAAATTGCAGTGTAAGTGAAACATATGATTATCACTAATTAAAATGCAAATGTTAGATTTGACAGCTAGTTTCCAAAGGAATGTGGCTGGCAGCATTAATGTGCACAAGCCTCGCTGTTCCCAAGAGGGTGTAGAGCTTTGGTGGCCAGAAGGATTGTCATGGATGAGAGCAGTGGCTGGGAATCAATCTCTGGAGGAGATAACGTTTCCCCCCAAGCCTCAAAGTGTGGCTCAGAGGTCCCATCTCATGCTGGTGAGTGTTGACCATGAATGGTAGGTGGAGAAGCCTAAATAAGAGCTGGGAAGAAGAGTTCAAGGGTGGTTTGGGATGTTGGGAGAGACTAGGAGAATCTTGGTCTTTTGAGTAATGGATGTAGGTGATGGGGGATTGGGTTGACAGGACACGAGGGCATGGGATGGAGAACTTCATGGCATTACCAAAGTTTCTTCAGCTTTTGTAAAAGCTGTGGACAGATCTGTTCCTGCAACATCCTGAACTACCATGGGGGAGACATGTAGGTGGCCATGCTACGGGATGGGGAGTGAGCAGCACTGTGTCCCACCACTGCAGAACCTCAGCTTTTGGCTGAGGTCCAGCTGCCTGTATGGGTTTGGGATCAGGTTTTAATGGTTTCTGTGATGATGCTGGTGGAGAGTTTTTGTTGCTCGGTGGTTGTTTATTAAGGAGTCATCATTACCTGCATATTCTCAGCCATCGATCATCACCCGTGAGGTTGGTGTGAACTTCCCTGCTCTTGCAGAAAGGGGGTCTGCAGAGAAGGTTCATTTTAGCACAAAAGGGCTTTAATAGAGGACACCGAGCCACCAGAAACATCTTGGAGAGTTTCTAGTGGATGTATTTAGGTTCTGGAGAAGTCCCCTCAGTAAGGTAGCAGTAAAAAGTTGTTCCTCTTTGGCAATTAGTCAGAAATTCGGGTAAAATATTGAACTTGATTGTGCTGGTGAGCTTGAACAGGAGTGAATTTAGGCCATACTTGGTTGAACTGGTTTAGCTTCAACAGAAGTTTCAACAATTTTTGGTTGAACATATTTTATTTTTAAAACCATTTGGTTTTAAATATAAATATTAGTAGGGTGTGATAAAGATACAGAACATGAACAGGGAAGAGACCTCAGGCCATGAGTTAGAGCGGAGAGGGAGACAAGTTGATCTTTCCTGTGAGGGTGGTGGGACCCTGGCCCAGGTTGCCCAGAGAAGCTGTGGCTGCCCCATCCCTGGAGGGGTTCAAGGCCAGGTTAGAGGGGGCTTTGAGCAACCTGGTCTAGTGGGAGGTGTCCCTGCCCATGGCAGGAGGGTTGGAACTTGATGATCTTTAAGGTCCACAGGCAAGGATGGCCAAGAGCTGGGTCAAGCAAATTTAACTGAGGGATGATGTTTATTTTCAGTGTCTCTTTGAAAAGGGAAGGGTGCATGTGTTGACTTGGTCCCACTGTAGTGTTTGGGCCAGAAATTTTTCATATGTGGATAAACAAGATGTTCGGTGTGTAGGATACAGTTAACTGGTAATTAATATTTTGAAGGTTCATTTCTCCCAACCGCTTTTTCAGTTGGTGCCCGTCTTTCCCACGTCAAATAAAGATATTTCTCACTTCTCAGGATGCCTGCAAGACTTGGCTCTTCCCCAAGGCTTCCCAAAGTGGCCTTCCCTGCCCGTGTCTACCAAGTAGCATCAATGAAATTTTGTTTCCCTTCACGCCAGTTTAACAACTCCCTGATCTTTGTGCTGCTCGGCTTTTCTCAGCCGTTGGAAAATTCAGGTCACGGTGTGATGAGGAGGGAAGAAGTTGCTTTCTACTGTTGTAACCTGTGGTGGGAGTAATCAGAACCTCTCAAATTTCATCTATATACAACTTGAAGACCAGATGACCTCCTTTTTTGAAGTCAATACTGATTTTTGGCTACAACAACCACAATATATTCAAGCTTGCTTGAGCCTTGCTGGGTTTGAAGACGGAAAACATGCAGCTGGAGAAAAGCAGAAACCAGTACTGATGCATTTTGCTTCTAGTCCTTTGTATTGAGTAAATACTTTCATGTTTCACGTGCGCTGAGGTCCATGCTGGACCACTGGGTAGCATCACCCTAGCTGCTGGGCAGCTGTCTCCATAGTCCATCCAACCCAGGTGGCAGTGGTGGAGGTGAGACCTGGTCTGTGCCCTCAAATTAGCAATTTGGAGTTAGCTGTTGTCTGCTTTGCTGCTGAGTCCTTTTGGCTTTTGAAAGCCAAGGTGGTTCTGCCCATGTCTTAGTCCATGGCAGTGTCCTCAGGTCCTCGTGTAGTCCCATGAGGATGTTTGAGACATGAGAAGCCCTCTTAAAGTGTCACCTCAACACCAGACCTGAAGCTCCCCTTTATATTTCCCAGATTTTCAGAATATTGAAAGAGATTAATATTCTGCACTCTGAGACTTAATGTTTTTTATAATCATTTTAGGTCACTTCAAAGGTCTTTCCCAAGCCTCTAAGCAAAACTTTTGGAGCAATTACCCTGACAATATCCACCTTTCTCTCCGAGCACCTTGTGGAATGTTTGGGTAGATAGGACTGGTTGGGTGAGTTTTTCTGGTTTTCAGATGATTCATCTTGCCCCAAGGGCTGCCAACTGAACAAGGAACCTGGAGGTCACTCCACAGTAGAACAGAAGCGTTAGGAAAATAAAGGAGAATAATGGGGCACAGCACCTTAATAGGTGAAAATAGTTATTTATGTAATGTATGTCCTGGTGAACTCCAAGTATTTTCTGGTATGTGAGTGGCTGGACTCCCAAGAGTGGGCTAAGCAGAGGGAAAAACTGACTGAGGACTTGATTTGGGCTTGGGAGGAGAATTAAGGAAATAGAATAGAATTATAGTGGTTTGGATTGGAAGGGACCTTAAAGATCATCCAGTTCCAACCCCCTGCCATGGTCAGGGACACCTCCCACCAGACCAGGTTGCTGGAAGACCCATCCAGCCTGGCCTTGCAACACCTCCAGGGATGGGCCATAGCATAGAGTAGAACTGTTTCAGTTGGAAGGGGCCTGGATCATCTAGTCCAACTGCCTGACCAATTCAGGCCTGACCAAAAGTTAAAGCACGTTGTTAAGGGTGTTGTCCAAGTGGCCTTAAGCAGTTTTAGAGAATGTGGGGTTCCTGAATATGCATAATTAATCCTCTTGAAGACAGAGGAGGTAAGTATTTTTCCCCATCCATATAGATTAGAGCACTAGAAGCCGAATCTTACCTTTCTTGAAGCTTCCTATAATGTCATCCCTTTGCAATGTGTAAATAGAACACGTTGGAAGGGCTCCAAGAAAGCCCCAAAATCAGGGCGTTGGGCGTGGGCATAATTTTGTAGGTGCTTGCACGTGTAGTCTGAGAGCTGGAGCTTTCCTGGATCACCAAATCAGTGGTTTTTTTGTGGGTGCGGGGACAGAGTTGCCCTTGACTAAAGTGAGCTGTTTGTTGTTTCCAGGAAGATTGGGATCACAGCAGCAGTGGGAGCGCAGGATCCCGGCCGGGATCAGGCTCCAGGCGTGGGTCTGGATCCAGGTCTGGCAGCTGTGGGAGAAACAGCCAGTTCAGGCAATCGACCAAGGTATATCTGGTAGTGACGTGCTGAAGTTGTGTCCTTTGCTTGCTGTTTATGGGAGGCATCCTCCTAATGATGTGCTTTGTGTGTGTGTCTACACGTAGGGTGTGAGTGCACGTCAATTATGAAGGACACCTCAGGGATCTAATTAATTCACGCATAGTGTGTGACTTGGCTGCTGGGGGCTGTAGCTGTTCTTCTGCCTCAAGACATCTGTTGAGTTGTGTCGGCTGCCTTAATATTGGGAAAGAAGTCCCTAGTCAGCTGGTTTAGTGCAAAGGAAATTAGGGTTTTTTCTTTATTTGAAGTCTGGGAATATTTTAATTTTGAGAAATTAAGAGGTGTGTGTAATTATTTTTTGGCAAGTCTTCATTAGAGGTTGATATGTGAGTGGATACCACTGAGATGGTGTTAAATGGTGATCTTGAGTTCAGCTGCTTTCTGAGGGAGCCATCAACTGGGCTAAATGGAGAGTTTTCTTCCTCCCTGCAAAAGACTTTAAGAATTGCTGGCCACGAAGGCCAAGAGCATTCTGTCCTGTATCAGGGACAGTGTGGTGAGTAGGACTATGCAAGTGACCATCGCCCTGTACTGGGCACTGGTGATCTCCCACCTTGACAGCTGTGTTCAGTTCTGAGCTTCTCACCACAGGAAGGACAGTGAGGTGCTGGAGCATGTCCAGAGAAGAGCAACGGAGCTGGTGAGGGGTCTGGAGCATGAGTGTTGTGAGGAGCATCTGAGGGAGCTGGGGGTGTTCAGCCTGGAGAAAAGGAGGCTGAGAGGAGACCTTCTCGCTCTCTCCAACTCCCTGAAAGGAGGGTGTAGCTGGGGGGGGGCGGGGGTCAGTCTCTTCTCCCAAGGAACAGGTGATGGGGCAAGAGGAAATGGCCTCCTAGTTGCACCAGGGGAGGTTCATGATGGATATTGGGAAAAATGTCTTCACCAAGAGGGTTGTCAAGCCTTGGACCACACTGCCCAGGGGAGTGGTGGAGTCACCATCCCTGGAGGTATTTAAAAGTTGGGGAGCTTGGTGCTGAAGGACATGGGTCAGTAGTGTTTTTTTGTCAGTGTTAGGTTGATTGTTGGACTAGATGATCTCGAAGGTCCCTTCCAACCCAGACAATTCTATGATTCCATGAATTTGCTTCTGATTTAAGTTTAGGTCCATTCCTTGAACTCAGAAGAGGGCCCTCTTCTGCATGTTTTAGTCAGTCTCTGTTCTCGTGTCTCCTCTTGGAGTTGCTCTACTTCTGCACACATGAGCATTGGTTGTGCCAGAAGTGGATGATGGGCTCTGGGACATTTGGAACCAGTGGTCAAAGCCCTGATCCATTCAGCCATCTAATCTGTTCTGGAGAGCTTGAGGAAATATCTGTCCTCCTAAACCATGCTGTGGTGGGAGAGGACCTGCAGAACCATGTCGTTGCTGGGAAGTGACAGTCCTTTCTGAAGGAGCAAGATTCAGCCTTTTTCTTTGACCAAGGATAATAATGTCTTCCTCAAAATATCTATATTTTTCTTATGAAAATTTGAAGTTTTCAACAAGAAAACTTTTATTCAGAACCTTTTCAGACAGTTCATTATCTGTCTGTCCTTTCTGTTTTCTACTAAAGTTCAGCCAGGAGTTGTAGGCAGGTGAGAGAGTGTGGCCAGCAGGTGGAGGGACGTCATTCTCCCCCTCTGCTCTGCCCTGGTGAGGCCCCATCTGGAGCACTGGGTCCAGTTCTGGGCTCCCTGGTTCAAGAAGGACAGGGAACTGCTGGAGAGGGGACAGGAGAGGGCTACAAAGATGATGAGGGGCCTGGAGCATCTCTCTGAAGAGGAAAGGCTGAGGGACATGGGTCTTTTTTGTCTGGAGAAGACTGAGGGGGTAAGTGATCAATGATCTAACAAGACCAGGCTGGATGGGGCTTTAAGCAACCTGGTCTAGTGGGAGGTGTCCCTGCCCATGTCATGGGGGTTGGAAGTCGATGATCTTTAAGGTCCCTTCCAACCCAAACCAGTCTATGATTCTATCATTCTATGAATGCTTATAAATCCTTCAAGGGTGGGTGTCAGGAGGATGGGGCCAGTCTCTTTTAGTAGTGCCCAGGGACAGGACAAGAGGTAACGGGCACAAACTTGAATGTAAGAAGTTCCATCTCAACATGAGGAGGAACTTCTTTGCTGTGAGGGTGGCAGAGCCCTGGCAGAGGCTGCCCAGAGAGGTGGTGGAGTCTCCATCTTTGGAGATATTCAGACCCCACCTGGACAAGTTCTTGTGCAAACCTCCTTTGGATGGACCTGCTTTTTGCAGGGGGTTGGACTAGATGATCTCCAGAGGTCCCTTCCAACCCCTACCATTCTGTGATTCTTTGAGGAAGAAGACAGGTGGAGGAGTCTTCTCAAAGCGCAGTCAGTGGTTGTAAGCAGCTGAGGAGGAGGAAAGGTGGGGGGAATCTTCTCAAACGTAGGAATGAAAAATTCTTAAGAAGTAAGATATGACACAGGATAATTCCTGAATTTATACCACGGACTCATCCGACTACGTGGCGTCGTTCTACGTTAATGCCAAGCATGGCAATGAGCTGACGCTGTCGCAATCGCGTGACCGAGAGCACAATTTTATATTTGTCGTGGTTTGCTGGAGGCCTGTAATGAAGAGCAGCGAGAGGAGCCGGTGGGACGCTGAGCTGGGCTTTTGAAAAAGCTGCTGCAGGCATGCAAATGCTGACTTGGTGGAGAATTTGCTGAAGCTGCATCCATGGATAAACAGCCAGAGTCCATGCAGCTGGTGGCGTGGTCCGTCCCTGCGTTTGTGCGGGCAGCTACAGGGGTTGGACAACGGTGGATGGAGATGGTGTGTGCTCTCAGGGACAGAGGTTATGGACCTGCATTTAGAAATTTCTGGATGTAGCATTGGCTTTACCAGGTCTCTGATCGTTCCGGTTACTTATCTCATTCTTCTCAGCGTGTCTGTCAATCAGCTTTCCTGGTAGCTTAATTAATTTTCGGCAGTACTAACCCCTTCACAGTCGAAAATTATTATCTGAAGCTGAGGGTTGGGTCATTGGGAGCTTCAAGCTAAAACTCCTTATGGTTATAATTGCAGTCCTGGGGGGAACTGACAGCAAATCACTTCCTTTCTTACATACATGCAATTTGGGTTTTTTCTTTTTGTCCCTGGACTTGTGAATCGGCTTTTTTAAAGTCATATTATTAAGTCTTGGTGGCGTGCCGTGAGCATTTTAGTACGAGCCCTGCAGTGCAGGTTTGCTTGGGTAGGAAGCACGTTCCCTGCCTTGTGAGTCAAGAGAGGAACCGGTTGTAAAGATGGGTCCAGTCCTCTTCCATATATTCATCAGTGACCGGGATGAAGGGATGGAATGTACCCTCAACAAGTTGGCTGACAATACAAAACTGTGAGAGGTGGTTGACACACCAGAAGGCTGTGCCACCATCCAGAGAGACCTGGACAGGCTGGACAGTTGGACAGAGAGGAACCTGATGGACTTCAACAAGGGCAAGTGTAGGGTGCTGCACCTGGGGAAGAATAACCCCCTGCACCAGTACAGATTGAGGGCTGACCTGCTGGAGAGCAGGTCTGAGGACAAAGACCTGGGAGTCCTGGTGGACAACAGGATGGCCATGAGCCAGCAATGTGCCCTTGTGAACAAGAAGGCCAATGGTATCCTGGAGGGCATCAGGAAGAGTGTAACCAGCAGGTCGAGGGAGGTCATCCTCCCGTTCTGCTCTGCCCTGTGGAGGCCCCAGCTGAAGCACTGGGACCAGTTGTGGGCTCCCAGTTCCAGAAGGACAGGGAAGTGCTGGAGAGGGGACAGCAGAAGGCTACAAAATGATGAGGGGCCTGGAGGATCTCTCTGATGAGGAAAGGCTGAGGGACTTGGGTCTTTAAAGAAGAGAAGAGTTAGGGGGCATCTGATCAATGCTTATAAATCCTTCAAGGGTGGGTGTCAGGAGGTTGGGGCCAATCTCTTTTAGTGGTGCCCAGGGACAGGACAAGAGGTAACGGGCACAAACTTGAATGTAAGAAGTTCCATCTCAACATGAGGAGGAACTTCTTTGCTGTGAGGGTGGCAGAGCCCTGGCAGAGGCTGCCCAGAGAGCTGGTGGAGTCTCCTTCTCTGGACACATTCCAACCCCACCTGGACACGTTCCTGTGCCACCTGCTCTGGGTGGACCTGCTTTTTGGTGTTGGGGTTGGACTAGATGGTCTCCGGAGGTCCCTTCCAACCTCATGTGATTCTGTATCTCTTCTTTGGGTGATAGCTATAAAGACCCGCACATGTGTATTTTCATTTTACTGCAGGAGGATGCTTCTAAGTATTCAGAAAACTATTTTCTCTCCTCAGTGGAAGAAAATCTCGCTTTTGTTTGCCTAAAATTAAAAGCTCTGCTTCCATAGCCGAGTGTGGGCATTTTCTATATTTCTGGTAGTTTGTTTCTGGTGCAGAAACAAGTTGAGCTGCAGGTCCTCCGCAGGTGCAAAAAGGTATTCCATGGGGCCCTTGGAGGAGACAAAAAAAGGGAGCAACGTGGCTGTTTTGGGAGTTATCTGGTGTCTGAATCGGTGGTTGTGCTGGGAATGGCTGTGAAGTCCGACTGTGTCGGACTGAGGACGCGTGTCCTGCTCATTGGAAAAGCACTGCTCGCTTCATGGGCAGACAGAGGCCTGAAATAGGCACATTTTTATGAGTTTTTAGTGTCTCAGTGGTTATTATTAATAGTAGTTGAAAAAAGGCAGAAATTACAGGATGGGGAATATATGGGAGGCACCATCTCCAGCACTTGTTTCACCAGATTGGGCTGAAATACTTAAATAATCTGAACGCGTGTGAGAAATGTTGAGTTAAGTCTTTCTTAAATGGTCCCAGCAAAATCCAACCTCATTTACTTCTTCACCTCTAAAGGGTGGAGAGGGCAGCCCTCTTTCTGTGGGGAGGACATGCGTAGGTTGAAGACAGTAAAGGGACCATGAAGGAGATGTGGGGGGTCTTTGCTTTAGATACTTTTGCTCGGGTCACTTCCAAAAGCAACTGCCACAGCAAAATTCAAGGTGCTTTGCAGTTTGCTGGTCCTAATTCCCACCTGATTATTACTGCGATGCTTTTTTTTTTCTGGAGGGAAGGAACCATCACCTTAGTGTTGGTGGAACACACACCAGAATAACCGTGTGAGCTCGTTTGCTGGTGTGCACGGCAGCAGTGGTACAGTGTAGTGTTCTGAGGTCCCTCAGCTGTTGTTAGAGCAAGGAGAAGTCATGCCACCATGACTCCTTGAAGAAGCAGGATGGCTTTCCTCATCCTTGGTGATAACAGGCTTTGGTAGCTGCTGGTGAAGAGTATCTCCATCCGTGGATGTGGTCTTAGGATCTGGTTGTGGGTGGCCCAGCTTGAGCTGGAGGGTTGGATTAGATGAGCTTCCCACCTCAAGTGGTCTGTGACTCTGAAGTTGGGTGTCTTCATGGCCAGGATGTTGACCTGCCCGTCGGAGCTTGGTGTGGGGTCTTGGAGGTTGTGGCTGATGGGGTAGGAGAACGGGGCTGGAGTCAGAGCTGAGCCTACCTATTATCTGATCCGTGTTGTCCACAGCTTTGTGTCCCCAAGGCCGAAACTATGTCACTACTTGCCTTCATGGTGTGCTTTGGCAGCGGGCGAAGGGACCTTGTGTTGCAGTGAGCATGGATTCACAGGGGAGCAGAGAAGCCCATGCACAGAGCTGGTTCACCTCCAAGGCTGGTGACGGGAGAGGCTGTGCTGGCCTGTGCCATGGTCCAGAAAGCCCTGCGTGCCTTCTGGCAAGTAACCAACTTTCCCTCCCTCCTAGAATGGCAACAAGGAGAGCTCCCTTGACATGCTGGGCACGGACATCTGGGCTGCCAACACCTTTGAGTCCTTCAGGTAAGCTGGTTTTAAAATGCTCTAAGAGAGAGATGGCCTCTTAGCCTTTGCTCGCGTGTCCGTCATGCTGGTAACCAGGTGCCAGTGAGTCTCCTACCAAAACTCATGTCACGGCTCCTCCTCTTCCCCATCCCCATTTAGCCCATGACACTAAGCACAGTCAATCTACTTAAAGTATCCCACGTGCTTAGGAGAGGCCATGGATGGATTTGGAGGCCAAATATCTGAAAACAGTAGTTGTAATCATCTGAAAACCGTGCAGGCAAGACCAGAGAAGTTGTGTCTGCCCCATCCCTAAAGATGTTCAAGGCCAGGTTGGATGAGAGGATGAGGCTTTGAACAACCTGCTGTAGTGGGAGGTGTCCCTACCCATGGCAAGGTGGTTGGAACTAGATGCTGCTCCAGGATTTTACTCCTCCATTAATTGGCGGTGCAGTAATGCATTGACTTTGCTGCTGCTGGGAAGTGTTCTTCATCTGCTGCTTCAACATGGGGACAGTGGTGAAATATGCTCTCTATCCAGTTTTATGCATATTTGTCTCTGTTCTTGGAGCACTGCAAGAGTCTGCAGGGGCTTGCTCCAGGCCATTGGAGTGAGCAGGTAGTGCAGGACCAGAGGGAACATCTCCATTGCATGGAACAGACCACTACATGTTGTGAAGCAGAGAGCAAGTATAACTAGCGAGGTGTGTGCTGCATCATGCTGTGTCATACCTGAAAGTTATGGGGGGTTTAGAGCAACCAACAAGGGCTCAGCATCTCCAAAAAAAACCCAGAAGAAATGAAAAGAAATGTGATGCAGCAGCGAGAAGGTTGGAGTCCCCCAACCACATGTTCTGCAGCAGGGAGTGGTTCTTCCAGAAGTACCAGCTTCTCTTGTCTACAGGCTCTGATGTGCCCTCTGTTCTTCAGCCTGTTGGCGTTTAATTAGCAGTGGACTTTCTTTCTTTGTCTTTCCCTGTTTTTCTCTCCTAGTGGTGCGACGTGGGACTTGCAGCCTGAAAAACTAGATTTCACCCAATTTCACAGGAAGTTGCGAAACACCTCAAAACACCCGCTGCCTCACATAGACAGAGAAGGGTGAGTGCCATGTGTGCAGTACCGTGCTCCCAGCAAGGTCTCTAACTTCTCCTTTGCAGAGGGAATGCTAGTTTGGTGGCACGACTCAAGTGGAGGATGTGGGGAAGAGAATTTAAGAAGAAATTCTTACAAAGAAATTCTTTGGTGTGAGGGTGGTGAGACGCTGGCTCAGGTTGCCCAGAGAAGCTGTGGCTGCCCCATCCCTGGAGGGGTTCAAGGCCAGGCTGGAGGGGGCTTGGAGCAACCTGGTGTGGTGGGAGGTGTCCCTGCCCATGGCAAGAGGGTTGGAACTGGATAATCTTTAAGGTCCCTTCCAACCCAAACCATTCTATGATTTTAAGAGGAGCTGGACCATCTGTGAGGTTTGGGGGATGCTGTGATCAGTCTCTTTGGCTCCTCTGTCATCCAGTTCTGGGCTGGAGCAGAGCTGCTCACTGTATTTTGCATTGCTTGGTAGAGATCTATCTTTAAACCACGCTGTATCCAAGCTTCCTTGATCCAGGTGTCCTAAATTTCAACGTTGGAGGAAAGATCCTGGCTTAGTGATGGTTCCAGTTATAGTCCCCACAAGTGACAGGGCTTCTTTTCCGCAGCAAGACTTCAGGGAAGGGGAGAGCATCAACTGGATGAGTGTAGGTCCAAGTGTTCATCTCCTCTCTGCTAGCAGTAAAATATCTTCATTAAACAACACCAGGCTGTATTACCTGTGCTGTTTTCCCAAATTATGACAAGGTTTCAACTCATCCCTGCCAAAACTCTCTGCAAAATCTCTGCTGAAGAAAAAAAAATAATAGAGTAATAACTCCATAACCACATTTTATCCCGTCAAATTTTAGTCTTTTTTTTTTTTTTGCTAGTCATTAATCGTTTCCTGCCCATAGAGGAAGGAAAAAAAAATTTAGAACGGGGCTAAAAGAAGGGTTTGAGAAGATTGCAGGTGACTTCTCATTGCCACATTGTATGTAGGGACGGAAATCATCTCTCACAGAAATTTTTCAGTTGGTAAGTTGGTTTTGATGAAGTAAAGGCTCCCTGGTTGATGGCACTTGCCAGGTGATCCTACCAGTGACATCTTCTACGTATCAGGAGGATGCACCAGGGTTTGCTTTGTGATCCCTCTTCAGTTCCTGGTGGAACTGTGAATGCCCAGGGTGCAAACAGGTAGAGAAGACAGTATAGAAATGAGATTCTTAATTATTTTTAAATATTCCAGCTGTAAAAATGGAATTAGAATTCGTGTCTGTTAAATAAATAAAAGTTAAATAAATGCCATCACCACAAGCAGCGCATCTCCCAAAATGCAGGTTGTGTAAATAATCTGCAGAAGAATAGAGGAAGCACAGATAAAAATTGCTTTTTTTAAAAAATTTGTTAATTTTAAAAGTAGTGGCTGTTGTGCATTCATCAGCTCTCCACACCAAACCTGTGCTGAGTGTGGTTCAGCTGGCTAAACCTCCAAGAACCTCCACCTAGCCATGCTTACTAGGCATTTTCCCTCTTGCTTAAACGTGCAATGAAATACCTACTAGAGAAAAAAAAAAAGGGGGAAAGATGCTGTTCAGAACGTTTTTTTCTACACTTCAAGTGCCAAGGAGACCTTTTTGTTCCTGGTTACTTGCCCAAGGTTGGCCACTTGGCCAAGGTTGCATGCAGTTGATTGACCTCAAGTGTCTTTTTGCTCGGTTGAAGACTTTTCCTCCGGAAAGACGTCTGGTTTTATTTGCAGATACTGAGTTTGGTGCTATGCTGAATAATCAAAGTGTTGAAGGAAAACCAAGGAACCGTACCTTGTTTCTGACCTGAATTTGTCTACCTTTACTTTCCAGCGTTAGCTTTTGCTGTGCTTTTGCTCTTCCAGTTCAAACAACCTTTCATAGGTGGTATTTTCTCTTCGTTCCAGGTATCTCCCAAGCCCACGTATTGCTTTAGTTTTTCATGCAGTATAAGAAATTTCACGCAGTATAAGAAATTTCAAGAAATTTCTCAAGTTTCTTGAAACTTGACTGCCTGAGATGCCTGTGGTTCAGGCTCAGCTGTGCTACCTGTAGAGGAAAGCTGCCTTCATCCCCCTAATCGTAGAATGGTTTGGGATGGAAGGGACCTTAAAGGTCATCTAGTTTCAACCCCCTGCCCTGGGAAGGGACACCTCCCACCAGACCAGGTTGCTCCAAGCCCCATCCAACCTGGCCTTGAACCCCTCCAGGGATGGG
>JAOQGH010000019.1:3016195-3044198 GCA_025769975.1 Gallinago jamesoni | reverse complement strand
TCTTCTCCCAAGGAACAGGTGATGGGACAAGAGGGAATGGCCTCAAGTTGCCCCAGGGGAGGTTCAGATTGGAGATTGGGAAAAATGTTTACACAGAAAGGGTTCTTAAGCCTTGGACTGGGCTGCCCAGGGCAGTGGTTGAGGCACCATCCCTGGGGGGAATTCAAAGCTGGGTTGACACAGTGCTTAGAGACATGGGTTAGTGATAGTTTTTATCAGAGTTAGGTTGATGGTTGGACTAGGTTATCTTAAAGGTCTCTTCCAACCTCGACAATTCTATGATTCTATGATTCCACAGAATTTGGAGATCAACTGAGTCAGCTGCAGATAAAATATTTTGCATCTTTTATGGCAGGAAACCCAGTACAAGAGAACTTAGGAAGCAAAACCAGACTGTTTTGGTTAACTGTGGATGTTTGGCAATGATGAATGAAAAGCTGATGCTGCAGACATATTCTGGTGATACTTCACAGAAAGAGCTACAAGATCGCAAATTACTTCTGGGCTTTGGTTTCTTGGTTTAGCTTTGAAGGAAATAGATGCATTTATTACTGTATTTTTAAATTCACTTAAAAGTCAAGTAAACAGAATTTAATATTGTATTAATAATATGCTACTCTTACTAAGATCAGCTAATGGTCATTCTCCATGTGAGATGGCAGCATCTCCTGCTGGTGCTTTTAAAAAGGGACTCATTTCATATATTGCAAAAAAGCAGGAAACTTAAGACAGAATCAGGGTATCTGTTTAAAATGACAGGTCAGTGAAGGTGTATATAAACTTCAGTATAAACTTCTACCATGTCATCCTGCTGAGATCGATTCACAAGTACAGGTTTTATGTACAATATGAAGTGTTCCTGAGATTGAAAGGAGCTATTTCCAACAGGTGTTAGAATCTGATCACTTAAACTTTATTTGACCAAGCTGTGGAAAGCAACACATGCTGCCTCATAAAATGATACCGTTTTTACTTTAATGTGGTGTTTGGTGTGTCGATGAGTAACCATCCAGTTGTCTGCTCCATGCCACGGAGGAGTAGAAGAGTAACTCGAGTTAGGGAAGCTGCAAAAGGCAAAGAATGAGCGTGGGAATGAGAGAAAAAAGGATATAGCAATGCTATTTGAAAAATGTGAGCACTTTTTTTGGTGTGCATATATACACACATACAAATACAATTTATATATGTATTTATGGGCTTGTTGTATCTGGAAACCTAAAATTTCCATTCAGAAGTAGAGATGAAGTTTTGCAAAGTAGTCCTGACCTCCAGCATAGCTAAGCTGGTTTCTCAGATGAAGGTTTCGTGACGTTGGCTTCGGTCCTGCGTGGAACTATGATCCTGGTCCAGCGAAGCGCGTAAGGATGTATTTAATTCATACAGATAACATCCCTATAGTGGTTTAGTACTGAAATAAAGGTGTACGTGTGAGTGCTTCACTGGGTTGGGACAAAATCCTCATTGCTTTGCTGAACTGAGTGCGCTGAGGCAAGAAATCACTGTTCACAAGTGTGAAGCAAATACCAGTGCTGCAGCTGTACAGTGGCGTCCTGTGGAAACACAACTCAGCCTGGAATTTGGCTCAGATTATTGGCACAGTTTTGATATTTGGGGCTTGTGCTTTTGGAATTCCTCTGCCGCTTTTAGTTACATAATTTGTTTATTGGGTTTGAGGTTGGTTTTTTTTTTTAGTTATTGTAGTTTCTCCATCAGCAGAGAAGGGGAAAAGGAGCTGATTCCCTTGCAGTTTGCTGAGGTGAGATGAGAGAATGGCAGGGTTGGAGTGGTTTTTTAATTTTTTTTAAGTATAAATAAATACATCTGTGCACTTTAGCCCCTTTCCCCCTGCCACGTTAGGAAAAGAAGTAATTGCTCAGAGCCACAGGGGCTTAACCAGGGGATGTGACAAAATGTTATTGTGGTAAGGTGAGATGTGGCTGAAAGCAAATCTGCCAAAAACACAATTAAGGGAAATGGAAGCCTGTATTAATGAAACTCATTGAGAAGCTGATGCAGGAAGAAAATGCGGTTTGTGAATAATTATTTGAAAGCAAAACATCAAGGCTTATTCTATGAAGTAAAAAAGTTACGCGTTCGACAGTTTGAAATTAAAAGAAAGTAAAGCATTGCAAATCAATAACAATAAAAAGTGCACTAAGCTAATGGATCCCTTGTTTCCAGTCGAATGTGACAGTTTTGAATTCCTGAGTGAACCCTTAGTGATGGCCCTTTTCCTTACTGGGATCACAGCAGTACTGGCCTGGCTCCCCGCGGCTTTGATCTATGGCGCTATTTGCTGTGCCTTTCAGGGACAGGGAAGTGGGAACTCATTACTGGAAAATACCCCAGGGATTTGGAAGGTAGATTTTCATGTCACCATCTGATCCCCTGGGCTTGGCATCCACCCTTTGAACAGAAAGTGAAGTAAAACTTGAGAAGATGTTTTCTCCGTTGCGCTTTCGAGGGGGACCTTCTCAAGAGAGCTCTGTGTCCAGCTCTGGAGTTCTCAGCACAAGGAAGGACATGGACCTTTTGGAATGGGTCCAGAGGAAGCATGATCTGAGGATGGGAGAACTTCTCCTGTGGGGACAGGCTGAGAGAGTTGGGGGAGTTCAGCCTGGAGAAGGCTTAGAGCCCCTTCCAGTCCCTCAAGGGGCTCCAGGAGAGATGGGGAGGGACTCTGGGTCAGGGAGGGGAGCCATAGGACGAGGGGGAAGGGTTTGACACTGAAAGAGGGAAGATTGAGATCAGATCTGGGGAAGAAGTTATTTGGTGTGAGGGTGGTGAAAGCCTGGCCCAGGTTGCCCAGAGAAGCTGTGGCTGCCCCATCCCTTGAGGTGTTCAAGGCCAGGTTGGATGGGGCTTGGAGCAACCTGGAGTGGTGGGAGGTGTCCCTGCCCAGGGCAGGGGATTGGAACTGGATGGTCTTTAAGGTCCCTTCCAACCCAAATCATTTTGTGGTTCTATGATTGGTTCTGGGGAGGGGCCACCAATGCTCACCTTATCCCACACCTGTAAGGGACATTATTCAATAGAGCTGGTGGGCTGCGTACACCATCATTTGGCCACCCTTCCTCTTGGGGCTCTGAATAAATACTCCACAAAGTTCCTCAAGTTTGGATTTCTGCATGTTTCCTAGATAAGAATAAAAAGGTTTGGGGTCACTAGTCGCATGGACATAATTTGTAGCAACAGTGGGAGATGTGAGATGCCCCATTTCATGGTCACTCTGCAGCGATAATCTGGACCAAAGCCATTTTTTATGAGTTTGATATGAAGAACAAATTTGCATTTGTTGTAATGTAAAAGAAAACACGGACCTAGGATGATCTCCAGGTTTCTAGCCTGATGGTATTGGCAAGTCCCACCACTGCAGGTGGACTTCCTGGACATGCCATGGTGGCCAGTCTGCTCAGGCCATTGGGCCTGTGGTCAATGGAAGTTTGGTTTTCCAAAAGCAGGTGGGCTTTTTTAAAGCTCGCTTTCTTGTCATTTGGGTTGTTCCAGTCCACCCCACTCCATCTGTGGAAGTTGCTCAGTTCTGCAGCTGGGACCTCTGATGCAGACAGTGCTGGGAGACATCAAGAATGGCAGAGCTTCAAGGTTGCCCGTGGTTGTTCAACCAACTCAGCTTAAGGCTATGGAGAACCTGGGGGGCTAGGTGGGCATGGGTCATGGTTTGACTTGTAGATGCAACTTGTAGATGCTAAAAAGTCATCTCCTTGGATGCGAATTTTGATCTGGAAACCCAGCGATGAGTTTTGATATCTGGATTGTTGGAGTGAAGTTTCCATTTGTGATTTGTTTTGCTTTCCGTCCACAAATCAGCCCTGTAGACCTTAAAGCTTCAGGAGCTGGTATGGTCCCCACAGCATCGTTGCCCGGTGCCAACAGCGTCCCAGCAAAACGAGTCACCACCCCGATAAGCAGAAAGACGAGGAGTCGAACTCGCACTTAAAAGGGTATTTTAGCCAAAAAGAGCAAAGAGGGTAAAAAAGATACCTTCCCCTCCTCCCCTCCAACCATTATGAGTGGCCACCTTCGTCATGCGATCGCGATATCGTTTTGCTATTTTATTTTATTGTATTTTATTTTTTATGGCTGGCTTAACAATTCAAGGACTACGCCGCGCTTTGGTTTTTCCAGTCTGCTGCATCGTGTGACCCCGGTGACTCCCAGTTAAGCCTCATTATATAATGGCGGGGTGTTTTTTTGGAAAACCTCCATTTAATCCTTTCGGAGCAGAATTTGCTGGGTTTTGTTTTCTTTCATATAGACGTCTCGCTTCCCCCCACCCCCTCCTCGTTTCCCCCCCCACCGCCGCCGCCTACCCCTTCCCCGGCGGCTGCACGTTGGAGGCGTCAGTCTGGGAGCAGGGTCCTTTCTTCCTTTCTATTTAAATTTTTTTTTTTTTCAAATCTGTGGAGAAAGGAAAAAAAAAAAAAAGGTTTATTTTCGTTTGCTTGGGTTACAGCGCCTTTCCCCGCCGTCGGGGGGAAGGACTACGTGATGTGCAGCAGGTATTTTGTGAATGGAGCTCAACCCTGTGACTCCCCGTCGCTCGGCCGAAGGGGGAGGCAGGGGAAGGAGAGAGACAAAAAAAAAATAAAAAAATAAAAATAAAAACCACCACCCAGTGACTCCATCTGACTCGTTTTGGCTGGAAAACTTTTTCAGCGCCGTGGTTCTTAAGCCAGAAGGAAGCTTTCTTCTGGCCCAAGAACAATAAAGGGGTCAGCAGCCTGATCCTCCCTCCTACACCCTCTTCCTTCCATTGTGAGGGGTCTGTGCAAATATCCCAGGCTGCTTCTCCTGGGGCCTGAGGGACCTGAGCTGCACATGTGACATTAAAGAGAGGCGCTGCGAACTCCAGTAATCCATAGCTGCAAAAAGAAAAGGAAGAAAAAAAAAAAAAAAGGAAAGAAAGAAAAAATGAAATTAAATCTCTGGGGTGCTCTATTTCTGATGTAGCGTTGTGCTTGGAGAAGGTACCCATGGGTGTTCTCATGGTAGGGGGGGAAATCTGTCGCTTTGCTGTCTGCTCCATGATACCACAGCAGCATCTTCCCCAGCACAGAATCATACAATGGTTTGGGTTGGAAAGGATCTTAAAGATCATGGATGACCCATGTTCTACCCCCCTGCCCTGGGCAGGGACACCTCCCACCAGACCAGGTTGCTCAAAGCCACCTCCAACCTGGCCTTGAACCCCTCCAGGGATGGGGCAGCCACAGCTTCTCTGGGCAACCTGGGCCAGGCTCTCACCACCCTCACACCAAAGAACTTCTTCCCCGGATCTCACCTCAATTTCCCCTCTTTCAGTTCAAAACTGTTCCCCTCGTCCTCTGGCTCCCCTCCCTGATCAAGAGTCCCTCCCCAGCTTTCCTGGAGCCCCTTCAGGGACTGGAAGGGGCTCTAAGGTCTCCCTGGAGGCTTCCGTTCTCCAGGCTGAGCACCCACTCAACAAGTGGCAAAATGGCCACAGAGGGTAAGCGAGCCTCACCAGGTCTCACCAGTCCTTGACCTCCTCCTTTTCTCTCGTCCAAGTTGGGGAATTTCTAGTGCTCTCGCAGTGCACACGCAAAGTGTGTGGGCTGGCGGTGTATGGTCTCCAACAAGGATGAAGTTGAAGGACATGCGGCTACTTGCCATGTTGTGCTTGCTCCAGGGGTTGACCACCATCTGGAAGCACCCAGGTTTTCAAGGTGGCACCTTTCATGACATGCCTGCTACTCCTCCGATGTTTATCACAGATCGTGATGGTCTGAGCCATCGATTCCAGAAGTAAAAAGTCTTGGGAGAAGTTCTACAGGCCCCGACCCATAGTGGTTTGCCTACTGCTCCTGTCCATCATCAAAGCAGCCTTCATCTCTCTGTTGGGGGATGTTGTACACAGATCAGAAGGCTGCTGTGGTTTCTGTCATCCTTCTCATGAAGCCAGAGTAGTCACGAAACAGACCGTGCTGGGTTCTGCCACCAGGAATGGTGCTACTTCTTCCAGGTGGCATTCCAGATCTGCCAGGCTAGATGCCACCTGCCTCCCCAAAGAAGATGATGGGACCTGTGACCTTCTATGAGAAGCTGTATTGTGCTCTCAAGACTGTACCATGCTCTAAATTCCTGATTCAGTTGCCAGAGGGAGAGTGGATGATGCTTATCAAATTGTAGGAACCCACTTTTTTCTTTTTTTTTTAACACAATAACTAGCTAATGGCATGTGTGACCTCTTCTCACCGTGTTACAGCTTGTTGGACCTTGGCACCAAGCAGTCGCATGAATCATGACGGTGATTTTGCCGTAAGGCAGTTCCTGCCGTTATTATCTCCTCGCTGTGTTGATAACGCTTTGGTGGTGATGGTCAGGATTTCCTCGCCCTGCAGAGCTTTCCTGAAGACCAGCTCCACGAGCGGTGGAGGAAGTAGCCGTTACGAGATTGCTTGCTCCTGGCCGCTGAGAGCTGGGTGGCCAACTTCAAACGTACGTGCGACCTGACATGATCCGAAGAGCACGGCGGTGCCTCCTCTTTCCCCTCGTCTGCTTTGTCAGCGCGGACGGATGGGAACTCCTCCTCTTCTGCAAATGCTGAAGCAAGACCAAACCTAGTTATGGAAGCCATCAGAGACTCCATCAAGGGAGATGGGGGAGAATAGTCCCATGTCTTGGCTGAAATCTCAAGGGGATGATGGGAACACTCATGGCCATGGAGAAATATGGGGTCTTGCACCCACACCTCTTGCAATGCCAGTGCAGGGGCTATACAAACTATGAGCATCCTTTAGGTGAAGGGAGAGCTCTTTTTAGTTCAACTTATAAAATGTTTGGGCAAACATTTGTTATTGAAACTCATATTTTTTTCCAAATGCCTGTATTTGAAGGTAAAAACAAGCAAGCTGTGAGTTCCTCTTTCAGCCTTGGTATGATAGTGTTTTTCTCCTGGTGCTGGAGGAGCTTTCTGGAGTTCTGGGTCCAGTTCTGGGCAGTTCAAGAAGGACAGGGAACTGCTGGAGAGAGTCCAGCAGAGGTTACAAAGATGATCAAGGTACCGGAGCATCTCTCTGCCGAGGAAAGGCTGAGAGACCTGGGGAAGTTCAGCTTGGAGAAGAGAAGACTGAGAGGGGACCTCATCTATGCTGAGCAATATCTAAAGTGTGGATGGCAAGAGGACACGTTCAGGATCTTCTCAGTGGTGCCCAGTGACAGGACAAGGGGCAAACGACACAAATTGGAACGCGGGAAATTCCATCTCAACAGGAGGAGGAACTTCTTGCCTTTGAGGTTGTCAGAGCCCTGGAAGAGGCTGCCCAGAGAGCTGGTGGAGTCTCCTTCTCTGGAGGCATTCAAACCCCTCCTGGATGTGTTCCTGTCCAATCTGCTGTGGGTGACCCTGCGTAGGCAGGAGGACTGGATGGTCTCCAGAAGTCCCTTCCAACCCCTACAATTCAGTCATTCTGATCTCTGCATACAGCATCCAGCTCCAGGATTTCAGTGGTGTTTTCAAGCAGGTAATAAATGATAATTACATGGACTATGTTGAGGAGGATAGCAGGTGACGTGTGACAGACTTCCAAGAAACAGGTCCTTTGCTTCTCTTCCTTGTTTAGAAGAAGAAATAGCATCCACCTGACCATGGCCAGCGAGGCCACCAAAATATATTGCAAAAGGATCCAGGGGTTTCAGGTGCCAATGAGGCTGGGAACCTGCTGCATTGGAGGTGGAGCTCCTTGACTTCTTGACCATCCTGCCATTCCTGTCTCAAGTGGAAGCAGATCACCTTGTTTGGCTTCATGTCTTTTCATGGTGTGATTTGCCTAGAAGACAGGACCTGATTTTCTTCCACCAGTCCTCAGCTTCTGAGATTTGTTGGTTCAGGAAGGGCAGGGGTTCAGTGCAGCAGTTGGTGGCCATGCCTTTCTTCTGGGACGTCTAAGGTAGCTTTCCTGACATAAAGTTAGATCCAAAGAGATGGTGTTTTGGCAGCACAGAAGTCTTTCTGTATGTGCTGGAGTGAAAAGTAATGATCTAGTGGTGGCCTAGAGTGGTTTGCAATTTAGATGGCAACTCTCACAGGTGCTTTTCCAAGGGTACTTGATTATTTAGTGCCATTTTTACTCATAGAATGGGCAAATCAGATGTTCATGCCCTGGTGGGAAGGACTGTCTGTTGAGGAGCAGATGATAATGCAGCAGGGGATGGTTCCAAGTGAGTTGGATGGAGGCTGATAAGGGATGGGAGTGGGTCTTGGTGATGTTCCGTTAGGCCACTGTCATATCTGAGCAAGTTGTGCTCCTTGAGGAGAGCAATCCTGTCTCTGGAGGAACCAACAGCAAATCTTCATCTTCTGTGTCCAGATTTCCAATCTTCTCCTCATCTGTTTTGTCCTTATTTTCTAAGTCTTGCCCAGGCTGCTTGGTTTCATAGGATCATAGAAAGGTTTGGATTGGAAGGAACCTTGAAGATCATCCAGTTCCAGCCCCCTGCTATGGGCAGTGACACCTCCCACTAGACCAGGTTGCTTAAAGGCCCATCCAGCCTGGTCTTGAACACTTCCAGGGATGGGGTATCAACTGGTTTGGGTGATTGCCTCTCTGTGCAGGAGGGCTTTTGGTCTGGAAGACGTGCACATGTGCCCACAGCCACCAAAGTCCCAGTATGAATAGATATAAGTGAAATAAAGTAAAAAAAAAGCTCATATGAAATGACATGGAAGTCAAAATTAAAGTCATGTAGATGATCTCTAGCCCTTTAGGAGCTGTGTGGCCTCTGGGATGGACCTCCCCATTGGGTGCTGCACTTTGCTACGGAGGAGGGCATGGTGGTTTTATGGATTTTGTGTTGCCACATCTCTTCTTTCCCTGTTTGTCCACCAAAAAGCTTTTCAGATCTTAGCACATGCAGAGAGACACATCCACGGGCCAGGTTCAAGGAGGCTTCTTCCTGGGGAGATGAGGACTTTGGTATCAGGGTGGGGGGGTTTGGTGGAGCTTTAAGGAGTCTCTCCAGGTTGGAAGCGGTGTACAGTAGGAACAGTCATCAGCCTCATCTTACGTGCTCCTCGTCTCACTGGTTAGGATCGTTTCCCCAGTGGAAACCATCAAGAATTTCCGTTATTTCCTTTCCTGAGGCTTTGTTTGGGTGGGGATTTCTGGAAGGTATTTCACAGGCAGGTATAATTAAAGAAAGACATGCTTTGCCTGGAGGCTACACAAGGTTCCTTTAAAGCCAAGCCTTTAGCGGGGTGGCAGAGCAGAAACCATTTGTTGCCTGGTCCCATGGATGGAAGGGAGGTCGGGGAAAGGAGTGGGGGGGGGAGGGGGGAGCTAATCAGCTGGGAATCATCCCAGTTAAACGCTGCACACCGGGGTTAAGGCCCTTATCCAGCAAATCCTTGAAATATGTGCTTAATTTTAAGTCCGTCCCCCCCTCCCCGACTTCAATCTGTTTACTCTTGTGCTTAACTTTAAGCATGTGCCTAAGTGCTTGGCTGGCTGGGGGCCAAGGCAAATAGTAGACTTAGGAGCAGATTGGCATATAAATAAATGCTTTACTGGACAGGAGACCCTGGTGAGGGGTGGGGGGGAGAGGGGATGCTATAGCAGGTCAGGGATGATGGCAAGGGATGGTCCCAGGTCTGTCGAGTTCTTCAAGCGTCGGGTACCACAGACCCAGGGCTCTTCTCGCTTTACCATCCAAATCGTGGGGTCTCTAAACGGGTACATTAATTTCAGGATCTCTGTTTCACTGTTCTGAAGGCATCCCCCTCACAGGTAACCTTGTGTGTCCCGCAAACACAATCTTGGAATCAACCTGCTCTAGTGGGAGGTGTCCCTGCCCAGGGCAGGGGGGTTGGAACTAGGCGATCCTTAAGGTCCCTTCCAACCCAAACCATTCTATGATTTTATGAAAAAAAAAAAAAAAATCATGTTTTTCCTCTTAATTGAGAGAGAGGAACGTTTTAGTGGAGAAAAACAGCCTTGATTTTATCATCAGAAGAGGAAGGAGAGGGGATTATATGACCTGACTAATAAATCTTCATAGGAATTTGCGTGGCTGCATTAACACTTACAACAAAAAGGACTCCTGTATTAGCACAAGCTTTTATAATGGCTTTATCTTCTTCTTTCCTGTTCCAAGCTAAATCCTGAAAGCCTTCTTTTAATCCCCCTTTTTGCTCATCCAGCCTGCGCTTCTTAGAATGGCAAAGGTGGGTTTCATTCCCTTTATTTTTCATCTAGGAATGACAGCACTTTAAGCTAATAACTGTAGCCGTGGCACACGTGAAAATGAAAAGCCACCATCAGAAAATGAGATCGGTGGGGGTTTTTTTGAAAAAGCACCACTACGAGGGGTTAAGGGAAATCTGCAGCTGGAACAAATGCAGGGCTCCTCTTCACTTCCTCAATAACCCTCTGCTGGGGGAGCGGGCAGTTGCCAGACGAAGGTTAGCCATCGAGTCTTTGAACGTGGCTGCGTTTCCCCCTCAAACCCATGGAATTTATATTGACCTCCAGCTTTTTTTTTTGGTGGGAATTTTTTTTTTTTTTTTTTTTCTTGCACAAGGAAGAGCCTCGCTTTTCTTGCTTGGGTTCGTCGGGGGAGACGGTTCTGCTCCTCGCACGGCGTTCTTGCTGGCGAAAGGCCATGGATGTTAAATGAGTAATTTTTGGCGTTGATAAGGAGAGAAAGGCTGAGGCTGCCAAGCGCAGAGACACTGATGACTTGATTTCGGGAAGGGCAGGCTTGAGCCATCCCTCCTCGCCGGGTTGTCTCCGACCCTGGCAGAGATGCAGGCAGGAGGAAAAAAAACCCTCCCCTACAAGAGAGATGGGGAGGGACCCTTGATCAGGGAAGGGAGCCATAGGACGAGTGTGAAACTGCATGCACTTGGAAGGTCTCCAATGGGAAGTGCCAAGGGCCGAGTGGTGAGAAGGTTCTCCTTAGTGCCGCTGGATCGATCCATGTTGAAAGAAAAGAGAAGCCACCTCTTGTTTATGAGGTTATGGAGTTATCACTCTGCAAATTAGGGGTTTCATCGCTGTTGGACCATCCCAATCCCTGGGAGCTTGCATGAGCTGGAGCTCCTATGGGCTGAAACTCCAGTCCACCCGAGAGGAGAAGATGTGTGTAGGTTTGGTTCTGGGGGAGTGCACAAATGCACAAGAAAAACATTCAGTGTCTTATTAATAATAAGGGTGAAATGAAAATAAACTTGGTAACAGCCTTTCCTGCTATTGAGAGCGATGCCGAGGTTGGGGTGGAGCCAGAGGAGGCTGAGAAATGCACAGAGGGTCAAGAGACCCTCCAGCTTAGAGGGTGACCTGGGCTCTGGTGTCCTCCCTGATGTCACATGGGCTCTGCTTATAGGTGACCTTAAAAATCCATCAGGGAGGTCCCTGTTCTGCCTGCAGGTCTTGTCCTTGTGACACCGTCCGCCACGATGGCATGGTGAGGAGGTCTCGAGGGTGGACGGTGAATGAAATGTCCACCTGCCATCTCACCTGCCCTCTTCATCCCAACTGGAGAGGCATGGTCAGATGGCACATCGAGGTGTACAAGCTGCAGTTGGTAGGCTTTGAAGGGGACAAGAGACGGGGGAAAACCAGACTGGGGAATGTGAAAAATATAGAGGAAAAGTCTATTTTAAAGAAATACGAGGTCCCAGAGGGACTGAAATAACTCAAGTTACAAATATTCCCATAGCAACCTCATAACACTGTAAGCCCTGGCTAAAGCAATCCCTCCCTCGCCCCCAAAACTGGCAGAAGCCAAGGAAAAATGTAGGAAAAGCTTCTCAGAGCAGCACAGCCCTTTCTTGGGATGAGCTTGTGCTACCTGGATGGACCACAAACCAAATACCAGGTGTGGTGCCTCCTGGTCCCAAGTGATGTGGGTGGTATTTATTCCCAATATTAGCTGGAAAAGGCTCCCTTTTCCAGGGGAAAACAAACCCAAGTCACCGACGCTATTTCTTTTAACGATTCTTTAAATCTTCTGCATTTAAGGACTCCAAGCAATGGTGTGGTTCTGTCTATATTTACTGGATAAATGTATTTATTTATGGATGGGGCGCTTTACTGCTGACGGTAAGGTTTGTTTTTAAGCCTGACCCAGGGTAGAGGAAATACATACAAATAAACAATAAACCTAAACAACACTAAAATAACATCAGTTAAAACAATTAGAGTTACTTCCACTCGTGAAGTATTGTTCCCATTTTGCTATAACATGGGAAAAAAAGCTCCATTTCCGAAGTCAGCTTGTAAGAACCCAGTCTGGATTTGCGGATTCTTGTAACAAAAAGGGGATTTCTTTTGTCTGTTATTTATACTCTTCCTATGGCACCGCGTGTCCGTGCGTCTGGAGCTCCCTGTTCCAACGCAACGAGAGGAACCCGGAGCAACCTTTCCAGCCTTGTCCCCTCCTAGTCTGGGTGGCTCAGCCTGGGCTTGGTGGCACCGGTCGAGCCCTTTCTTTGTGGTCGTAGTGATGCACAAACGTGTGTTTGCAGAGCCGGTTCCTCCTAGGAGACTTTGTCCTGGATTTTAAAGGTTTATTATCTCTGAATGATGTATAATTCAGGAGCTGTGGGGCCGAGAGTTAAAAATAGAGCCCGGAAAAACTCACTGTCGGTAATCAGCAGAAGGCACCGAGGAAGGTTCAGGGTACGTTTCACTTGGGATGCTTTGCCTAATTATTCTAAAGCTTTAATTGCATTTGCATCCCTCACCCCCGCATGGGGAGTTTCACGCTGGGTTGTTCTGCCATTCTCTGTGTCTTTTGTTTCCTCCCGGAGCTGGCTGTGGAGGGATGAGGTGGGAGAGCTTAGCTGCCACCAAGTGTTTAATGCCACCAAGTAGTTAATATGACTTTAAAGGTTGTCTTCCCTCTAGCTGGGTGTCCACTCTCTGCCAGGAGCTGATAGCAAATGCCAAGGAAAGGCGGTGGGAAGTTAAGAGTCTAAATATTTCTTTGGTTGTGGGGCTGCATGTATAGAGTCTGTAATTCATTAAAACACTCATCATTTAATGAGAGAGGATGTATAGATCAGCATTTAGACTACCCCTCTGCTCCGCTTTAGTGAGACCCCACCTGGAGTACTGTATCCAGCTCTGGAGTCCTCAGCACAGGAAGGACATGGACCTGTTGGAGCTCCAGGGAGACCTCAGAGCCTCTTTCAGTCCCTCAAGGGGCTCCAGGAAAGCTGGGGAGGGACTCTGGATCAGGGAGGGGAGCCATAGGATGAGGGGGAACGGTTTGACACTGAAAGAGGGGAGATTGAGGTGAGATCTGGGGAAGAACTTGTTTGGTGTGCGGATGGTGAGACCCTGGCCCAGGTTGCCCAGTTCTCTGTGGGAACTGCTGTGGCTGCCCCATCCCTGGAGGGGTTCAAGGCCAGGTTGGAGGTGGCTTTGAGCAACCTGGTGTGGTGGGAGGTGTCCCTGCCCAGGACAGGGGGTAGGAACTGAATGATCTTGAAGGTGCTTTCCAACCCGAACCATTCTATAAGTCCATGATTCTATGATTGAGGTTGAAGAAAGTGTCCTTGGAGGTGGCCAGGACCCATGTGTGCTGTGCTGTGGGTGAGGAGCGCTGGAAAAGCCATAACCATGAAGTGCTATAAGGATTTACCTGCCTTTTATCTTGGGAGAGGAGTATTTTGCAAAACAGTTATGCTTTCTATTCCGTTGATGTTAGGCAGAACTTAGTCCTTATTCAGAAGCAACTATTATTATAAGCACCTTCCAGGAAAAATGAATAGCTTGCAATTTGAAGGAACAGATTTATCACTTAAATTTTAACAGAGAGGAAATCATTTCCAGGCGGCTTCCTGACATTGTTTGGGATTTCTTCCATGGCTTCCAAAGCAGGTCAAGGCTTTGGTTTGTACTTCAGTCCTCTCCTTTCAAGAGGTAAAAAATCCCCCTCGTGTCAAAGAGGAGAGCTGATGGCAGACCAACGCCATGGGAGTTCCTGGAAGGGGAAGAGGCAATGGCAAGTGGCCTTCAAGGAGATGACTCTGGTGGAAGTGCCTGCAGGACTTCGGCATGTTGATAAATGCTCTCCATGAGTGGATAGAGGTGATGGGGGTGATCACGGAATAAGGGAATTGTCAGAGTTTGAAGTGACCTCTAGAGATCATCTGGTCCAACTCCCTGGCCAAAGCAGGGCTGCCCAGAGCGCATTACCCAGGACTGCATCAAGGCAGGTCTTGAAGATCTCCAGAGAAGGGGACTCCATGACCTCCCTGGGCAGCCTGTTCCAGGGCTCTGGCTCCCTCACCAGAAAGAAGTTTTTCCTCATATTTGAATGGAACTTCCCATGTTCCAGCTTTTGCCCGTTGCCCCTCATCCTGTTGCTGGGAACCACTGAAAGTACCCTGACTCCATCCTCCTTCAGCCCACCCTTTAGATACTTTTAGGCATTGATAAGGTCTCCCCTCAGCCTTCTCTTCTCCAGGCTAAACAGTCCCAGCTCTCTCAGCCTTTCCTCATCAGGGAGATGCTCCAATCACCTTTGTTGCCCTACGCTGGATTCTGTCCAGTAGTTCCCCGTCTCTCTTGAACTGGGGGGCACAGAACTGGGTGCAGTATTCCAATTGTGGCATTCAGTTGAGTAGAGGGGGAGAATGACCTCCCTCCACCTGCTGGCCACACTCTTCCCTATGCAGCCCAGGATTCCATTGGCCCTCTTGGCAACAAGGGCACATTGCTGGCTCATGGATAGTTCACTATCCACCGGGACCCCCAGATCCTTCTCCTCAGAAGTGCTTTCCAGCAGGTCCACCCCTAACCTATATTGGTGCCTGGGTTTCTTCCTCTCCAGGTGCAGAACCCTACAGTTGCCCTTGTTGAACCTCATTAGGTTCTTCTCTGCCCAGCTCTCCAGCCTGTCCAGGTCTCGCTGGATGGTGGCGCAGCCCTCTGGAGTGTCATCCACCCCTTCCAGTTTGGTATCATCAGCCAACTTGCTGAGGATACACTCTGTGCCCTCATCCAGGTCATTGATGAATGACCAACAAGACTGGGCCAAGTATTGACCCCTGGGGGATGTCGGTGGGGAAGTAGTGGTGCCTTTGCCATGTCCTATGTCCACACAATGAGTGTGGGACCAGGACAACAAAAGCTAAATATATCTGCAGCTCTGTGCTGTCCCGGACTTTCCTGCCGTGGTTAATCCATCCTATAGGCAGATGAAAGTCTTATCACAGGGTGATGCAAGTCACCAGGTTGTTTTTTGTGGATCCTTTCTGGAACCACAATACATTTATTTTTCCACGCTTCCTCCAACCTCGGTATTTCTGTTGTTGCCTTTGTTCAGGCAGATGGGGCGTCTCCAGGGCTGCCATGAGCCCAGCCCCACCTCACCCTTCCCACCTCCCCAGAAAATAAATCCCACCCTGAACTTTGTGTGCAATAAAATCGAGCAAAACTCCCAGCGCCTACCGCAGGCCTAATAACCTGTTTGTTCAGTTCAGGCCTTCTGCAACCATTTGTTTAAGATAAGCGAGGGTGGAGATGTTTCTTGAGGGCACAAAAGGCTCTTGAGATAAAGCTCATGTAGACTGATCCTACGATATGGCCGGATCATTTCTTTTCCTTCTCTCATCACCCCCCAGCGTTGGGTTTTTCCATCGGTCCAGTTGTTTTTCTCAACATTTTGTTTGCTCTTGGGGCTTCAGTGTCGCTGTTCAGTCTTCAGGTTTCTTCACCTGCTTGACCATCAGAAGCTGGGAGCGTTTCTGCTTCATGGGGGAACATCTAGAAGAGGCTGAATGAGTGAGTGGGTATGAGTGAGGACAGCCACTTTGTGGGGTGAGGTTTCATGTCTGAAAGTCAGGCTGCGTTAGACGTGAAGACCATGAGGATGGAGCAATGAACCCCAACCTCTCATAGAGTCTTTGTGAAGCACCCATGAATTTGGCCACTCCAGACAGCAGTTGCCAAGTACAAAAGTGGAGGTGAAGGACGGAGGGTACAGGCTGGTCCCAAATAGGGTGATCCACTTTATAAGATGGTTGTTGTCAGATGCTGAAGGAATCTCTGTGATCAAGGGTCAGAGAAGGACCAGCAGCACCAAAAACCCTGCCTGGTTCTTGCTTATCTCCTTGGGATTTGCCCTGTGATTTACCATCACCAGTAAAAGAGGCAAAGCATCTCCAGCATCCTCAGCTGATGCAGAGGAGGTGTAAGAAAAAACGATAGCAAAGCTCCTGCTCATACCAGGGTGGCTCAAAAGCCAATGATTTATTTCCTCTGGTCCTGCCCTTCTTCCACGTGTCCCTCTCAGGCCAGTATACCACAGCTTACTGGGCTTAGATGTGGGGTGGGATGGCTCAGGAGAGGGATGTTGCTGGAGAGGGGCAAGTATCAGCTCTTGGGTTGCTGCAGATTGCCAACAAGATCTTGAAAGCTTTTTATATGTTCTTTCATTAAACTTTGATGTAAATGGGTCTGGGACAGCAGAAAGGAGTTGACAGCTTTCTGGATTCCCACAGGCAGGTGGACAAGGTTGAAGTTGTGGTGAAGACACCTTCATTAGGAAGGTAGAGCACAAAAAGAGGGCACGTGGGCATCAAACCTGCTCTCCTCTGCTGTCTGCAGCAAATTTGGTAGATGAAAGATGTCCCTGGCCATGTGACAGTCACTTAAGCTTGCCAGACATCACCTTCCCTTCTCCAAGAGCTGCTTTCCCCAAAACATCTAAAAAGGAATACACACATCACAACACACCTGATCTCTAGGGGGCTTGCCTGGAGACCAGACCACTCCCGAAGACCTCTTCTTTTCCAGACCTATTGGCCTTTCTTTTCAGACTGTGCATGTTTATGATTTAAACTTAACATGCATTAGAAGTCATGGGAGCTTCTCAGGTTCTCCTCCAGGCTTCCCACCGTGTAAACTGCAGAGTGGTTAGCTCCAAAATTGAAAATGACCCCTGTTAACGATTCTTCTGGAGACCACGGCTCCTTGTTCTTTGCTTTTTCCACACCCCTTGCTTCCAGAACCAGCAGCGCTGAAATGTTTGTTACTTTGTCCTCAAGTCACCTGCGTTTAAATATCAAAATAAAATTGATGTAGGAGAGAGACCCAGTGCAATTTTGGTGCCCACTGAGAAGATGCAAATCTGCCCAAGAAAACCACGAGTACCTGGGCTTTATGGTGTCTTCTGGCCCAAGCAGGAGGAAAAACCACCCCTCTTGTGTAGATCTTCTTGTAGGGTATTGCAGAGCAGAGGGTGGTCTTCTACCTTGCAAGGCATATCCCTTTGGCTTTCTTCAGGGGTTTCATCTTCATAAAGAGTGTGTCCACCGAGAAATGGAGCAGCTGCTTTCCAGATCCATGTTGTTCTCAGTGAGCCAGCTCTACTGGAGGCACTTCCATTGCTGTCCTGCATGACCTGTGGTGGGGACCAGCCTCCAGACAAACCCAAGAGTCATGTCTTCAAGGTGTTCACCATGCCCTTGGGACTCTGACCTGTCACAGAATCACAGAATCACAGAATGATATGGGGTTGGAAGGGACTTCTGGAGATCATCTTGTCCAACCTCCTGCAAAAAGCAGATCCACCCAGAGCAGGTTGCACAGGAACATGTCCAGGAGGGTTTTGAATGTCTCCAGAGAAGGAGACTCCACCATCTCTCTGGGCAGCCTCTGCCAGGGCTCTGCCACCATCACAGGAAAGAAGTTCCTCCTCGTGTTTAGGTGGAACTTCCTAAGTTCAAGTTTGTGCCCGGTACCTCTTGTCCTATCCCCACCCACCCAGCACTCTCGGTCTTCTCTAGCCAATCCGCCCTTCTTGCAAGTTGCTGAGATTTCCTTTTACATCAGCTTGTTGCACAAAAGAAGTCAACTTTTCTCCCTTCCAAATTTAGCTCCATTTAGGCACCAAAATAGACCAGAGTAGGGACCAGTGACTGTTTCTTTCCAAAACATTGTCTCATAACTAGGACTAAGGAAGGGAATTGCTCGGCTAGAGAAGGGAGATGCTTGATTTTCCTAACGAGGACACAAAGTTCTCCTCTGTTCAGTCATAGGCATGTTCCTTGGATTAGGAGCCTTATTCCCATGGAATTAATCCATCTCTCACCCCGATGCTGTCTGATGCTGGTCTGAGGAAGCACAGGGATGCTCTGCAAGGAGGACATGCAGCAACACACCACCATACACATAGTTTCTCGTTGGAAAGAGCAGAAGGGCAGCTCCTGAGACTTCACGAAGGCTTCGCCTGGAGGAAATGGGTGCTTTTTGTCCTTGTGTTCTGCAGGGATGGTTTCATTTCTTCCAGGGTAATTGTATTTGCACGTGTGTCTGCAATGCAACTTCAATTCTTAAAAACACCCCAAGCTCTCGCGTGCTGTGGTAGCACAATGTTTGGAAACAGCCTCACTGAGTATTGTACTATTTTTGGCCTGGTTTCCTAAACTAGCCCGGCTGATGTGATCGGGCTGTGTGCGTGTCTGCTCCATACCTTCCTTTTCTCATTGGTACCCATTGGCCAATTACCATCAAATTTCCAGAGGAACAGAAGTCTAGGAGATATTAAGCTCTTCCTATGCCTTCAGCAGTCAAGTAGATGAAGAAGACTCAAATCCCCAGTAATGAAGAAGGTTCAGTGTGATTTTAAGCTATTAGACATCAAAGATTCCACTATGAGGTGTTTAGCTGCAGGAGAAGCCCAAGCCAGACCTTGTTAACTGGGTGATAACCCAACCACAGCCCCAGAAGGGGAGGCTGCCAGCTTTCCCTACTCCCAAAATACCTCTTCTTAGTCAAAGATGGGCTGTGTTTGAGTGGTGAGATGAGATCTAGGGAGGATGAGGAGAGCTCTTTCTCATGCTGGATGCAGGCACGTGAGCAGAGGACCACAGAAAAATGTGCATCGCTGAGTAGATCCTCACCGGATGAGCAGATCTAGCTCAAGATCATCATCAAGAAGGCAACTTCATGTAACGGGTGGCCTCTCTACCACTGCTCTGAGGGATCTTGTGGGATGCTGTGGCTGGTGTGGTACCTTTAGATGTTAAGGATGTTTTAGTGGGAGAGCAAGATAATTTGGTTCCTAAGAATGGGTACTACTCATGAACATGTTTCTAATGCCTATGCTAAACCATATGGTCATGGTGCATCCAATTTTCTCTAAAAGAGTTAAAAGTGAAGAAGAAAGTTAAAAGGGAAACTACCTTCTCAGGAGACACACTTGGAAGACTTCACCCAAACCAAGGTTCAAATGGCAGTGTGGTAGCCAGCAGCAGGACTTACCTAGGGGCTTGGTGACTTCTTCATTGCTTGAAGTTTTGAAGAGTGAAGATCCCTGAGGCTGGTCTTCCAGCTGCCATGGGAGCTGTAGGGTTGCTGCAGTAGCAGTTTCTCCAGGTTCTTTGCAGAGATGGCCACCATGGATGATCACAATAAACCCTGTTGGTCTTGGAATTGGGGCCTAAGTCTTCTCTGGTCCACAAGCCCAAATTCATTACCGTCCCCAGCAACCTTTCTCCTCTGCTACATCTTCCACCAGAGGAACTCAAAATACTGTTATCTCACTAAGCACTGCTAAAATTAACTCCTCATTTCTAACTCTCTTCACGCAGAGAGAGAGGTTTTTTTTAAGTTGGTGTGTTATGTTGTCATGCCAATGTGACAAAGCTGCTGCTCCGTGAGACACGTTCCCACCCAGCCCTTGCCCTTGGCCACGCTGCTCCCTCGTGGCCTCTCAGGCATGGTGATTCACCAGCAGCATCTGGAGCTCCGAGGCTGAGATAGCTTGCGATGGAAATAAAAGGAGTGACTTTTACAGGGCTTTTATTGCCAGCCGGGGACACGAAGTGCTGCATAAATAAAAATTGTTATGGTTATGACAGTTCTGTGGTCCCTGGAAAATAAATAATTCTTTGCACTTAACGTAGTGCCTTTCGTCCAGGAACCTCAGAATCAACGAAGCCTCACAATGGCCATAGTAGGATGGTAAATACAGCATCCCCCTTGTCAGATGAACATACACCTTTGGTGTAAGGAGGACAGGACACCAGCTTGAGTATACACAGCTCTTCCACTGACATGACCTGGGCAAATCATTTAATGTCCTGCTCATCTCAGCTTTTTCCAGTAGATAGGTGCCACCTGTCCCTTTCCCACGGGTGGCGTGGGTTGACTAAGTCATGGTGGGCAGGCTCACGATGTGGTCGTCGACTTGCAAAAGGCGTGGGGCCATGGCTCCAGCAGACCTTGTGTTGCCTTACCCTAGTATCCTCAAAATCCTTAAAGATTAAAGACCTTAAAGATCAAAGACCTTAAAGATCATCAAGTCCCATCCCCCTGCCATGGGCAGGAACACCTTCCACTAGACCAGGTTGCTCAAAGCCCCATCCAACCTGGTCGTAAAGACCGCTAGGGATGACCTTATCCACAACTTCTCTGGGCAACCAGTTCCAGGTTGCTGCTGAGCATCTTCCCTTTACAGTCACTTTTATAGCTGGGTTTTACATAAATAACTAAAACTGAAGGAAACAACCCAGTGAAAGTGGATGGTTTAGATGCACCGGTATTGTGTTGTGTGTGACATGGGTGAGTTTCCTGTAGATGATGTATACTGGGAACCATCCATACATTGTGCCGTTATTTGCCCTGTGAGGTTATTCTGATACAGAAATCACAAATAACTTCATTCCCTGCTCGCTGCAGCGGCCCTGAGAGAGGACAAGTAGTCTTGTGGATTTCCAGACCTGTTTCTATAGGCTCCGCAATGTTGGAAGGATACTTGGATGGAAACTGTTTCTTTCATCCTGTTCACATGTTGGGTGTACAGCTCTGTCTCACTCTGACCCCTTCCATATCATTGAATCATAGGATGGTTAGAGTTGGAAGGGACCTTAAAGATCATCGAGTTCCAATCCTCTGGCCATGGGCAGGAACACCTCCCACCAGACCAGGTTGCTCAAAGCCCTGTCCAACCTGGCCTTGAGCCCCTCCAGGGATGGGGCAGCCACAGCTTCTCTGGGCAACCTGGGCCATGGTCTCACCACCTTCAAAGAAATTCTTCCCCACATCTCATCTCAATCTGCCCTTTTTCAGTGTCAAACCCTTCCCCCATGTCCGATGGCTCCCCTCCCTGATCAAGAGTCCTTCCCCATCTCTCCTGGAGACTTTTTAGGGACTGGAAGGGGCTCAGAGGTCTCCCTGGATCCTTTCCTTCTCCAAGCTGAACCCTCCAAAACTCTCTCAACCTGTCCTCAGAGTAGAGGGGCTCAGATTGATGTCTCCCGTGTCTCGGAGCTGATCGCTGCTTTTCCCTCTCTTTCACAGGGTTACCATCCGTTGCCTCATGAAGCTGAAATTGCACACACCAAAAAACTGTTCAGAAGGAGAAGAAACGACCGGAGGTAGGTGAAACCTCTCTTTAATGTGCTTTTTTTTCTTTTTTTTTTTAATCTTCTCTTCCTCATTGCCCATCTTCCTCCCCTTCGTGGAGTTTACCATGCCGTTTAGCAGCTGCCAGTGTTGAGTTAATGCATTAACCCTTATTTGAGAAGTAACGTCCTGAAAATGCAGAATCTGTGCATCCCTCTGGTTTGTCTTTGAAATCTGGAGTATCCAGGAGTATCCTGGAGCTCCAGGAGTATCTTAAGGACCTCCTCTTCCCCTTATACTCGTTCCAGCAGAGCCAGATCCTCCCCCACACACGCTTGTATTAGAAGAGGCAGCTGGCAAGGTATTATCTGTGAAAGCTCCGAGTCCTTGTGACTTATTTCCTCTCTTTCTGTTGAAAAGCAACATTTTTGCTGACTTTCAGGGTCGCCTGCAAAAGCGGGTCCGGTTTTGAGAGGGGTTTGCAGCGAGCGCGGGACGCCTGTCCCCGCGAAGGAGGGGACGTGCTCAGCAGGCAGTTTCGGTGGCATCGGTGATTGCAATCCCCCGGGTTAATTGAATTGGGTCGATGGGATATTTAATTGTGTCAATTGCATATTTAATTATGCGAGGGCATCTAGGGTCCTTGATGGGAATCACGGGTAAACTTGAAAATAAGCAGGGAATGAGGGAGTTCGTTGTCGACGCAGCTTTATTGCTGCGGCTGGTGTGTTCTGCTGCGGCTGACACAACCCAACTGGGGCAATAAAGCTTGACTAAAACCCAAGATTTTGATCTGAAATCTGTGCCTGAGCTGCGATGGCTCACGGGGGGCATTTTTGGGGGGAGTCCTGCAGACACCTGTAGCAGTTGGAATGTGTCCTCAAATGTCCCCGTCACTTCTCGACTCGGGAAGAGCCCTGATGTACTTAACTCTGTGCTTTTGTTTTTTTCCTATTTTACCGAGTGACCAAAAAAAAAAAAACAGAAAACAGCTGAAAAGAGTTTGCTCGGGCATCCTAGAAACATTCTTCTGTGGCCAGGGTGGTCCGTCAGCAGCAAACTCCTTTTTCTCTCCTCTTTGGGCCTCCTTCCTTTTTTTTCCTGTCCACAGTTTAAAAAGACAATTTCGGCTTGTGATTTAGAGAAAAGGAAAAAAAAAAAAAAAACACAAAGAAAAAGGGCTTATTTCAGCTGGGTTGCAGCCCTGTGATCGCCGGAACATGGTTATGTGGTTAAAACCAAGCTGAAGTCTCCTTGTGTCGCAAGAGAGAGGTGGGTGGGCTTCCTCACAGCACTGGGCTGGGCTCCCCCAGAAATCCCAGTGGATTTTGGGAGCATCCCAGCTCACTGAGTGGGTCGTCCTCTGCCATCCAAAGAGTACCTGATGCTGCAGGAGACCTGAAGAGCCAAGGGGTCTCCTGCCTGAAGCCTTGGGGTCAAATCCTGGACCACACCCATGGAACCGCTTGTTGGTTCTTCCCTCTCATCCGAAAAACCAGGATCATGCCAGAAGTGTATTTTCATTTCTTTTTCTTTCTGGTCCCTTCAGATAAACCCTCAGCAGATGCCTGGGGCATCCCTCCCTCTCTCACAGAGGGCGAGGAGAAATAGCCAAAAAAAAACTTTCCTCAGGCTGGGGTTGGAAGAATGTGGGGTGAGATATGGCCCAGACCACGTAGCACTGGGATAATATCCCAGGAGGAGAGACAGAAGCCTTAAAATCCAATTGATATGGCATCATGCGATAGAAGATAGGGGATCGTTTCAGCCCTAAGCGGTCAGAAATGAAATAAAATGGAAAGAGCAGAGGGGACGCGGTCCTGCCTGAGTTCCTCCACAGGTATTCATGGTGGTGTCCAAGCTTAGATAGAAGAACGTGCTTATTTTAACTGAACAAAAAAAAGCTAAGAAGCCCAGGTTGAGGAAGCAGAGTGAAACAACAGTCTCTTCAAGAATTATTTAAGTGGAAAAGGCCTGATCCCATCCCCTGGACACCAGCGGAGGACCTCAGCAACCTCTCTCTCCTTGCACCGCATGGTTTGATGCTAGGGTTTCTCAGGGTACCCCTGCCTCTGCAGTGCATTTGGGACGAGGAGGGCAGGTTTAGTCTTTCTAGTGCCATTTGAGATGCCCCCCGGAGAGCACTCGCTTCTTAAATATGATTTATAGCCATAAGTGAGGTCTCAGAATGGTTATTTTATGAGAAAAATATAGTAGAAATGGAGGGGGGGGGAAGGGAATACCCACTGTATTGGAGCACAAACAGGTTACAAAGCTGTTCACACTAAATTGCAAATATTATTATCTTAATGTCCCAGGCGTCGTTCTGGGGGAGAAAAGCTTCATTTCAGAGCTGTTGGAGCCACACAGGTGGTGTAAGCAACCCTCTGGATGAGATTTTATGGCCGACAAAGCAGTTGGGACCTATGAGGCTTTTTGGTTTAAATGGATATGGATCTTTGGATACGGAGACACTCAAAATTGCAAAATCTTGGATGGGGCATCGGAGGCAGCGAGGCTTGGGAGAGGCTGATGGGATCAGTTAGAATCATAGAATTATGTAGGTTGGAAGGGACCTTTCAGGTCATTGAGTCCAACCATCAACCCAACACTGACAAAAACCATCACCAAACCATATCTCTAAGCACTTTGATGGTGTTAAGAAGCAATTCTGGATGCCCAAACCCAAGGAAAGAAGAGCTGGTTTCTTAGAAAGGGGTTGAGAGTAGCCAAGGGTGGGAGTAGGGTTGACACACAGTGGATTTGCAAGAAGAAACAGGGTCGTCCTGCTCCATTGGTTAGAAGCAGGTGTGGCTCCAAAGCCCTGGTGCAGCTGGGTCTGGTTTTCATCAGGCAGTTTTTGGTCTTCTCCTGAAGGTGATGAGCACCTGGCACCAAGCAATACTTCTCCATGGTGCACCAGTTCACCTTGCCCAGGACCTGGCTTATCCAAAAAGGATGGCACATCCAAGAAGGATGGTCACACAGGTGACCACGGTGGGCACACTTTTGCCATGTCCACAAGGGGAACATCCAGTTTGGGTCGGGGCATCAACCCCCAGGCTGACCTCTGCACCACACACAGGTCTAACTGGTCTTGCCTGGTTGTAGCTGACCTTTAGGTTGGCTTCTAAAAGAGCTGATAAAGCATACCAGCACCCAGAAACCTGCCTATTTTTTTCCAGCTGGTCTCGTAAATGATACTGGTTGTTCCCCAGCGCTCGTGCGGGTTCCTCTCCCCTCCCTGACGGTGACATTCCAAAGAGGCCACGTCTTGGGCTGCCGAAGCACCTTTTGTTTCTCGTGCGAAACGACGCTGACGTCCGGCCGTGCTATAAATAGCGCCCGTCCCTGCTTCCTTCCTGTCACCTTTCCTCGGGAAATGCTGTCACCGCGTTACGGAGGAACGTGGCTCACCTACCCCGACATCTCTGCCGTGCACCTTTCACTCCCGTGACGGGGAAGACAACTCTGTGGGTGTGCAACCACCGCTTTCTCCTTGCATGTATAATACATTTTTATGTTGCATGAGTCACGAAGGGCCACGGAGATGCTCTGAGGGCTGGAGCTCCTCTACTGTAAGGACAGGCTGAGAGAGTTGGGGGTGGTTCAGCCTGGAGAAGGGTCCATGGAGATCCTAGAGCCCCTTCCAGTCCCTAAAGGGGGTCTAAAGGACAGATTCGGAGGGCCTCTTGATTGGGGAGTGGAGTGACAGGACAAGGGGTAATGGTTTTAAACTGAAAAAGGCAGGTTTAGGTTAGATATTAGGAAGAAATTCTTTGGTGTGAGGGTGGTGAGAGCCTGGCTCGGGTTGCCCAGAGAAGCTGTGGCTGTCCCATCCCTGGAGGGGTTCAAGGCCAGGTTGGATGAGGCTTTGATCAACCTGGTCTGGTGGGAGGTGTCCCAGTCCATGGCAGGGAGTTGGAACTGGATGACCTTTAAGGTCCCTTCCAACCCAAACCATTCTATGATTCCATGATTTTTCCATGGGATACATGCTTCGTTTTTCATATAATATGGAAACAAAGATCATTAAACAGATCAGAAACAAAGTGTCATTAAACCAGGCTTCAGCTTTCCCAGTTGGTCTGTTGGACACGTTTTTGGTAATAGCAATCAGCATCGCATCTGTTGGAGGGTTTGGTTGTGGTTGCACAAGGTGTTGGAAGAGCCTGCAGGAGGTGGTGAGGTCCTTGCTGTAAAGAGCTTACAATTGGGGCAGGAGGCCAGGGAGAGGTATCAGCCTTCTGACATCACCCCCAGCAGAAAATCCACACCCGGTATTTTCTCTGTGGGTTGGGACACATGAGGTGTAACTACCACCTCCTGATGAGGGTGATGGAGGACATCACCACTTGATGGGACCACTGATGGAGAGCAGCAGAGGCTAGGCTTTTCACAGATGTCCATGTGAGCAAATGTTGAGCATCAATAGGTTTTATTGCCCAAATCTGCTGTTTGCTGCTACAGAAGACCTACCCTCCCTAGGTATCACCAAGGGCAAGTTGGTTTGACCTCCCATAAGCAACTACCTCTAGTGAGGGAGGGGTTTTCCCTGGGTAGTGGCAGGACCTCTCCTGCCTTTATCTCATGCAAGTAGTCAAGAGAAAAATACTCTGGAACCCATTCCTCAAGTCTTCTCCTTCCTCCTTCCACCCCTTTCTGCTGGTGGAGCACAAGCTGTGCTGGGGCGCAGTCTCCATGGGCAGGTGGGCTCTAAGTTTGGCCCCTTGTTTTTCAAAAAGTTGCTAAAAAAATGCCATTTTTAAAGTGTTGTTTGTTGTTTTGTTTTTTTTAAGTTTCTTGATCTTCTGGTTATTTGTTCTGTGCCACCTAAGGAACGGGACAGTTTTGGTGAGGACCAGGAATAGGTTGCTGGAGAAGTCTTAAAAAGTTTGCACCATGGTAATTATATTTGCTCGATCGCATCTTGTTGGATGCAAAAGTCATATCAGGCCGAATTCCTTACCAAAAGTAAATCCTCCTGAGTGCATAGACGCTGGATGGTATCTCACAGGGCTTTTGGTGGTCAGTCTGTGGGACAGGAGATGATTAGTGAGGGAAGCACAATGCCATGGCCCAGAGAGGATGGAGCAAAAGCCTAAAAAATCAGTCCTCTCCTTCCAAAAGGCATCCAGATTCCTCTTTTCAGCAGAAAAGGTGTGGATCCTTGGTGCCTCCTCCATGCACAGCTGATGTGCCTCCAGGCTTTGGGATGACCAGAGCTACATGGGGCTGGCCTTGGGTGAAGGGCCATCACCCTTAACTGTGGCTGAGCTGTCATCTCCTCCTTTTACTGTTGGATGGAGTTTTAAGGGGGATGTTTCTCCACCTGGGCTATGCTTCCTTCATAAAGCCCTTGTGCAGAGATAAAGAGGTGGAGCAGAAGACTTGGTAGGTCCTCCTGGCTTGGACACGGAGAGAAGGGGTTGGAGCAAAGAGGCTTGTGTGCTTTCCCATATCCCTTCACCGTGCCCCAAACACCTATGGCTTTTGACACCAGGGTTAGAGAAACATCACCAAGTTTTCCCTTGTGTTGTCCCAGTTTGCTTCTCACCGTTAACTTGGCTTTACACTTAAATGATCAGGAAAAAAAAAACCCAGTCTGGATTATTTTGTGTCTGCGTGTTGTTTTCTGGTTTTAATTAGATTCAGAGCTGGGGGAGGCAGAAATATCCTCCTTCCCCCGAGAGCCCCGGGTGGCTGTCAGGGACAGTTTCCTCTTCCTGAAGCAGGAGGGTTGTGTAAGCCCCGCTGACCCCCCCTCTTCTCTCGCCCACGCCGAGAACCGGGTTAACCGGGGTGACCGCACGGGGGTGGCCACTCCTGTCCTGTGTCCCCCATCGGAGTTCACGTTGCTAAGGGACCTCCTGAAGCTCATCCTGGCCCACCCAGGTGGCCCCCGTCAGGGTCTCGCAGGGAGGCGAGCATGGTCCTGTGTAGGGACGGCCCAAAGGACGGTCATGGTGGGCTCAGAGCCAGGCAGGGGACGTCCCAGATCCGCTGGCAGCTCCGCCGAGGAGTGTAGGCAAACTGTGATATATTTCTTTTCCCATTCTATTTGATTTTACAGACCCTTGGGGACACTCAAACCACCTACAGTGATTAGTTCGACTGACTGATTAAGCTGCTTTTCCTCTTGTGGCAAACTCCTTTTGTGAAGGGTTTTCAATAGCCACGCTGCTCGGGACATTGTTCCTCTACAATTTCCTTTCAAAACACCATAAAGGGCACTCTACCACTTTGCCCAGTCATAAAACATCACAGGAACCAGCTTTGCCCAGCTTGCACCTTCAAGGGCAAGATCTCCTCATTCCAAGCGGAGGTATGGGGTCAGGTGGGAGTTGCAGGATGACATGGTGCTGGAATGAGATGGAGCCATTAATGGGGGGGGAATTTGAGATGAGATGAGATGAGATGAGATGAGATGAGAGATAAAGCAAAAGTTTTCTGCCTTTTTTTTTTTTTTTCTGTTTGTTAATATGTGCACTTCCAGCCCAGAAAGCTCCCCCTGCATCCCAGGCTGCATCAAAAAAAGTATGGCCAGCAGGGTGAGGGAGATGATTCTACCCCTCTGCTCCACCATGGTGAGACCCCACCTGGAGTACTGTGTCCAGCTCTGGAGTCCTCAGCACAGGAAGGACATGGACCTGTTGGAATGG
>JAOQGH010000019.1:2990710-3002095 GCA_025769975.1 Gallinago jamesoni | reverse complement strand
AAGGCCAGGTTGGATGGGGCTTTGAGCAACCTGGTCTGGTGGGAGGTGTCCCTGCCTATGGCAGGGGGGTTGGAACTGAGTGGTCTTTGAGGTCCCTTGCAACTCAAACTATTCTATGATCAAAGGCCATCTACTCCAACACCCCTTCATGAGCAGGGACATCTTTAACTAGATCAGGTTGCTCAGAACCAACCTGACCTTGAAAGTTTCCAGAGATGAGACATCTACCACCTCTCTGGGCAACCTGGGCCTGGGTTTCACCACCATCACCCTGAAAATCATTGCCACCCTGTTGTTTTTTAGTGAGTCTGATTGTGTCAGCAAGGGTCAAACGAAATCATCTCTAGCAAGCAAAGACACACATGATGTCCAGGTCCAGGGGAGGGTTGTCTGCAGCGGCTGCACCCCAAGACCAAGGTGATGACAAGAGGATTTGTTCCCAGGTAGGCAGCCCATGCAAAGGTTTCATAACTCTTTTCCCAGCAGCCAGATGCTGCGAGCCTCATCAAAAACATCTCTACCTTCATAGTGTTGTTTTTCTTGGCTCTGCTTGTCTTCTAGAGTTCGCTGTAGGTTTTCAGGGATGCCTACGAGTAAGACCTAAAGCACCCATTACGTCTTAGCTGTTCAAAGATGATTTTAGGTCCTGATCATCACCATTTGGACAGGTGGATTTCCTACGCTTCCAGAATGCCCTGTCTGTCCAGACACATGGGCTGGTGATCGGGATGGACTTTAACCCTTTAGGAACAGAAAGGCATAAAAGAAGCGTGGACAATTTCATTTTTGTTTTCAGGGGCAAACATGACATCTTGTTCCCTTCTCATCTGAGAAAAATGCAAACAAAAATGAAACTGGAGCCAAGCGAAACAAGTTTGAGAGAGAAAGCCAAAGGGAAAACACAACACAAGCCCTGTGTTCTTCATCCATGGAGCTGGTGGTTGTTGCTTTTCTGTGGGGCTTTGAGGTCTTCCGGTTGAATTGTGTGGAACCATCAAGCTTGTTTGGGTGTTTCCCACTCTCAATCATAGCGATGGTAGAAAATGGCCATGGCTGGGCTGTGGTGCTCCCTGCACCGAAGCAACGCCGAGTTGTCATTATACATGGACATAAGTCATCAGGATGCCTTTGATGGACATAGGCTTGGTGAAGAACACTTTTGGGGGAAGTCAGGCCTCTAGAATAGAAATTCAGACCTTTCTCCTCATTATATTAATAGCAATATTTCCATTGACCTCCCAGAGCAGAATTAGACCTCGAAGACCACCTTTAGCTGCTGTAAAATTCCACCACCTCCTAACTGGGATCCTTTGGGCCCTCCAGTTTGGACTACAATGTCCCTTAGGTGCCCAAAGCTGGTGATGATGGGCGCTTTGGACCGCAGCATGACTGCCGTGCCCAAACCCCTCCGTCAGCGCCTGCTCGGGGGCTCCAGTCCAGGTATTTGTGGAGATGCATCATGCAAGGTGAAGCAACTGGTCTGGCTGGAATGTGTTTCGTTCAGAAAGGCTGTGCCTGGAGAAGTTAGTTTGTTCAGGGGATGTTCCAGAGGACTTTGCTTCCCTTTTCAGGCTGAGTATCCTGGGCAGGTAATTAGTACAGCAGGGAGGAACCCCATTGCTGTCCATCTCTGTGAATTTAACTCTTTCAGGGGTGACTCTAAGAGTTTTATTTAATTTCCCTCCCTCTCAGTGGAAAATTATGGTGGAATTTTCAAAAAGAAGATGGGTAGAGGTGGCCCTTCATCACATAGACCCTTCTCCAGCACTTCTCTGTTTGCCATTGCCATCACTGTGTGTTTTGGGAGTGTTCTGCTTCTCCAGCTTTGGGAGATGCCACGAATAAGTGAGATCTGTGGTCCTCATGGAGGTGGAAGGTCCCACAGAGTTCATTTCTGCAGCAGGTCTTAATCTGTCCCTTTTAGCGACAATTGTTAATTAATTACAGGCATAGAAATAGCAATGCTGATTGTGAGATACTCCTGAGACTTAGCATCATGTTCCTGGGGCTGACCCTGGCACAGAGATGATATCCTGGCTGGGCAGAAGAAAGGATGGAGAGAAACTCTCTGTCTGCAAAAAGCAGTGAGGAATGTTTTCATTCAAGCACCAGAAGGATGAAGAGGGTCCAGAAGGTTTGACCTTGGCCATGTCACAGCTCTTTCTTCTCAACTTCTTGCCCAAGTGGCTGCAAGTCCATATTAGTTGTTAATTGCTGGGTGGCTCTGGACATGCCCACCAGGTGTCAGACTCTGCGAGAAAGCAAGACAAAATCAACATCACTCCTCTTCGAGGAGTTTAGTGTGCTCAGGAGGGTTTATCTCATGGGAGTGTTGCCTCGGACTGAGAACAAGTATGGTGTTCAGGAACGTTCTTCAAATGCAAGAGCCAGGATGTCCAGAGCACCCAGTTCCTGAGCCCACTGATGGCATCTCAGTCCTTTTGGCCAGATGGATGCTCTGCACCTTGGGTAAATGTCTCGATGGAGATGTAGCTCCATACTTCTCAGTATTTTCAGGGATTTCCTAACCAAATCTCCCCACAACCACCAGGAGAATGTAACCCCACGTTGTCCTCTGCCTCTCCACATGCCAGACAAATGGTGGGGGCTCTCAGAGGACTTATCTCGCTCAGGGGGATATGAACGGGGCTGACGGGACAGAGCAACTGTGTTTTAGACCACAGCTGTCCATGTGTCTGGAGATATTTTCCCCAGCCTTGTGCCTTCCAGCCCCTTTCCTCGGGACCAAATGATGTAGTAAAAACTTGCAGGAATCCCGTATTTCAGAGCACATAGGCTGATAATCACCAAGACAGCTGAAGCTGGGTCCTCCGAGAGGGCAGGCGTTGGTCAGATCTAACTTCTGTTGAAAGGTATCTCGTTTAGTTAATTAAATAATAATAATAATAATAATAGTTAAAAAAAATCAGTGGAAAAACAAAGCAGAAGCGATACCATCCTTATTTCCAGCTTGGCCAACCCTGAGCTGTCTCCCCTTGGTTTTTAGTGCTTCTGCAGTTGCCTTGTGACTCTGAATGTCTCTTTAGTTTCCACGTTGACCGGCGGCCAAATCCCACGTCCCACTGAAGTCAGGGGGAGTTTTGAGTTGATTCAGGATTTGCCCTTTGAAGCAAAAATAGTTATTGAACATAAAACGGAGTCAAGAATTAAGAGACCGTTGTGCTGTCAATATAATTTTTCTTAAAGTTGAACTAGGGTCCTCTGCAAGGTGTCCTTACAGCAAAGGGTGAGTAGACAGGGACAGGGGACACATGAAGGATTTCCCAGTAGCTGTGGCATTTTTCTGGAGTGAATTCTTCCTTTTCTTGGAGATTTCATCATGTGATTCAAGCTTCAGCTGTTCCTCCCTTTCGCATCACAGGCCTGAAACGGAGGGCAGTGCTTTTGGGTTCCTACATGGTCACCCCAAGCCACCATCTCAGCTCTTCTGCCCTCGAGCAAGAAAAGGGTTGTTTCCATCAACTCAACCTATGGTGGGTGTGAGCGGTGGGGTGACCTGGTCCCTGTCTTGCCACATCCTGGGGTTCTTCATCTCCCCAGCATCTCTCTCATATCTGAGAGCAAGGGGACACAGAATCATAGAAGAGTTTGGGTTGGAAAGGACCTTGAAGATCATCCAGTCCCAACCCCCTGCCACAGGCAGGGACACCTCCTACTGGACCAGGTTGGTCAAGGCACCATCCAACCTGGCCTTGAACCCCTCCAGGGATGGAGCAACCACAGCTTCTCTGGGCAACCTGAGCCAGGCTCTCACCACCTGCAGAGTGAAAAATTTCTTCCTGAAATCTCATCTCAATCTCCCCTCTTCCAGTTTAAAACCCTTCCCCCTCCTCCTGTGGCTCCCCTCCCTGATCCAGAGTCCCTCCCCAGCTTTCCCGGAGCCTTCTCTTCTCCAGGCTGAACCTCCCCAACTCTCTCAGCCTGTCCTCACAGCAGAGGAACTCCAGCCCTCCCAGCATCTCTGTGGCCTCCTCTGGACCCATTCCAAGAGGTCCATGTTCTTCTGCTCTTGGTGGCCCCAGAGCTGGAGGCAGCAATTACAGTGGGGTCTCCCCAGAGCAGAGCAGAGGGACAGAATCTCCCCACTGGATTTCTGGGCTCCATTGCATGTTGCCATGGCGTGTTGAGCTTCTCATCCACCAACACCACCGAAGTCCTTCTCCTCAGGGAGAGGACATCCCAATCTCCCCGGCTTTGTGATGCAGTAAAAAAAAAAAAAAAAAGTTTTAAGATCTGGGCTTCTTTTTCCTGGCTTTGGCTCTTCTTCGCCACAGAGTCCTATTTCTTCTTGGCTTTTCTCCTCTGCTGGGGTGTTGGGAAGATAAAAGCCCACAACAAGTCCTTGCCTGAATGCTGGATGCTCCTCTAGACCCCTGCCTGCTGCCAAGTCACGGACGCTGCTTCTTGTTTGCCATTCTCCTTCCTTTGCCTTTTATTTCTTTGCGATTTTTTATTTATTTTTTTTTTTCCCCTAACTTGTTTGACTCTGGTGTTTTCCATCCTGTGGGCAGTGACTTGCAGAGCTCCGGTCTGTGTTTGCTCTGCCCCTTACCGTGGGGATGTTGCCTTTTCCCCATCCTTTATGGGGACACAGCAGCCCGTCCTCTCCCCCCTCTTACTGCCAAAAAACCCCAAACCCAACCATCTTACACATTCCATGTTAGTTTAAGTGGTTGGGTTTTTTTATTTTAAATCTTGTACTTTTTTTTCCCATTATTATTATTCTTTCAAACAGAAACAGTTCGGTTTATAACATCATTATGTGTTTAGGAAAAAAACAAAACCCAAACCTCCCTGCCTGCGTTTCTTGCAGGAATTCACAGCGGAGGTTGGTTCCCAGCTCATTTCCAGGGCAGTTTGCCTTACCCCTGCTTTAATTAAATTAAAGCTGTGGCTTTTTGCAGCTTTTCCCATTTCTCTGCACCCTTTGCAGATTTAAATACAGTAGCATCCTCTCCGGCTTATAAACCCCGAGGCTGAAATTGCACCCAAAATGGTTAAATCCGGGTGATTGAGAGGAGAGAAGAGGAAACCCCCCAGAAAGCAAACGCTGAATTGTATCAGCAGAAACTGAAGCCCGTGAGGGTTTTATCTTTAGGTAAAGTTTTTAACTAACTTTTATTTTGACATGCCCCTTTTAATAAGTGTCGCTCTTTACAAAGCGGTCTGGGTGATTGCGTTACTGAGAGGAAACAAAGAAATGCCAGGAAAACTTGATGTGGAGAATCTGTCCTCATAAAATGCTCGTAAGCTCCAGCAAACAGGAAGGCTTCTCCCGTCTCCTTATATTTTATATTTTTTTTATTTTATTTTATTTTATTTTTTTAATTCCCCACCACTCAGCTTGTAAAAAATAATCATTTTTTTAGAAAAGCATGTTGAATATCTCGGAAAACCGGATCCGGTGGTCTGAGACTAAAGGCAAATTCCTTCCACTGCCACCACGAACAAGCCTCATCGTCCCACATTGGCCAAGCACGAGCCCTCCTTCTTTATGGTTAAGAGCCAGTTGGCCTCGGAAAATAGGTTTTAACTCCTGGGGGATGCCAAGGAACACAGATTTGATGGGCAGATGGCTTTGGCAGTCGGGGCTGGAGGCCGTTTAGCCGCTGACCATTGAAATGGATTTGTGAATGGCCGCTGCCTTCGGCCAAAGGGGCTTCAGCCCAGGGGGTGGAGATGATGAAAATAAAATGAATTGCTACATGGGGGCTTTTGAATTAAATGCTGCTCTTTATCCGAGTGGAGGAGAGGGTTTGGGGTAAGGGATGAGGCTGAGCAGGGGAATTAGAGGGGGTGCAGACCAGTGTGGTCACCGCAGCACTCATGGTTGTTTCCCTGCTTCAGCCTTGTAAGGAGTCAGGAGTTAAAGTGTCTCCTGTGCTCTCAGAGCTGATACTGAGTGTTAACGAGGCAGCAAAGAGGCGGGGAGCTGCCACCATGCTGAGGGCTAACCCTCTGCCGACCCAGGTGAAGGCAGCCCATCTCCATCTTAATGGGACCATCTCCATGGATGCATCTCCATCTCCATCTTAATTGCATCCTCAGTGATGAGAAGAGAAGGCTCCAGGGAGACCTTAGAGCCCCTTCAAGTCCCTAAAGTGGCTCCAGTAGAGATGGGAAGGGACTCTGGATCAGGGAGGGGAGCCATAGGACAAGGGGGAAGGGTTTGACACTGAAAGAGGGGAGATGGAGCTGAGATGTGGGGAAGAACTTCTTTGCTGTGAGGTTGGTGAGAGCCTGACCCAGGTTGCCCAGAGAAGCTGTGGCTGCCCCATCCCTGGAGGGGTTCAAGTCCAGGTTGGATGGGGCTTTGAGTAACCTGTTCTGGTGGGAGGTGTCCCTGCCCATGGCAGGGGGTGGGACTGAATGATCTTGAAGGTCCCTTCCAACCCAAACCACCTGCCATCTCAGCTACCGCTTACAGCCAGCACACAGGGGCTTGCTTACCCCTTTTGAGCCGCTGTAGTGTATTGAGCAAACCATTTGTGGGCAATTCCTCCTCTTTGTGCCTGTTGAATTTCCATGTTACCCACTTGGAGCCTTATTCACCCAGCCTTCTACCCGGAAGTAATGGTCTTGGCTCCCCGGACTGCCAGAGCCACACGTGGTTCCTCAGTTTCTTCATCCATGTACTTGTCCTTCCCCAGTGTAGCAATGATGAAGGACATGCATAAAGAAAAGCCCAACAAAACCATTTGGTGTGGGCACCTCTTTTACTTGGTAATTTGCTTTTTAGCTTCTTTTGCTCTCTTAGAAATTCCCAATACACTTAAAATGATGCTCTGCAGAGGTGGCAAGTAAGAGGAGCCAGGTATATTATGAGTTCTTTAGCTCTTCAGAAGAACGTGCCTCCTGATATTTCTCGCTTGCCTGACCTCCCATTGCTGGGACTAGCCAGGTCTTCCTTGGTTTAACGTGGAAGCAACACAGAAACCTGGGAGAGATTTTCCTGGGAACCAAAGACACGTTGTCTAAGTGTCTAAGTTCATGAAAACTTGCAGCTGGAATATGCCTGCTATCAGAAGAGGTTGAGGCATGATTTAGTACTATGTTGTGTTAGATGCCAAGAAATGGGCTTCCCTTTTGTGGTAGGGAGACCCACAGAGCCCACCCACTATGGGCCAGGGTCTTTGGTGGGACAGAAGATGTGTTGACCAAACAGGACCGTGCAGGAAAGGGTGTACTAACGACTTCCTTTGACTTTCCAGGAGACAGCAGAGACTTCCTGGTGGGAACAAACCTCAGCAGCACGCAGAGCATCAGCAAGGTGGCACCAAACACAACAGGGATCACCAGAAACTCTACCAAGGCGGCCAGGCCCCTCACTCCTCAGGCAGGACAGGCCACCACGGCTACAGCCAGAACCGGAGATGGCACCACAACCAGAAACACTCACCTAATGACAAAGAAACGCACAGAAACACCAAAGAGACTGAGAATTTGAAAATCGAGGACACCTCTGTCTGCACGGTGCATATTCCCGTGGAGACGCACCGAGGCCCGGAGGCTGTGGAGAAACAGTCTCAGCAGTACATCCAGGAGCCAGAGACCAAGAGGAAAGACAGTATTCATGAGCGCATTGGGGAAAGACCCAAGATCAATTTGCTTCAGTCTTCCAAAGACAGGCTGCGGAGGAGACTAAAAGAAAAGGTATTATTTCTTATTTTTTTCCAAGAGTCTGGCTGTTGGCCATTCTCCATACAAAGGGTAGGGTGGGCTCAAGCGACTTTTTTGTGAAGGCCCCCAACTTACCGTAGTCTCCCAGTGTCAACACTTCTCTTGAAGTGTCTTTGTGCTTCTTCAGGAGGCCTTTTATTGACACAGCACTAAGGTTCTTAGCTTGACTTCTTGGTTGAGGTTGCTACTAGCTTGAGTTCATGGAATCATAGAATCGTTAGAATTGGAAAGGACCTTAAAGAACATTGAGTTTCAACCCCCCTGTCATGGGCAGGGACACCTCCCACTAGACCAGGTTGCTCAAAGCCCCGTCTTACCTGGCCTTGAAACCCCCAGGGATGGGGCATTCACTACTTCTCTGGGCAACCTCCGCCAGGGTCTCACCACCCTCACAGTAAAGAATTTCTTTCTCATATCTCATCTAAATTGCTTCCTGGAGCCTTCTCTTCTCCAGGCTGAACGACCCCAACTCTCTCAGCCTCTCTTCATAGGTGAGGTGCTCCAGCTCTCTGATCATTTTTGTGGCCCTCGACTGGACCCGTTCCAACAGGTCCACGTCCTTCTCCAAGAAGGACTGGGAACTCTTCCCCTACCCATAAAAAGGCCCTTGGGGAAGGCTGGCGGACACGTAAGCTGCAATGTGGGTGCTCCTTCTCCAACAGTGGATCCAAACCGACTTCATCCTGGTCTGCAGAGCTCATCTGCTGTTCAAGGAGGTCTAAAAAAGGCAATTTGTCTCCACAGCTACAGAACTTTGACTTTTGAGTGCTGAATAGTCACAGTCAGCTACTTAAAAGTTGATACCCATTTATCTCAGCAATGAATCGAAACGCCCTTATCTCTCCCCCCTTCCTTCCAACAACCCAACAATAACAAAACTATTGCATGCAAGTGACGGAGGAGAAATCCTTTTTGGAAACAATATTCAGCCGCAGATTTGTGAGGAATTCGGAGATGATATCTGCCTTTGCCCCCTGTGAAACTCGGATCCTTTCTCTGGAGATTCTTTTGTCAGGCTGGAAAATACACCCGTGGGGGTATCTCCAACGAGATTTCCAAAATACATAGCAAAAATAATCTGAACATATACAATTCCACAGGAGGGCATGTTAGAAATGTATACCTTTGGATGCATGTGCGTTTACTATTTATGTATGTGGCATGAGGGGGAGGAAGAGATTTTGTAAGTTATTTTTGTGTTCTTTAAAGCAAAGGGACTTATCGCAGAGATTTTCAGAGTATTCATTTTAACGCCTGCCCTGTGAATTTATAGTCTTATAAGGAACACATCACATAGGCACCCACTCTCGGGCGGGCGTAGTCAACGCAACCGGTCTCCTGATGGGTGTTTTGGACAATTCCAACTGCTTCTTGGCGTTGGGGTTGTCCAAAAAAAAAAAATCATTACAGGTTTGTATTGTATAGAACTTTGTAATATTGAACTAGGAGAAGGGAAGGGAGCAGACCATAATAAGCAGGTTGCATGCTGTAGGCTGGGGGAAAGAGACAAATGCATAATTGAATATTGAAAAGAAGCAGTAAATTCTGTGGTAGTGAAGTGAAGCGAGAAGTTTGTCTAGTGCCGGGATCACCGGCACCTTTGATCTCAATTTAGAACGTTAAATATGTATTTAAAAAGTAGATATTTTTGCAAACATCAGTGCACTTTCAAAATAGAGACCCAAAAAAATGTCCTTTGTCACCATGGTGCAGACAGAACCCTGTCCAAGATGCCAAAGGCAGTCGAGAGTGGTCTGACCTTGGCATCCTGGCTGAGGACCATCAAGGACATCTTCTCCTTGAGCCGAGGGGGAGGACTCTGGCATTAAGTGCTGTGGGAAATGGAGAAAGAGAACATTTCTGGGGCGGGACTCATTCACTTGTGGTTTTCAATGCTTTAAATGATGCTTTGATTTTTCTCTGTCTGTTTATATGTCTTCCCAATCCCTTTCCCCCTTTGCTGTCTGTGGAAGGACAAGGGCTGATATATCTGTTTTTTCCTTGTGTAACAGATGCCTTGTCTTTCCCTTTTCACGGACCAGGACGAAGTCACGGTGGAAACCACCAATCCTGAAAAGAACAAAATGGACAAATTAATTGAAATCCTCAACAGCATGAGGAACAATAGCAGTGACGTTGACTCCAAGCTCACCACCTTCATGGAGGAAGCCCAGAACTCTACCAACTCTGAGGAGATGCTGGGGGAGATAGTCAAGACCATCTACCAGAAAGCGGTGACGGACCGCAGCTTTGCTTCCACGGCAGCCAAGCTCTGTGACAAAATGGCCCTTTTCATGGTGGAAGGAACCAAATTCCGGAGTCTGCTCCTCAACATGTTGCAGGTAATGAGATAAAATTAGTTGGGTAGATGCCTGCGGCTTCACCTCACCTGATCTTACCATGCATTTGGTCAGGAGCTGAGCTGTTACCAAGTTCATTTTGAAGTCGGTTGATGAGAGGACAACAGAAATGTATCTGCTAATTTTGTCTGCAGCATCATTAGTGGTTACCATAGATAATGTGGCACTGGGGCCATTGTCAAGTTGCTCTTCAGTCTCATTTCTTGAGCTGGATGTGGAATTGTGGTATCTCACACCAGGGCCCACCTGTGAAATGGGTGGGTTACTTGTGGCGGCATCCCCATGGCATGAAGAGAAGTGGACATGGAGGGTCTGACAGTGGAAGGTCTTTTTGGCTGAAGTCTATCTCCATCAGGTCAAGTCATGGTCCCTAAGTAGGCTGTTCATTGTGGCTTCGCCTGGTTGAAGGTCTTGCTCCTGATTTCTGATTGCAACCCAAACTTAAGTAATTTCTGTATTTGCTAATTATTCTGGGTAATTACTCAGCACTGATTGATTGTTCTGCTCCAAAACTGTCAGCAGTAGATTTGGGGGGAAGAAAAAAGCAGTGACTCTGATAAAAGGTCCAGGCTAATGATGGATGATGGGGAAACAGGACTGTCCTCAACTGCCCACGATCTGCTGGGGGGAGTGTGTTTTACTGTAGTGCCACCATCACAAAGGGGGTTGCTTTCTGGGGAGGGTGTCACATGGACCTGCATCTTTCTGCCTCTCCGGTGATGGGACATTTAAGGCTGAAACCATGAATTTCCATCCTTAATTTAATATGCGTTTCCATTTGGCCATTAATTCCCACACATGTGTCATCTGTGGCACATCCAAAGCTCTTCTTTTATTTCTCTGTTCTCCACAACTTCAGTGCACAGGGTCGCTCCAGGTTTTGACACGGTCCTCTTGCCCTTCTTGCTCTTGTTGGGGATCATCCCTAGAATGCCAGTACCTTCCGTGGGCTGGGTTGGCTTTCAGGTAACACAGCAAGCAGGGAAAAAGAAATACTATAAATTAGGGGAAAATAAAATAATGTGAATCAATATTTAACATACATAAGGTAATTCTGCAAAGTCACTGGTCCGGTTTTGCTTCTCTCATTGTATCAAAGCCAGCACCTCTCCCTGTGCCCACTCCTTCTCCACTCCCCTGCAAAGTCGTTGTACCAGAGAATCAGTGATAAAATGAGGTTGGAAGAGACCTTGAAGATCATCTTTTTCCAAGCCCCCTGCCCTGGGCAGGGACACCTCCCACCAGAACAGGTGGCTCCAAGCCCCCTCCAACCTGGCCTTGAACCCCTCCAGGGATGGGGCAGCCACAGCTTCTCTGGGCAACC
>JAOQGH010000019.1:2964634-2975931 GCA_025769975.1 Gallinago jamesoni | reverse complement strand
GTGGCAGAGCCCTGGCAGAGGCTGCCCAGGGAGGTGGTGGAGTCTCCGTCTCTGGAGACATTCAGACCCCACCTGGACACGTTCCTGTGCAGCCAGCTCTGGGTGGACCTGCTTTTTGGTGTTGGGGTTGGCCTAGATGATCTCCAGAGGTCCCTTCCAACCCCTACCATTCTGTTGATTCCCGTGATAATGCAAGCAATGTTGAGTGTGCAAAATGTCATTTATTGGAGCCCTTTCTCGGAGGGGTTGGGGAGGAGCGTGTGCTCCTCCAGGAGAACCACAAGGGACGGATGTTGTCCCAGCCTCTACGCACCACCTCCCTCCTCCAACCCATTTTACTTCTCTCAGGTCCTTTCCAAGGAGCCATTTAAGGCTCCAGCCTTTTGTAGCACGTTGCCAGGAAGTCCCAAGTATTTAACACAGCTTTTTATACAGCGCTTAACGTCGATATCCAAGCGTTATATATTTCTTTCTGCCCAGTATTTCTGACTCAGTATTTCCTGCCTCCTTGACGCCGACTGAATAAAGAGCAGACCAGGGGACAGTGGGGGAAGGGCCCTTGTGTTTACAGAGCAACAAGCCCAACTTGTGTCTTCTTCCTTTTTTTTTTCTTTTTTTTTTTTTTTTCCATCGGAAGGTGGCGATGCTTAAATTAACCCTCATTTTTAGCCCACACTAAACTTTTGCCCTCTTGACGTGCTGCTGACGGAGTCACCCATGAGCCGGTGGGCCCAGATCTGGGGACAAGTTATTTGGGACTCATCTTAAAAAAAAAATAATAATAGCATGGCGAACTCCCAGGGGATGAATTTTTGGCCACAGCTGTCTGGGCTGGAGCGAGGGCTTAGGTCCGGTGGCAAAATGCTGCTCCTGGTCCCACTTGGTGCTGCCCGCCAGAAATGGTAGAGGATGGATTTTCCTCCTCTCCCATGGAGTGGTCAGTCCTTTTGGCTCTTCTGGCTCAGTCTGGCCTTGAAAAGGTCTCGTGTCCGGGCCAAGAAGGGATGGAGTTGCATCAGCTGCATCTACACTGAGATGTGGAGTGGGCTTTCACTTGGGTGCAAGAGTGAAGACACCCAAGATAAAGGCCTTTTCTATTTCCATTGCTGGCAGGAGCTTCAGCCAAGCTTAGAAAGTGTCCGATGGGGACATCAGAGGGTGGGTTGAGCCATGGCCTATCTATCATGCATGAACACGGGCCACCCCTGACCTACCCTAGAATCATAGAATGGTTTGGGTTGGAAGGGCCCTTAAAGATCATCCAGTTCCAACCCCCCTGCCCAGGGCAGGGACACCTCCCACCAGACTAGGTTGCTCAAAGGCCCATCCAGCCTGGCCTTGAACCCTTCCAGGGATGGATGGCGCAGCCACAGGTTCTCTGGGCCAGGGTCTCACCATCCTCACAGCAAAGAATTCCTTCCTGAGATCTCATCTCAATCTCTCCTCTTTCAGTGTCAAACCCTTCCCCCTCGTCCTGTTGCTCCCCTCCCCTATCAAGAGTCCCTCCCTGTTTCTCCTGGAGCCATTCTTTAGGGACTAGAAGGGGCTCTAAGGTCTCCCCAGAGCTTTCTCTTCTCCAGGCTGAACATCCCAAACTCTCTCAGCCTCTCCTCACAGGAGAGGGGCTCCAGTCCTCTGATTGTCTTTGTGGCCTTCCACTGGACTTATTCCAACAGGTTGCATGTCCTTCCTGTGCTGAGGACACCATATGAGGCCCACCGTGATGAGCACGCTCGGCCTTCAGGTTTATGCCCCATGCTCCTGTATGAGACCTCTTTAGAAGTCTCCTTGGCCTCCTCCTTCTTGCCGTATGGTTTCCCGATGAACTCTTCTCCCAGACCAGGCAGAGAAGAGAGGTCAACCCTCCTACCTGGTATAAATACATTTTAATTTTAAACTATCAGCGCTGAAGGAAGGTCATCCAGTAAACGCGCCCGGATTATCTACAGGCCAGAGCACCCCCAAATTAGTAATACAATTTGTGTTTAAAAATACAGCCAAACTGATGAAAGATAATTTGCTTACTGCCCTGACATCACCACCTAAACATGGGGCAAGCCAATCCACAGGTTATTTTTATATAACTCCATGAGGCATTTCCAGAGCAAATAAAGTTCACTGGGCAGGGCAGTGACCCGGCCGTCTGGTTTCAGTGCTCTTCAACCTCCTCAAAGGCTTCTCATCAGTGGCGTGGAGGTCCATGGGTCAGGGCACGGCTCCATCGGATGTCCCCTGGGCACGTGGGATGTGGGTTTTGTTCTCTGCCGAGCCACTCTTTGCTACTGGCCAGCTCTTGACCTCTCTCGTGCTGTTGGTCTGGCTCATCCATTTTGGTTGCACACCCTTTGGAGAAGCGATTGAGTTGCTCTCCACATTCTCCATGCCCAGCGTGATGGGTCATGGGTCCTGCTGGGAGCACGGCCGACGTGCAGCCGGGTGAATGGCACCCATAACTCCATTGACCAAGTTCCCTCGATGACAGCAGTGGTCTCCTCAAACATGGGCACTCCAAGGGAGATGGGACACCTCTGCGTGGGTGGCATTCCTGTTGGCTTGCCCTGTCCGTGCATGCCATGGTTGTGGTCACACCTGTTGTCTGAAAGCCAAATGTAAGGACAAAGCTCCCCAGGTCACCTTCCTTGTGTTCATCATGACACTGGTGTAGCACCACCTTGCAGGACCAAAGCAGATGGGTATCTCAGGATGTTTCGGGAAAGCACTGCAAGTCCGGCTACCATGGAGATTCAGCTCCTGGCAAGTCCAACTCATGCCCGTGGGCAGGCTTGGTCCAAAAAACATAATTCCTGCATCTGGCAAAGTTCCTGCTTTGTCAAAGGAATCAGTATCACCCCCCCCTTTTGCAGAGTACATGGAAACAATCTGCTCCTGCGAAGTTTGGCCCAACTGGAGGCTGAAAATGGAACAAAACTATTCCCTCTGCAGTCTCACATTCTGGGTGAAAGTGTTCCTGGTGACCTCTGCATCTATCCCATGTTCCATCCTTCATGTGTGTCCATCAAAGTCTGCACAAGCTTTTTCATGACTTGGGGAGGGTGGGTGGGAGAAGACAGCAGTCCCTTTTCGTTTGCAAAGGTCTTCTTCAGCTGCAAAGCTGGGGGCAGAGTGTTCACTGATGTCTCTGATGGGTGGTATCACCCACTAGGTGCCGTAGGATGAAGAAAAGAGGGTGCTGGGTTGTGGCATCCCTCTCTGTCCAGCTCCTGACCCAGGACTGCTGAGTTTGGTTTGGTGGTTGTTTTATGGACATTTTATGTCTGGTTGGATGGTTGGATGGGTTTTTTTTACAGAATTTTTTTATTTTTAAGAGAAAATGTTGAAGAGTCAGTTTGCTCTCTTGCAAAGCTGTGGAGCAGGGCAACAACTTTTGAAATAGGAACAGGAAGGAGGAGAGTTTCCTGCGGTGTTTTTTTTTTCTTTCCCAGTAATCTGAGACTGCAGATCCCATGCGGTTATCCCAAGATGCTAGGAATTTCCCAGCATGCCCCAGGGATCCCAAAATATAGCCCAGTTCCCCGGGCACATCAGCATGGACCTTCCCAAGCGGGACAAGAGGGCTGCTGGTAGGCGTCCAGCCCAGGATGAGCAGGATGGCTCAGGGACTGAAGATGGGTGGGATGCTGCACAAGATGCAGGAGATAGCTTGGTGCCAGAAGATGGAGAGGTCTCGGGGCGTCAAGGAGGAGCTCCAGGGTTCAAAGGTTGCTTTTTGGGTGGAGGTGACCAGTGGGTGACCTCTATGAGTGGGTGAGGCTGGAGGTCCCTGATGATGCAGATAAGGGGCATGGAAATGGAATGCTCTTGCTCGGTCTTTTAATTTCTCAATAGATGGGAGGTCACAGAATCACAGACAGGAAGGGACCTCTGGAGATCATCCAGTCCAACTCCCTCCAAGAGCAGGGTCACCTAGAGCAGGCTGGACAGGATGATGTCCAGGCAGGGCTTGAACGTCTCCAGAGAAGGAGACTCCACCACTACTCTGGGCAGCCTCTTCCAAGGCTCTGCCACCCTCACAGGAAAGAAGTTCCTCCTCATGTTGAGATGGAACTTCCTACGTTCAAGTTTGTCATTTCCCTTTGACTTTTTTTAAGTAAAATTCAAGTGAAGACGCCAGAACGGGTAATTTGGTAACCCTGAGGTGATAACCTGAGCTGGCAAATAACTCTCTCCCCTGTCACCGCCCTGGGGACCGGCTGGAGAAGGAAAGGACAAACCCTGCAAACTCCCCCAGAGAGTCTGCAGAGACCCAGCAGGATTTGGCTACAGGTTGACTCCGGAGTCACAGACACAATTGGGCAATTGCCCGATAGAAATGGGTGTAGAGAGGAATTAGTCATCGCTGTTTGGTTAACAAGTGCCTCAGTTATTTTACAAGTCTTTTTCCTGCATATGCAAATAGGTGATTTTTCTTTTTTTTTCTTTTTTTTTTTTGGTAATGAAACATATAAATAGCTCCCGTCTTGGATCTTCAATGTGTAGGGTCGGGCCATAGGGAGGTTGGCAGCAGCCAAGCCCTTCTTCTCGGGCAGTAGGAACAAACCCAGATCTCAGGCAGTAGGAACAAACCCAGATGACAAAGATAAAAGATCACATCCTGCCTTCGGGCAAAACCCTTTTGTGTTTTTGTTTTTTTTTTTTATCTCCCCACGCTTCTAGCTCCCTGCGTGCTTCTTCTTGATGCTGCTCTGTAAATCACGTCACTCGCATAATCCTTGGTCATGGCAACCGTCAGCTCTGGAGCAGGGTGACCTTTTAATGCCAAGGCCGGGCTGCCCTGATCTTCTTCTGGTCGGGCAGGGAGCCAGTCTCTGCTGTAATTTGGTGAAACCTCAAGGAGCAGCCAGGCCATTAGGATTGGCCCTGGATGGGTCTGCTGAAGATACGGGAATGAGCAGGCTGGGCAGGTCTACCTGGAGCACCATGTCCAGCAAGGCCACCAGCTTTCATTGCGTTTCTTCTGCCTTTCATTTTGGGTCTCTCACTACAAGAAAGTTATTGAGGTTCTGGAGAGTGTCCAGAGAAGGACAACGGAGCTGGTGAGGGGTCCGGAGCACAAGTCTTGTGAGGAGCAGCTGAGGGAGCTGGGGGTGTTCAGCCTGGAGAAAAAGGAGGCTGAGGGGAGACCTTCTCGCTCTCTCCAACTCCCTGGAAGGAGGGTGTAGCCAGGGGGGAGTCGGTCTCATCTCCCAAAGAACAAGACAAGAGGAAACAGCCTCGGGTTGTTGCACCAGGGGAGGTTTAGGGTGGCTATTAGGAAAAATGTCTTCACTGAGAGGGTTGTCAAGCCTTGGAAGAGGCCGCCTGGGACAGTGGTGGAGTCACCATCCCTGGAGGTATTTTAAAGCCAGGCAGACGTGGTGCTGAGGGACATGGGTTAGTGGTGGTTTTTATCAGTGTTGGGTTGATGGTTGGACTCGATGATCTGAAAGGTCCCTTCCAACCTGGAGAATTCTGTTATTCTGTGATTCAACCTCTTTGTTGCTGTTTTTACATGATCTTCGCTGTGCGTATGGAGAAGAGTCCCCTGTGTCTGCCCGAGGGAGAGGGCAGGGCAGGGGGGGACGCCGTCTCCAGCACAAGCCATGACAGTTATTGCAGGGGTTGGTGATATTTCTACAGTACCTGCTTTCTGGTGGCTTTGCTCTGTTGAAATTCCAGCCACTCCGCGGGCGTTGAGTAATCTCCCTGCTGTTACTAAAGAGTCAGTCTGTCTGTCTGTCTGTCTGTCTTCCTTCCCCCCACACCCACCCCCTCCAAACCCTGAGTTTCAATTTCCTCTTAATTCTTTCTCTCTCTCCTCTCCCCTGGCGATGCGGTTTCGCTGATGCAGCCTGTTGTCTCCGTCCCTCTTGCAGAAGGATTTCACCATGCGGGAGGAGTTGCAGCAGCGGGACGTGGAGCGCTGGCTGGGGTTCATCACCTTCCTCTGCGAGGTCTTCGGCACCATGAGGAGCAGCACCGGAGAACCCTTTCGAGTCCTCGTCTGCCCCATTTATACCTGCCTCAGGGAGGTAAACGCCGTCAGAGTTTCTCCTTCTCCACCTTTCTCCTTCTCCAAGCTGTTGCTGAGGTGCCCGTGATCCGTAGATGTTTGCTTTAGGGTTCCTAGAGGTTTGCTTTGTCACTATCAACACTTCCCACCCTAAAAAGGACCCACGTCTTTTGGGCTTTTCCTGCACATTGTGTTTCTGTTGCTTAAAGCAGGTGCTCCAAGCAAGACTCCTTTCTCCAAGGGTTTGTAGAGCCCAATAGCTGGGATTGCAAACCCAACCTTTGAGTTTGCAAATCCCAGCGTTGCAAAAATCCCTGCTGAAGTGTCTAAAAAGCCTCTAGAAACCAGGTGAAGCCACCTGAGTAGACTGAGGGGACAAAACGGGGAGAGCAGTGAGGTCCCACATATCTTTACTCCCCACCTAGTGCAGCAGAAACACAGCCCTGCCAGCAGGGTTGGGGACATTGCAGAACCTGATCTCCTGATGGATGTTCAGATTGGCTATTTCAAAAAACTGGGTATGTTGGGGAAGTTCAGATTGGATATTAGGAAAAATGTCTTCACTGAGAGGGTTATCAAACATTGGAACAAGCTGCCCAGGGCAGTGGTGGAGTCACCATCCCTGGAGGTACTTAAAAGCTGGGCAGATGTGGTGCTTTGAGACATGGTTTAGTGGTGGTTTTTGTCAGACTTGGGTTGATGGTTGGACCAGATGATCTTGAAGGTCCCTTCCAACCTGGACAATTCTATGATGAGCTCATTTCAGAGCCTGAGCTCTCCACTGTTCTGAGTGGTGGCAGAAACCTCAGTGAGAACCACCAGAAAAAGGCGACTCAAGTGTTAATGTTCGAGAGGGCTTTCCCTCATCCTGTTCTAAAGACAGTTTTGTCTCCTGCTGCTGTCTGGAGAAGACTTTTTCAGAAAAATTCAGCTTCCTTGCCCAGGGTTGGAGCTGTGAATTTCAAATTGTCACTAGAGCTTCTGTCGGGCCATAAATAACTCTCTGTAAAATAAGTTCTCCCCTGGACCTCGGGCAAGGGAAGGATAAAGAAAGTGCCGGTGATGACTTTTTTTTTACACGCATGGGAAGTTTCCTCTGGAGGCAAACACACCATAAACGTTTTCTCTTCACAGTTATGTTGTGGGTAGGGTTCACAGAGACGGTGACTGAGAAGGAGCCCGGGCATCGTGATGAGGCACACGTATCCAGAGGAGGAGGTGGGAGAAGGACGCTAAGAATAGCCTAACTTCCCCAAAATCCCTGCCCACGGCAGTACGTGTCACCTCAAGGGGAAGATCTCGCCGTCTGGCAAAGTCCCCGTTCCCCATCACAGTCGTGACACATCCCAGCCCTGATTCTGCCAGGATTTTTCCCTGGCCCACTCCTGTCTGCCCTCGCCATGCCGGCACAGTCCCTCTTGTCACCTCGCTGGTATGTGGGGACACGGTGGCGATCTAGAGGTGTGTGGAAGACCATGAATTTCACGTATTGGGGATATTTTCTTGCTGCAGGGCAGTTCCCTAAAAAACCTTTACTAATTATATCAAGACGTCACGCATAAATTTGCTTCTTAAAAAATATATATCTCTGTTTCTTAGCAGGACAGCTCTGTCCCCGTGGTGTCAGAGAAGAAGACTCTTAGCTTAGCTGGCATGGGTGAACCTGAGTCTTCCAACTGTCCTACCCCAAAATGGTTGATGGGGTTGATGGTCACAACTCCTCGCTCTGCGGGGTTGTGACCTGTGGGTCTGGGATGGGCTTTCATCTCGCCACCGTTTTTTGCCACCGTTGGCTAATCCTGATGCACGGACCCAACCCAGGAGACCAGGACACCTATTTAGCAGCAGTGAGAGGTGCCAGGCACTGAGATGGTTACCAGAGCCAAAGTCAGGCTACAGACACAGCCGAGGTGGTGGTGGTGAGCTCTTCCAGCTGCATCCAGGGAAGGACAAGGACATTGGCACAGGCTGGCCCTGCCGGGTTGTCCTGAGATGGTGGAAACTCCCTAACCCTGCAGAGTGCTCATCCCTTGATGAGCTTCATGAGGCACGTGGGCTGGTGTCCCAGGGCAGGAGGAGGTGTCACTATGGCCTGTAAGGTTTGAGACCTCCAGGTGCCTTGGGACAGGTTCACAAGGTGTAGTAGGGTTCATTATGGATGTTTTCCTGTTCTCTGTGTACAATCTCAGCACCTCACTCCTAACTCCTTCTCTTGGGCATCCCCAACAAAGCCCCTCTGTCTCCATCCATCCACCCATCCTTTGACGATAAATCATTACCAGAGGCGAGATAACATCTCTCCCTCTGCCTGTCCTTCCAGCCCCTCTTGCTTTTTGGTTTATTTTTTTTCCCCTTTTTCCCTTTTCCTTTATAGCTTTGCCAAACTCAGCCAAAGGTCAGCGAGGGAGCGAGCAGGAGGAAGGGGAAAGTTGCCTGGTGGCTGAGGCAGGGACATCTCTTCCCTTTCCCCTGCAAAGCTTCCTCTCTCCAGCTCCTTTTCTTCCCCCCCCCCCAATCACTCCTAGTAAAAGCTTATTAACGCCATCATTAATTGGGAGGAAGCGAGGACGGCAGCGAGGACACCGGTGCTGGGTGGCCAGATGAGGAGGAACCGGAGGACGTGGCTTGGGCATCAGATGGCAACGTCGGTGTTATTTATTGAGCGGCGTGGATGGGTTGGGTTTGTGGGCTGGGAGAAGAAAAATAATAATAATAATAAATAAATCAAAAGAGAAGTTCATTATTTCAGGCGAGGCCGGAGTGATAAATGCTGGGGTTTGCTGGTGAATCCTCGGGGAAAAGAGCAGAGCGCTGGGTTTTCATGTCAGCCACGGCAACGGGTGTTTGATCCCAGCAAAGGAAAATTGGGTGAGAGCTGCCACCTCGCCTGGGCAGTGATTTGGGAGCCAAAGGAGTGGCTGTGCCACTTGGCACAAACATGGTCCCCCCGTCTTCTTTGGTGTGAGGGTGGTGAGAGCCTGGCCCAGGTTGCCCAGAGAAGCTGTGGCTGCCCCATCCATCCCTGGAAGTGTTTAAGGCCAGTCTGGATGAGGCTTTGATCAACCTGGTCTGGTGGGAGGTGTCCCAGTCCATGGCAGGGGGGTTGGAACTGGATGATCTTGAAGGTCCCTTCCAACCCAAGCCATTCTATGATCCTCCTTTGTGCCCGTTGCTTGAGCTGCCTGCTGGAAAACAGTGTGGGGGAAGAAGGAATGGTCTACCCACCATGTCTGACACGGTGACTGCCTCTCCCAGGAGCTGGATCCCTAAAGAATCAAAAAGTTTAAATTCTAGAAGCATTCTGAGGGTTGGGGGTGAGATTTGTGCAGGCAGAGAGTGTCTTCTCAACAAGATCTGGCGGGGTCGAAGTCGGGATTTTAGGCGAAGAGGTGGTTTGCCGGGAGAAGCTAAAGGTGGGTCCTTAAGCTCTCCTTAAAGTGTTTTGGTGGAACACGGTGAGTTTGGGTGGTGCTTTAGATCGAAACATGTTTTTTCTTCTCGGAATATTGCGTAGTTTAAGTTAGAGATGGGAAATGGGATGTCCAAGCCCAGCCCAAAGACCGGCACTGAAGATTCTCGGGGCTAAGGAGAGATTTTTACAGTGAGCAGAGGAGACACGCGTTGCAGGTGAGAACCAGAGCACTCTTGCAGCGGTCAAATCTGGGGAGCCTGGGAAAAGAATAACAAAGGAGAGAAGTTAAATAGAAACAAAAGAAAGAGCTTTCCTCCTATTCTTCCCTTGGAGCTTTGGGGAATTGAGGGCGAAGCTGGAAGAGGGCATTCTTCCTGGGGAAAAGCTTTCCCTGGGGATGGCTGTGCTACAGACAGAGCACGGCGGGCTTAGGGCTTGCCTGCTTCCAGCCCTGGCTGTCCTCATGTAGGACCAGTGGTGGCATCTTCCAGGACTGCATTCTTCCATGAGTCTTCTATCGGGCTCGATGAAAACGCTTTTAGCACTTTTAGGAAGTTGTCCTGGCTCCCACACTTGATGGTCTAAGCAAGAGGGATGTCCCACTAACTTCTCCCAGCCCTACAGCCCATGTACTCTCAACTCTGGTCTCACTTTATTTCACAAAACCACAGCAAATTTGTCCCTGTACATCTTCTGTCCCTCCAGGATGGTGGAGAGTGAACGCGCTGACACCCTGGTCAGGTGGGAGCAACTTGGTGTGGTGGGAGATGTCCCTGCCCATGGCAAGGGGTTGGAACTCAATGATCATTAAGGTCCCTTCCAACCCAAACCATTCTATGACTCTATGATTCTATCCTTGCTGCCCCAAAGCCTCTGCCCCATGCTGAAACACCAAGGACCATGTTCAGCCCTGGTCCAACAATACTTCACATTGCACGTCCCCCAGAACCAACTAGAAGCAGGAGGACAACCAAGGGACTTTAGTTCCTACAGCCCGGCCATCTTTCTTGTTTTCTGTGGCCTTTAGCGGAGTCAGCAAAAGTAGAAAATGGCTTGGGACCAGCAGATGGCAATTGAACCATCAGTGGGACAGGAGCACTCCAGAGCTCTGTGCTTGGTGCAACAAGTGCCCCGTGGCTACTGAAGACATGTAGATAATAAATAATATTATTTGCCATCTATTGTTCGCCGATTATCATCACTTTGGCCTTTCCTAGCTCTTTCCTAAGCATGGTTCGATCTGGTTGGTCTTCGTCCAGCTCCGTGCTGCCCACGGCTATGTGTGTGTCAACAGGGTTGTCATGGGCCAGTCCAGCTCAATGCCCTCCCTGCTTCATCCCCTGGTGCTGCTGGGGAGGAGACACATTAGGACTGGGTCCTGAGGGACCTGGCGCAGCTTTTGGTGGTGGCTGAGGTCTGCAGGGAAGGAAGGATTGTAGCCAGCTTGGAGCCACGGTCATGCTCTGCAGAAGCAGGGACAGATGAGTCAGCAATGTGCCCTTGTGGCCAAGAAGGCCAATGGCATCCTGGGATGCATCAAGGAGCGTGGCCAGCAGGTCAAGGGAGGTCATGCACCCCCTCTACTCTGCCCTGGGGAGGCCCCAGCTGGAGCACTGGGACCAGTTCTGAGCTCCCCAGTTCCAGAAGGAGAGGGAACTGCTGGAGAGGGGACAGCAGAGGGCTACAAAGATGATGAGAGGCCTGGAGCATCTCTCTGATGAGGAAAGACTGAGGGACTTGGGTCTTTTGAATCTGGAGAAGAGAAGCCTGAGGTGGTATCTGATCAATGCTTACAAATCCTTCAAGGGTGGGTGTCAGGAGGATGGGGCCAGTCTTTTTTCAGTGGTGCCCAGGGACAGGACAAGAGGGAACAGG
>JAOQGH010000019.1:2916125-2937271 GCA_025769975.1 Gallinago jamesoni | reverse complement strand
CAGAGGCTGCCCAGAGAGGTGGTGGAGTCTCCTTCTCTGGAGACATTCAAACCCCACCTGGACACGTTCCTGTGCAGTCTGCCCTGTGTGACCCTGCTTTGGCAGGAGGTTTGGACAGGTGGTCTCCAGAGGTCCCTCCCAACTCCATATGATTCTATGAAGGAGAAAGAAAAAAAAGAAGAGGAAGGTGAATGAAGAAGTGATAAAGACATCAGGATCTCCTTCCCTTCCCAGCTCCTCATGTTTTCTCCTCCATTTCCATAACACCAGAGCATCTTCTCCCTCTCAAGTAATGGGCTCACAGGACACAACTGAGCATTTCAGATATCCAAACTCCCCTGGGAGCCACCCCTTCCCAGATCCAAGGTGTTTTCTCTGGAGAGCAGGGCTTTGGGAGCAATTCAACACCCTTCCCGTCATTAGCAGAGGTGCCTCAACTCCAGACCTATGTCCCCTCCATGGACACATCACCTCCTCCCACCTCTTTGAGCAATGGTGGGCTTGAAAATGAGCCTCAGAAAGTTTGATTTGGGTTCATCACCCTTGGTGGAGCTGACACCATCAAAAATGCCAGTCAAGAGGAAGTTAGATGTATTTTAGCGTGGGTTTTAGTCTCAAATGGCCTGAATTAAAGTCTGCAGGAAAGTAAACGGAGCTCTTTGACCAAAACATCTATGATGGATGCAGGCATCTCCACCGAAAACATACTTTTCAAGCAGACACCAAGAAAAAAAATTGCACTGTGCTGTTTCAAAGTCCCTTTTTGTTCTCAAACCATCCTCAGCAGACATGCAGGGGACGCTCAACAATTTGCTGCTTAATCCTACGGATTCCAGGCCAGGTCTTCAACTGGAAAACAAAAAAAATATCTCTAGCTGCAGGTGTTCGGGTAAGGCTGGAGGTTTTTGTCCTAGTGGGGGGTCTGATGTCCTCCATCTGCAATGGAAACCTGCTGTGCTCTGATGGCTGTTCCTTATCTCACTGGTGATGCTGTTTCTGCAGTTCCAGGGTCCTTATCTGCAGCAGAGTCAACTCAGAGATAATTGCAATAAATAACCCATAATACTTTTCCCTATCGAAATGTCTTCGTGAGGAACAAAAAACAAAAAACCAACAACAAAAACCCATGGTGTAAACAATGGATAAAAAAGTGGTGGGTTCTGTCTGTTCCTCCTTGCCCCGCACATATCTGGGGGGGCTTCACCCTGATTTTCCACGGAACCCTCCAAGGACCAGACCCTGGAGTTCCCCCAGCTCACGTAGACCACAGATTTCTGGTGATGTTTCTCACTTTCCCTTTGGGGAAGGGGTCCTGGAGCATGTCTGAGGGATGGTTGGGAACCACTGAGCGAGAGCATCTTGTTAAACACCCTCCCCACCTCCCCCCCCCCAAAAAAAGCTCCCTTTTCCAATTTGTTGCTGGGAATAACTGCTCTTAACACACCCCTCCCTCACCTCTGCAAAGCCATAAAGAGCTGGCAGGTGGCTGAACAACAGCTCTTATAGCCTATAATAATGAGAAGAATAAAGAAATTCTAATAAATAGCATTTACCCACATAAGTAACACCTAATGAACGCCAGATAATGGTTTGGTAATAAAGGGGGGTGAACTAGTAAGAGAGGGAGTCTGGAGGAGAGCGTATAAGCGCTGAGAAAATGAAAAGATAGCCCAGAAAGGAAGCTTGGAGGACCTTGGGTTGTTTAGTGTAGAGAAAAAAAAAAAAAAAAAGAAAAAACAGAAAAAAGGAAAAAAAAAAAAGAAAAAAGGGAAAAAAGGAAAAAAAAAAGAAAAAAAAACAGCAAGGGGACATAGTAAATCTTAAAATAGAGATACTGAAATAAAGGAAATAAGCTCTTCGTAGTCACAGAGGAAGGGCTGAGGAGTCACAGGCTTAGACGGCAGGAAGGAAGATGCTGCCCGGGTGAGAGAGGGCCGTTTGCCAGTGGAGGGGACAATGAAGGCCTGGCAAAATCACCTGGAACAGTAGTAGAGCTTCACCTGAGGTTTTGAAGACCAGGTTGGACAAAACACCTCTCGCAGGTGGCGTAAGGACAGCTGAATTGCCCTTGGGTTTAGGGGTAGATAGTTGATTTTCAGCCCTCCCTCCCAGCTCCATTTTCTATTATTCAGTTTATTTTTCGTCCTCAGTTGGGTTGCATTTGGAAATTTAAGGAAATGTCTCAGCTGAGCATTTTTCTCCCTTGTCTGCAGACCAGTCTTCCTGGGGGAAAGACGTCTTCTCCTCCAGCAAGGCTATACGAATCTCCAACCCGCACATGGTGGGGGGCCAGAAAACCTAGAGCAGAGATTACTAAGGGCAAACCCTGGGGATTTAGTAGACCTTTCTTTTTCTGGATATCTAAGGTCCAGTGCTGGATAGATAGGAGCTCGGTTCCTTGAATGTCATCCTTCAGAGTACACAAGTACCAACCCTGAACACCAGAGATGGAGACGTGTTCCCATGAGATGTTACGTATCTGTCGATAGTGAGGGCTCTGGTGTTCCTGGCCCAGATAAAGACCAGCGTAAGCATGATAAATCCTCTTGATGTTCCTCAAGCTGAAGCTCCAAGGACAGAGGGAATGATAGTGAGAGAGCAAGGAAGAAAAAGCAGAGGGTGCTTTACATCTCCAGGCTTTTCTAACGGAGGAGGCACATGGTACGGAGAGAAACACTCGGAATTAAAGCTGGGTCTGGAGAACCTTGGCTTGGGAAGGTCCCAAAAAATGAATGAGGTTTTAAGGAGGGGTTACGAGACGAGGGTGAGCAGGGAGCGGTTAGGAGGAATTTTAATTAACATCAGTGTTCTCAATGTTATTTAATAAGGTCCAAAAAAACATCTGAGAGCAATGAAAGCTGAAACCAGCATTTTCAGAGCAAACAGAGGCAAGTGTGGGGCTGGGGGAGAAGGTTTGGCTTCCCCAAGGGAGGAGGGGAACCCAAAGAGGTGGTAGCTCCTGGGGAGACAAAAGCTCAGAGATGTGGTTTTGGGGATGGAGGAAGGAAACTGAGCACCCCAGGGATGGGAGAAGTCCTGCGTGTGCTGGGTCCTGGGGCTGTGCATGGCATGGGGGCACCAAGAGCTTCACGAGGTGGCATTTAGGGAGGTGTGAGACCAGCAGGATCAGAAATTGAGTGCTTTTTGGCAGCTGGGCACCCTGAAGCCAAGGTGCTGGGTGTGTTGAGGGTCTCTGTCTAAATTAAACACCCTGCAGAAGACGTTGAGCCCTGCATTTGCAAAGACATGCCAATTGAGGCACAAAAATGGAAGAAGCCAACCTCGGTGAAGGCAGGGTGGTGACAGATGGGCACCCAGATTTGTGGCACGAGGGTGGGGACAACCATGGGACTACAGCAGTGGTGGAGGGGGACAGTGACCACGCACCACCTGAGTCCATCACACCTCCCACGAGCAGCTTTGACACCCCCCACCCTGCCCCAAGGACTCTGACACATGTTTGGGGCCAACTGGAGAGGACACCATGGACCACGGAAAGGTCTGCCAGCCCAAATAACCCCAAGAGCAAGCACAGGAGAAGAGGAGGCCAGGCTGGGCTGTGCATGGCTCACAGCTCACCAGCCTCGACCGTTCAGGTTCTCCCCATGCCCGAACTTGTCGATGGGGCTGTTGAGAGCGATGACATAATTACAGTTTCAATCACAGATTAATAAGAAGTGGGGGTTTGTTGTTTTTGGGGGTTTTTTTGGTTGTGGGGTGTTTTTTTTTTTGGTTTGTTTTTTTTTTTTTAGCAAAGGCTGAGGCATGCCTGAACTGGAAGGGCATTTCACCTCCCCACTGCCTGGGAGCCGAGGGTGCCATACCCTCTTTGATGTCTCCTGGCGTGGAGGTTTTACAAACACCGGCAGCGGCGGCGGCGGCTGCACTCATGTTCCTGCTGCATCCACCCTTCCCATGGCGTGTTCTCCTTCGGGAAGCCACGCGGTTTTCATCTCCAGCACTCAGTTGGGCAAGGGGGACTGGGGAGAAGCCGTCACTGGCCTCCAAAATAAGACTTCTGCTGGTGGAAGAAAGTCACCCGAGATGCCATCAAAGGCACAGATGGGGATAGAAGGGGAAACTGAGGCAGCAGTAGATTGCCCCAGGTCGTTCAGAGCATTTGTGGGGTGTGACAAGCTTAGGGATGCATCCGAAAGGCTGCAGCAGTGGGAGGGCCTGGGAGAGCGAGGCTACCATGGACCATGGACCACCACATAACCATGAGGTGCAAGGGAGAGATCACACCCATGGGCCAGATACCAAAAGCCAAGCTTAAAGTCCAGCTTTTAGGGACAGACCCTGAAGTATAACCATTTAAAGCAAAACTGCAGAGGGGCAAGAGATGGTGGTCATGGAAGGATATATCCATATCCAGTGTGACTTCTTGTCTCTGTATAAGGTCTCCCATATTTCCTCCTACCCCATCACTCAGCCCAGCCCAGCTCACTTGGACCAGACCAATCTCTCACCTCAGGAGGTTTCAGTGCCTGAATCAGCCTGGGGATGTCCCTCAGCTACTGCCATCAGGAGTCCCAAAGACCAGCCAAGCCCCGCCAACCCAACCATTAAAAAAACCAGCTGGTAGACACCCAGGAGCGACCAAGCAGACCTCATGTGTGGGGAACCCTGCACTGAGCTAAAAAAAGGCAGCTGAGACTTTGGGGTAGAAACTTGTGACTGAGATCTGCTGTTCCCTTGTGGTTTTCTGCTCTTCATGTCCACCATCTCCACTTTCAGACCCATTTTAGACGTTCCTCAAATTCTATGTTATCGTGATCCTGTGCCCCTTATTGCTTCAGCAGAGGTTGATTCACTGGACTGTCCATCTCCACTGGAAGGAGGTGAATGTATTTGAACTTTCTGAGCTCTGAACACCAGAATCTCCATCTTCCTGAAGATTCCCAAGACATGAGCAGGTCTGTATCTGGAGGTCGGTTTCTGGTAACAAAGCAGGTCCCTATCTGGAGATCTGTTTTCCTGCAACCAGAATTTACCTCCTGAACTCAGCATGAAGAGCTGAAAGGCTTTGGATTAGGAGCATCAGGGTTGACTGTGCTGAAAATCAATCTAAACCTGGAGCCGCGCTGCCAAGAGTAGTGATGCATCCCCACAGAACACCTCAGAAGTCCACAGAAATACCCACCAAAACAGCAGTGCCTGCTAGGGGTCTGGCCCAACAGCTTCTTTCAAGCCAGAGATCATAGATTTGTAGATTAGTTTGGGTTGGAAGGAACCTTCAAACCCATCCAGAACCACCTCCTGCTCCAGGCAGAGACACCTCCCACCACACCAGGTTGATCAAAAACCTATCCAGCCTGGCCTTGAGCACCTCCAGAGATGGGGCAGTCACAGCTTCTCTGGGCAACCTGGGCCAGGCTCTCACCACCCTCACACCAAAAACTTTCTTCCTGAAATCTCCAGGGGGTGGTCCCAGTTGTGGGTTGAGGTCCCACTGTACCTCTCTCCAGATGGAGCTAGCAGCGCCTTCAACGAGTGATGCTGCTGCATGGCCTTAGTTCTCCACCAGATCCCGCCTCCCGTCCCCCCCCCCCCCCCCCCCAAAAAAAAAAGAATCCTTAAGAAAAAGGGTTAAAGTAACAATGAAAGTTTTATGAGTCCAGGCTCCAGATGTTGCAGGCAGGAAGATGAAAGCAATCTCCTTCGCCTGGTTCTGGAGGCACTAAGCCCTTAATAGCCCATCCTGCGGAGGCGATGCCCTGCCTCCAGCCCCACTCGGCTTCATCTCCCCACTGGAAGCGGTGGGGCTGGGGAGCCCACAGGCAGCGAGTCACTGCACAAAGCCTTTCCGTCCCCCCAGCTCGCTCTCGATCAATTATTAAAAGCAGAAAATCCTCCGACCATGAAATTCATCCCAGCTTCCCCACAGCGGGGCGGGCAGGACCGGAAAAAATCCAAACCGCAGGGCCTTGCGCTTCCAGGGGAAGGAGTAAAAACCTCTTCCTGTGGGGTGTTTTGGGGTGCTGGGGCATCTCCAGGGGGTTGGTTCTGTTGGCACCGACGTTCCTTGGCTCCCGTTGGCCATCTCTGCCGAGCATCCTTCCCACCTGTAGGCCCCACCACCCTCTTGGCTTCCCTCAGGACCAAGATCAAGATCCCATCAAGAAGGTTGGTCGCCCTTCTGTCACCTCCATCGGGTTCTAGCAAGTGCCTCGACACTTGGTTTCTGCTTTCTTTCACCAGGCCCCTTGTTGCAACAGCTTTATTTTCTGCTTTCCTCCTCTTGCAAGCTCTCGGTCTTGGCTTCTCTTGCTGGTGGGAGGCAAAACTTGCTTTCTGACCCGTTTTCCACTGGCGGTTGGCTTTAAACTGAGCTTGTTAGCTTCAATAGGGGTGATACTGGGCACAGGTTATGTCCCTTCACTGGTTGACTGATGGGACCCCGAGCTGTCCTGCTCCTTTCTTTGCAGGGTGCCTTGTGTGAAAGAGATACCTTCGGGGCAAGAATGTGATTTTTTTTTTTTTTTTTTCCTAATTTTAAGCATATCCAGATTGGCATTCTTGTCTGGGCAGCTGTAGGGAATAGCAGGGGACCCCCTTAGCTCTGAGGTCTCTGATGGCCCAGCTCCAGCTCTGGGTACACACACGCCTCGGAATAACTTGCATATTTTCGACAGGACGGAGGATATAAATACATCCATGGTAATGCCCGTCCTACGTATCGCCACCGCAGCAAAATTAATCGTTAGTTCTTTGCAATATATATGAGATGATTGTTTTATTTTTTGCCTTTTTCCCCCACGTGTGTTGTAACCCTGGTAACCGACAGCACCCATATCGTACTCTGGCTTATGCTGCTTTGTTCCTGTCTGATACGAAGAAAGACTGAGAAAGTCTTTCCGTCACCATCACCAAAAGCTGGTGATAACAGCCAGATTTGACTCTCAGAGCTGCTCTAGCCCCCAACAGACATCAACCTCCCTTCCTTGAGGCCTAACCCTGTTCAGATGTAAGACCGCAAGTGATGGAGCAAAGATCTGCCCACGCCATCGGGCTCAACCAGGCTCAAGGAGGTCCATCTCCTCTTGGCTGAAGGATCTCAGAGCCCCCACTTCCCCATGGTGCCTACAGACTGAGCTGTGGGTGGTTGGGTGGGTGGAAGGTGTAAGGGGAACCCCTCTGTTTTCAGCTCAAATAGGTGTGCATTTACAGAAAACAGAGTGCATGGACTTCCCATCCTCTGCAATAAATATCTTATTATTGCATGTGGCACCACGCATGCAATGCTGTTCCTTGCTCTCTGATCCAATGAGCATCTCAAAAGCTTGGACAACAAAGAATCACCGCTCCAGCCCAGCAAAGCACTCCTTGTTCTCACCACGGGGCCCTTCAAGGAGAAGTCATGGCACAGCTCAACCTACCTCTACTCCAGGACAGCTGCTAATGCAGGTCTTCTCCCTCCACCCAAGATTTTTCATTTCTGGAAGCAGAACTGAGTTCCACCCCAAGATTTCCACCATACTTTCAGATCTGATGATGTTGTCACAAGGTTCAGGAGTTGCTGGGTGTGCAGCTGATGGCAGGATGGACGTGTGGGCATTGGAGACTCTTAGCTTTCAGAAATTAGCATTTAAAAAAAAAAAAAGCTGACAGTCAGGTTCATCATCAGGAGTAATTTAGCAGTTTATGATGCTGGTCCAGTCAGCATGACAAAGAGGAAACATCCCGTGATTTTCCACCAAAGCAGAAGACAAGGACTTTGGCTGGTAAACATGACACAGTGGTGACTTCCTTGTTACCCACAGAAGTTACCTGAGCCTCTCAAGTGTTGCAGTTTTTGTTTCGTTTCCTCTTTAAGCCACCCAGAAAGTTGTACAATGACTCACTGGAGTGCCAAGAGATGTCCCTCTGACTCTCTTGTACAAATATGCAAAGGCTGGGCAAGGACACCCTCCTGCCAAAGCCTGATGACACAATGGGGTCACAAAGGGTGGACCTCTCCCACCATGGACTGGGGCTTTGGATCTGATCCTGGCCTTGCTGTCATCTCCAGCAGAGCAGGATTGCCACTCATGCATAGGCTCCTTGGGGCAAGGTCTTTTTCATTACAATGCCCAGCCCAAAAAGGGCCAGGGCCCCCTGTGAATCCCTGTTACTGGACAAAAAAATGCCACAGGAATAGCTCCATCCATTGCTTCTTGCTGTGAACATGTCTCTCAGCTGGTTGTCCCAGCCCGCATTCATCTCCTCCCTTGAACTACCAGAGATGTATCCCCATCATGACATCTTGTCTCCAACCCTGTGCCCAAGAAACCAGAAAGCATTTTTAAACCCATGTAGACAACACAAAGCAAATTCTGTTTTCATGTACAGGTAGTTTTTATTAATTCATCTTAAGCCATTTCTTCACCACTTTGCCTCCAGAAACTCTGGCAGACCAGGACATGGATACACACATAGACCCAACTGAGCTACTGGCCACAAATTGAGTCAAGCTCCACTGGGCCAACTTTACACCAGTAAACACTGACAACAAAGTACAACCAGCATAAAGCAAACAGTTATCCAAGGACTCACTCTTTGAAGTGTGAGGAGCCACCAGCCCATAACCAACACATTGTCCTGCCTGGACAGACGGGTCCATTCACCTAATGGGCTTGTATGTAAACTGCAAGCCAAGAGCCCAGAGATGCCTTGGAGTAGATGGGGATCCAGGCAGATGCTGAGCATCACCCACATGAGACTGGGATGATGGCCCTGCACCATGATCCCAGTGGAAATCCCTTTGCAAGTGCTTTTCCCCAGTGGAAAACCATGATCTCAAGATGGTGGAGTTGCACCTCCTTCCCTTGCAGTGCATCAGCCATTATAGACACTGTCTTTTATCAGCAGCTGACTCTCTGAGCATATTTTGTGTATGATTTAGTAGCAAAATTACATTGTTTGACCCTTCTTTATTGCACTTTTCAGTCACTGCTCGGCAACATTGGGGAAAAAAAGGCCCAACCATCGTGTAATTTACGATGTCGCAGTGTATAATTAGAAGATTTCACACTGATTGAGCCGGAGCCATGGTCCAAAGCAAGAGTACAGTTAACTAGAACAGATTGATTTCAGACATCCCGAATTTCCAGAGAAATCCTTTTGGAAGGAGGGGAGGAGGGACATGTCTCGCCATCCACTGGGAAATCAGGTCTTCAGACTGTCTCAACCAGCTAATGTCTGAGCCTCTTAAGTGACTGAGAAGTCTGTAAGGTGATTTCCAAGGAGGGAAGAGGGGAAACCACAGCTAAGCCGTACAGAGCATGATGATACATGAGGTCCCAGGGCCACCACTGCTCCGTTGGAAGATGTCCATGGATGTCCATGGAACTGGGAGCGCTCATACTTGGGGAGGTGCCTGAATTGAAGTCTTTGCATGGATTTACCTCCTCAATTACCTCCTCCAGCACTCAGGGTTTCTGTAAGCACATGTCTTTCAACCTGGCCTTGGGCAGAGGGATTCACCTCAAGTGAGCATGGTAGGAGCTCATGGGGAAAGAGTTCCCATGGTAGGGACTCTTGATAAGGGAAGAGAGCCGTAGGACAAGGGGAAATGGTTTTAAACTGGAATAGGGGAGATTGAGATGAGATATGAGGAAGAACTTCTTTGTTGTGAGGGTGGTGAGAGCCTGGCCCAGGTTGCCCAGAGAAGCTGTGGTTGCCCCATCCCTGGAGGGGTTCAAGGCCAGGTTGGACGGTGCTTGGAGCAACTGGGTCTGGTGGGAGGTGTCCCTGCCCAGGGCACTGGGTGGGACTGGATGGTCTTTTAAGATCCCTTCTAACCATGACTCTATCATTATACTAACCTTCAGACTACTTCCCACCCTGCATCTACCAGCCTTAGAACTGAACAAGCTCTGGGTGAATGGGGACACATATGAGCTGGTGCTCAGCATCCTTCCATCATATTCTTTTTTCTTTTCTTTTCTTTTTTTTTTTGCATTGAATGAGGGCTAAAATTAGCTCAACAGGAGGTGAGGACTGGAACATTTTAGCTAAAGCTGCCGTAGTATTGAAAGCCAGAGTTTTGCTGATTATTTCCCAGCTTTCTTACAGCGTCGCCCGGTCTTTTATTTTGACAGATGAATGCAAGTCAAAATCCCCATAAAATAAAGTGCTCCGCATGGCGTTTCAGCTCATTCTCCAGACAGTCACTAAGATTTGACCTGGAAAGCCATGTCCAGCAGAAGGTCCAGCCGGCTCAACATGTCTCCAGCCACAAAGACTTTCTTCCTGAGATCTCATCTCAATCTCCCCTCCTTCAGATTAAAACCCTTCCCCCTCGTCCTGTGGCTCCCCTCCCTGATCCAGAGTCCCTCCCCAGCTTTCCTGGAGCCCCTTAAGGGACTGGAAGGGGCTCTAAGGTCTCCCCAGAGCCTTCTTTTCTCCAGGCTGAACCCCCCCAACTCTCTCAGCCTGTCCTTATACGAGAGGGGCTCCAGGCCCCTGATTACCTTTGTGGTCCTTATGTATTTTAGAAAATTGCTATGAAGAGTATTCGTTTAGGGGTACAGGATTTGCATTCTCTGCTTTCAGCTCTCAAGAGGAACAACAGTTTGTAGCTTCTGCAGCTCCCAAGTGGAAATCCTGAGAAACAGCAAGGTTAAATGATTTGGTCACATCTCGTGGAGCGATGAGGGAGGACAAGAGCCCAGATCTCAATTTTAAGGACAACGTCATCTATGCTACAATATGGCTTCAGGGCTTTAACCACCAGGATTTCATAGAACAGAACAGAATAGAATAGAATAGAATAGAATAGAATAGAATAGAATAGAATAGAATAGAATAGAATAGAATAGAAATCTAGGTTGGAAAAGACGCTTGGGATCATCGATCCTACCCTACCCTACAAAGTTCTCCCCTACACCATATCCCCCAACACCACATCTAAACGACTCTTAAACACATCCAGGGACAGTGACCCAACTGCCTCCCTGGGCAGCCTATTCCAGTGTCTGACCACTCTTTCTGTGAAGAATTTTTTCCTAATGTCCAGTCTAAACCTACTCTGTTGCAGCTTGAAGCCATTCCCCTCTTGTTCTATCACTAATTACCTGTGAGAAGACACCAGGTATATGGTACATACCTCATGGAACAAGGTGAAAACATCCGCAAAATATCTGTGAAATGCAGAGTCATAGAATCATCGAATGGTTAGAGTTGGAAGGCACCTTAAAGGTCATCCAGTTCCACCCCCCTGCCCTGGGAAGGGACACCTCCCACTAGACCAGGTTGCTCAAAGCCCCATCCAGCCTGGCCTTGAGTCCTCTGGTGTGCCCATCTGGCTCGTTGCTACCCATCCGTCAGCACAACAGCTTGGAGGTGGGAGAAATATGAGGGAACCCAATATTCCCTATCTTTTGGTTACTCCAGAGTAAAAGCAAACTTCTCAGCCAACTGACCACAGTGTGGTCACAACCCTAGCGTGATCACTGACCTGGTGGCTCCTAGACTTGGAGGGAGTCTTTCTAACCCCAGGTTCTTCCCCACACAGCCCTGCTCCTGCAGATAAACACTACAAAAGCTCAGAAGAATCAAGAGTTGTTTTTACCATAAAGTTGTTTCCTTCATCTGCAGAGCCTCTGATGGTGTGTTGCCTGGGTGGGTCTCTTGGACACGGGCAGGAGCTTCTGATGAAGCCATCAATACTAGCTTGGCTGCTGGTCCATGAAGGTATGATGCAATTACCGGGTACTTCAAGTCTGCTGGTACAAAGTGGAAAGGAAATGAGTCAAATTGTGGTGTAGATGACCTTGTCCCAACATCTGCCCTTCCAGGTGTCTCTTAGTGCATATCAATCATGCACTCCATCATGCCCTCAGCCTTCGATGCTGACTCCCAACTGAAGGGTGAAAGCTTGGAACCGCAACTCCCACGCAAATCTCACACATGATCAAAAGCCATTTTGAAGCTGGTTTGTGGGCTCGGTGACGAGAATCCAACTGAAGGCACAGTCCATTCAGAGCAAACCAAACACTGTTATCTCAATAAATCCCTCTGGGTTGGGCACATCTCCATTGAACAGAAAGCCACAGTGTTGAGCAATCCCAGTCCAGGTGCTCACGAAGCCTGATCTACTGCTACGACCATCAACCACGTGAGGGACAGCAGAGGTTGGAAGTCACATTCCTGAGGTCCAGGCGCTTTGGTAGCAAGGGAGCTTACAATCTGGACCTTCTACGTCTCCAAAGCCTTCAGTCTCCAGGACTCTGGTGGTTTGCAGTCTAGATCCATCTCCACAAAAGGCAGGAAGGAGCTGCAGGGACCTTCTCCCTGGCAGAGGACATGTGCAAGCAGGATGTGACAAAATGGAGCAGTGAACACCTGAAGGCAGGGTGAGTGGGGTCAAAAGAAAAAACAAGAGGGCTGGAAATAGTTGAGGAAAACCCACTGAGGACTGGTTTTCCCCTCGTCTCCTCAAATTTGCCTCCTGGCCTGGTGGCATGGGCCACCCCTGTCCCAGCACAGAGCAGAAGCTCAGCCTCCCCTGGTATTTCAGGGGCTGGGACAGTGTCAAGTAGGAGCCAGGTCACTGGCACGGGGGTTCTTTCCCATTGAAATGATGAGAAACAGGAGTAACACCACAAATAACCCCAGCAGATTCTGGTCAGGGAGCAGGGAAGCCCCGTGCAACCAGCCCAGATCCATCCAAGCCCCTCCAGACTTGGGCTGCTTTGGGTGCATCCAAACCGGGGAGGCCCAGAACCACGTGGACCAGAGCCCAGTGGAACCCCAAAGTTCAAGAGTGACCCTATCTGGGTGCCACCCAATCCAGAGGGGTCCCACACAAGGCTGGGGTGGGTGGCCCCATCATCAACCCCCACGTCATACCCTCTTGGAGCAGCATCTCTCCTCCCTGCCTCATCCCCACCACTAAAAAAGCCACTCGGCACAGACTGGGATCAAGTGTAGGTTTTTATTTTTTAATGGAACATAAAACTCCTTTAGAAAAAACATTCATCTGGATGATAACACCCATAGAAAAAAAACACCAATCTCGTGTTCTTTTTTTGTTTTTTTTTTTGTTTGTTTGTTTTTTAATTTGGCATTTGTTATTTGCATTTATATTAAAGCAAAGTGCATCTTTCTTATCTTTTTTCTCGTTTATACACATTGCACAATACATAAATAATGATGCTTATAAAACGTCTTTATATTTACAAGTAATAATATATTTATATATAACATAAAATACATTTTTTTCTTTAATAAATCTCAGGGTTGTTTTTTTTTTAAGGAGTCCTTTTTTTTTTTTTTCTGTGTGTGTTTTATTTCCAAAGCACTACGATGCTAAAGTTCCAATGAGAATGCTCTCTTGTTCATTTAAACCTTTATATTTAGAAAAATAGCTTATGTTAAGGTCTAAACATGCTCATTGAGCTAAGAACAGTGTAAAAGTATCATACTCGTGTATGAATTCAAGAAGAAATGAAAGCACAACTGCATTTCCAGATAGGATGGTACCAGGATAACCCGATTGGAGCAGGTTATAACAGACCAACTATCCTGAACACTTTTTCTTTTTTCCCGTTTGTTTTTCTTTAGTTTTGTTTTCTTTCTGGTTTTATTATTTTATCTTAATTTTTTTTTTTTTAGGCTTCTGTGGCTTCGCATCTCGGCTCAAATTATAAAGAAAGCACGGGCCACGCGCTGTCCTTTTTCTCCCCCTTGCACCGAATCCACAACCGTGAAAAAAAATAACAAAAGCAGTGGAAGGATGAACACAGTGACAACAAGACGTGAAAAACCAGCGACGACAAGGAAAAAAAAAAAAAAAAAAGACAATAAAATAAAAATTAAAAGGGGGGGGGGGGGGGAAAAAGACCTGGTTGGGAAGGTTTCGCACCCATCCTTCGGCGGCACCGCGGGGTTAGCACCGCTGGGGAAGGGGGCTCGGTGTCACTGTCACTGGGAAGGGGGTGAGTAAAAAATACAGGTATCTGGTTGTTTTTTATCCAAGAAAAGGAGCTGTAGCGTCGAGCGAGTGGCTTCCGAAGCCACCGATCACAGAGGATAATCCTTTCGGCGGCGCGAAGTAATTACCGCATGCGATCCGTCATCCCGTCCCCCCCCCCTCCTCGCCCCCTTCTCTCACCCTTCTGAGTTATTGGTCATTCAGGCTTTTTTTAAAAAATAGATGTATTTATCAAAATACCCCAAGGCATAAAAAAAAACAAACAAAAAACAACAACAACCCAAAAAAAAACACGAAAAAATCCCCAAAAAATATCTTTCCATAAGCTATTTCTCAAAAACGGGGGGGGGGGGGAACAAACAAAAGAAAACAAAAACAAAAAGTTTGCATGAAAAGCAAGCACTCAGAAGGAAATAATAGCAGCAAAGTAGTATAAATGTCATGAGTCCACTCTTGTCTCGAGTCATCGGTTATTAAAAATAACCTCCAACCAGCACGGGCAACTGCTGATAAACTGTCTCGTGTAGCACTGGCCCCAGCCTTTCACAAAGCTGATCTGAACAGTAAATCCGGTCCACGGCTGCTGCATGAACTCGTGGTCGTTGGGTCTCTGCAAGCTGTACGCCTTCTCGTAGTCAAAAGCCTTGATGGAAAAACCCGGGAACACTTTGTGAACCAGCAACGTCCTGGAGTCGGGGTTGTCCAGTGTGGCCGACTTGATGAAGATGGGGTAACTGCTGCGGTTGTACACCCACACGCCGTCCACTTCCTTGGTGAGCTGGATGCCGTAGCCGATCTTGCTGCGGACCTTCTGCACCAGTTGGCTTTTGTTGTCCGAGTTGAGCTGTCCGAGGCAGAAACCATTCCCCTGAGGTAGATCATAGAAGATATCCAGGGAGGGCTCTTGGACAGAGTACAGCCGACCCACGCGCGTTTTCTCTTCCCAGTATGCCACCACACACCAGTGTGACCGATCCCCCGGCTCCTGAAGAACTTGGGAATCTACAGACCAGGAGAAAAAAAAAAAAAAAAAAAAAAAAAAAAAAAAAAAGAGATAAGTTGAGCATCGTGGGGTTAATATGACCCAAAAGCAATGCAACACTGGCAGGTCCTTGCCTGCCCATGTCTTCATGATGCTCTCCACACACACACCAAACGCCCATAGCACATCCACCGTTTCCAAAAGCCATGTCTTAAGGCCACCATTAAGACCATTTAAGTTGATCCAAGTTTGGGTCAACTTCAGGCCACCATTAAGACCACTTAAGTTGACCCACAGTTTGACTTGGGTCAACTGTGCTGCTTTTCTGCCTAACTCCGGTTACCAGCTATGGGTCCTCAGTCAGTAAGTCCACCTTCAGAAGTAGCCTGAGACCCACCACCAGTACCCCAACCATCACTAGGACCACCTTCAGTGCCAACAGGAGAGATGAGATACTCCAGCCAGCTGCATCCAGCAACACCAAACATGCTAAAACACCTTATTTGCACCCACCAGATGATGGAACCATTTCCATGAGTAACTACCTACTGTGCACAGATGCCAAGCAAAAATAAATCACAGAATCAAAGTCACGGAATAGCAGGGGTTGGAAGGGACCTCTGGAGATCATCTAGTCCAACCCTCTGTCAAAGCAGGTCCACTCAGGGAAGGTTGCACAGGAACATGTCCAGGTGGGTTTGGAATGTCTCCAGAGATGGAGACTCCACCACCCCTCTGGGCAGCATGAGATGCTACTAAGAAAAACACATTGAAGGTCACCCCATGGGACCGGAGGGGACAAGGACTCGCCCGTTCTACTTCACGGGGCTTTTTCCCTGCCTTCAAGCAGAGCCTGGGTGATGGAGAGGACGGAGATGTCGGATGAAGCCCCAACCCATGAGAAGGCACCATCATACAGCAGCATGGCGGGGGCCAGAAAACCTGTGCTTATTAAATAACCGGCCTAAAAAAAACCCCAAAATTAATTCCTGTAGCCCTTCTTTTGCTCCTTCACCCCTGCAAGCAGCGAGGATAGGAGGTAGGAGGAAAAAGCAAGGGGGGGGAGGGGGCTGAGAAAAGTGAAAAAGCCCCTTTTCCTGACGGAGGATCCCTGGCAGCCCGGCGCTGCTCAGTGGGTAATTCCTTCCAGCCTCAGCAGGCATGTTAAGACCTGGGAACTATTCATCTCTGTAACTGTATTTTGAAAAAAAAAAAAAAAAAAAAAATTAAATAAAATCAAGCTGGGAATGCGAGTTAGGGAGCGTTACCAACACACCCCTCCCCTGCACCACAGGAGAAGGGATGGGATGGTGGGTGACTCAGCACCCCCAAAGCTCTTCCTCCATCACCTTAGCAGCAAAACTCCCCCCAAAATATCCCCAAAACTTCCCACTTCACCCCCCCAGCACAATCGATGGGCGCAGCATGCTGGCTGCCTCGTTTTCTCTAATTTTTTGGCTCTTACTAAGCCCATTTTCCCCAGCGTTTTTTCTCCCGTCTCCCAGTTGCGCTTCAAGCCCTGCACTGTGCTTTTAAGAAAAAAAAAAAAAAGAGGAAAAAAAAAGCAAAAAAAAAAAAAAAAAGCCCAGCCACACACTTTTAATTTCCTCATTTCTATGCCAGCGAGGAAAATATTTCTCCAGTTGCTGGAGGCAGCTACTAAAAATGGGCCTGACTGCGGTACGCCCCGAAACAGAGACCCTCACTCCTGGGTGAAACCCCAAATGGGGTACCCCCCCACCTGAGGGAGCAGCCAAGGGGGGCAAGAAACACCCCCAGGGTGGCATTTCCCCCCCTCTTCTGGGGAGACAGAATAATTTGAGCGGGGGGGGGGGGTGATGCCAGGGAACTAGAGGATTTTTGGGGGGATGCTCCTGGATCCAGAGAGAGGATGTTCCTGGATCCAGGGAGATGATGCTCTGGATCCGTCCCCATCTCGATGCTCAGAGCTCCTTGGGTCTTCTTTTGAAGCATTTGAGGGAATTTGAGGGAATTTTGGAGGAAGAGCCACTGAACCCCGCTGAAATTCCTACCGGTTTTTATTTATTTGAACGTAAAAACGTAAAAGCATCCCTTTCAGGAGGTGGGGGGGAGGGGGGGGGAAGACTTTTTCACCTTTTCCACCTGATATTTGTGCTTGCATTACTGAAGACCACTTAACAAGTAGCTCACTGCTGCTTACAAAGAGTTATTTAATTGCCAGCATACTAAAAAAAAAATTTAAAAAAAACTTTAAAAAAATAAAAAAAAAAGAAAACTTCCTTGGCTATGAATGAACAGACCTTTATGGAGGGCTGGAAGTTCATGAATGAATCCCACTAGGTTTTTCAATGACATGGGGTGACCAGACCTCAAGGACAAGTCTTAGGTAATCCAGGATAATTTCCTTTTTTTTTTTTTTTTTTTGAAATTTTATTTTATTTTTAAGGAGCCAAAGCCAGCACACAGTATAAATATACCAGAGCCTCTTCCGTCTGCGGGACTCGGCTGTTGACTGGATGTCTAGTCAAAAAGCCATGAGAATATTAAGGCTTGAGCTCAGATAAACAGCCACCAAAGCCGGCTTTTCAGGGCTGTTGGGACCCCGGCGGAGCCTCCCTGCTCCCACCCGCCTCCCCCCATCCTGGGATCCGCCGGGAAAAGGGGTGGGAAAAAACGGTGGCATCATTCAGGTGCCGGAGCCAGGAGCAGAGGTTGTAGGAGAGGAGGAAAAAATGACGCAGCGATGCTTCCTACAGGGATGGAGAAATCTTTTTTTTTTTTCCCCAAAAAGAGGGGTTTTTTTTGGTGGCAATGACCATAAGTCTGGGCAAATAAAGCAAAATAGGTGGGTTTTGCCCCATAAATGCCCTGCCGGGTTCATCTGGACCCACCACCCAACTCCCCCCTCCGTCTGCCGCAACTCCCGCCCCTCCACCAAAACCCAAATCCCGGGAAATTTGGAGGCCACATCACCCTCAACGTGTCCTCCTGTGCTTTGGGATTCTTCTTTTTGAGTCAAAAGCATTGCTTTTATGAGCTCCTCGGAGCAAACACAACCCCCCCCCCCCCCCCCCCCCCCTTTCTAAATGCCTGGAAAATTCCCAGCAAACTGGGAGCGTTCCCATATTCCAGCAAACAATGATAATGTTTAATGCTATGAGCATCCGTGCTATTATTTCATTATTAAGCATCCCTTCCATTTGCTGCTATCGTCAATTTATTCTTATTTTCCATGGTTTGCATTACAGCTCCATCAGGCTCCCCCCACCCCCCCCCTCCCCCCCCCTCCAGCGCCGTTGTGCAAGCTCATTGTGGGGAAAGAAAGAAAGAAAATAATAAAAAAAAATTATAAATAACTTAAAATAAAGCGAGGTCTGGCCTCAGGAATTTATAGAATTAAGTCATATTAAGAATTAAGACCCCAAGTTGGGTCTACGGAGAACGGTTGGCTGAAGCATTTTTGAGCACATTTTTGCACAAAGGGGAGACAACTCCATAGCCCAAATCTTCGAGGGAACATTTTGGAAGCTTGCTGTGGATGGTGGTGAAGATGGTGATGCCCCAGCAAAACTACATTATTCAGCATCACATTCCCATTGAAAAACTGATTTTTATTTTTTTTTTGCCATATTTTTTTTACACCCTCCTAAAGGGCAGCCCTGATTTTCACCAGAGCATCTCTTGGAGAAGAAGGAGTGTCCTCCACAAAAGCATCACCCCAGCTACTTCCCAACACGCCAACCACCTTCAAAGGCTGTGAGGTTTCCCACCACCTGCCTTGACCCTTACGAACACCAAGTCCTACCCAAAATTGCTCAACACAAGGCCACAACCAGGATTTTTGGGTGTGCACAGGCTGCCCATGGGCTCAGGGCACCATCCTGCTCTGGGGAGGGATGCTACAGAAAAACGCTACATCCAGACAGAAATCCTGGAGGATGGGAGCAATAACCTCCGCACTTTGTCTTTCTGAGCTCCGGCTCAGAAACATTTCAACAAAACTGAATTTATTAAAAAAAAAAAAAACAATTAAAAAATAATTAAAAATTAAAAACCCAACGCAGCTCCCAGACAGCTTTTGGATCTCGACCTTGTCCTGGTGCCAAGTTCACGACTGTTAAAGAGGGGAGGTGGGATGGGGAGCTTTTGTTTTGCCTTGTTTTTGTGTTTTGACATGGCTAAAGGTTTTCCTGTAATCAACCGACTTCTAGAGAAAACAGCAAAGTCGAGCACACACACGGAGCCACCTCACCCGCCGGGACTGCTCCCATCTGATCAAGTCAAGAGCTATCTAAATTGTCACCGAGATCTGCAATAATTAACAACGCAACTGCGCTCCTGATTAGGTTTTTAAACGGCTGTAATTGGATCTTTCCTCAATGATATCAGGACTAGGAACAACTTCATTTATTCAACCGTAGAAGTGTTTCAACCTACGTATTTATACTTTTTTAAAATATGTACATTTATAGATACTTTATTTAAAGAGTAGCTTTGACCCAAAGCATCTTCTCGTACTCTTCCTGAAGTTCTCACCATCAACACCCCCCCTCCTGTTCTCTCCCTCATTCCTGGGATCCCTGGGGCTGGATTTCACACCAAAGGTCAACCCCGACACAAAACTCACCGCAGCATCATCTACCTTGAACCTGTAACAAAAGTGTCCTCATTTTCATAGAATCATAGAATGGTTTTGCTTGGAAGGGACCTTAAAGACCATCCAGTTCCAGACAATGGGCAGGGACACCTCCCACCAGACCAGGTTGCTCCAAGCCACCTCCAACCTGGCCCTTGAAGCCCTCCAGGGATGAGGCAGCCACAGCTTCTCTGGGCAACCTGGGCCAGGCTCTCACCACCCTCACACCAAAGAAGTTCTTCCCCAGATCTCATTCTCAATCTCCCCTCTTTCAGTTTAAAACCCTTCCCCCCTCGTCCTATGGCTCCCCTCCCTGATCAAGAGTCCCAGAACAATAAAGAACCATCAAATGGTTTGGGTTGGAATGGACCTTTAAAGGTCATCAAGTCCAACCCCCCTTGCAATGAGCAGGAACACGTTCAACTAGATCAGGTTGCTCAGGTTTTGTGGTACTTTCACCTGAGCCACTTGCGGAGGTGACACTGCATGCACTACCAATAACCCAACATTGATGTAGATGTCCACCAAGAAGTCACAGCACCAAAAGGAGACTGGGCTTATGAACCTTTCCTAGAAGCACCACGACCCATACGTGAGCTTCTAGGGCAGCAAAGAGACCTGGAAGGGTGGCGAGATCCCTGCCTGACTTCCCAGGAGCCAGCTTTCTGCTGAAAAACGAGCTGTGTGAGCACCGCTGAGCACATGAAACCACAGTCCTTCCTCTTTTATCTGGCAGTGCATGTGGAGGGCATCTGTGCTTAAAAAAAATAAATAAATTGGCTGGACTGGTGTCAGCACAACGTGTCGTCTAGCCAGGGCCATGGCTGAGACCAAGCTCAACGTGTCTCGCGCCCGGTAATCTCTCTTGGCTGACCTTAAGCGGCATTTGCAAGCCCAGGGCAGAGCCAATACCCATCATCTTCTCCTGCTTGTCGAGATGGAAGAGATGGAGACACAAATCCCAGAGCTTTTTATGGGTTTTTACGGATCTTGAGGGTCCTCAGGGCAGCTCGGGGCACTCCAGTTGCAAGTTTGCCCCTCGTGTTACTGGCAAAGGCTGGGTTTCCAGGATTTCCAGAAAAAACACAGCCCTGAACTCCTACTCAAGAAGCCAACGGGCCTTACATCAAGGTGAGAACACCTAGCGTGACGTGCAACCATACAGCTCATCCAAGCAAAGAAAAACGGGCAGCAATAAAAAAAAAAAAAAAACACAAACCAAACCCCAAGAAAAATCCTTCAAAGCCAGACTTTGCAAAAGCAAAGCAAAAAAAAAAAAAAATTGAAATTAAAGGACATATCCTGCTGCAGAATGGGGTCTTTGTGCCTTTAACGGAGTTTGTGGGCACCACCCATGGCAATGTTTGCCCCAAACCTTTTATATCCCCCTGCACACAAGGGCCAGACGGCTTCAGCTTCCTCATCCCCCCTCCCAGCTTTTGATGGCTGGGACGGTTTCTGAAAGGCTAATTTAGAGGACGGTCACGTGTTAAGCTCCTGTTGTTTGCAGAGAAAATAAATAAAACCTTTACCTACTGCAGGGATGCCACCGCGCCGACACAAGAGGCCCCAAAGAGCTGGGACAGTGGGTCACGTCAACACATACTTAGGGAGCCCTTAATCTGTGG
>JAOQGH010000019.1:2870886-2882918 GCA_025769975.1 Gallinago jamesoni | reverse complement strand
TTAACTTTCAAAATAATTAAAAGATTCACTTAACATTAACTAAAAGAGAGAGAGAGAAGGAAAAACCCAAATCCAAGAAAAGAGTACTAATAGCAAAGCGTAAATTAAAGAGTGGATTTTTCAAACGCACGTTACCCAAAACAGCAGCTTCGTTTCATCTGATAGCAGCGATTCATCCAAAGGAGGCCCAGACTTGTTCGCCTCATCTAAGAGGAAAAAAATTCCATATTCCACAAGAAAGTAAAAAAAAGGGGTGGCTGAGATCCCCGTGGGCTGCTGGATGGGTCTTCCAGGGAGCGCACAACACAGCCCACCGTTTCCCAAATGGATCAATATTTATTTTCTTCAAAGACATAAAAGTAACTATCCAAGGGATATTACAGGCACTTTTATTTATTTTTTTTTTTCTTTCCCCATTTTATGTTTTTTTTTGGGGGGGTTTGCTGGCAGAGTTTAATGACCCAAAGTTGAACCACCCATGAAATAGAGAAGAAAACTGATTTGAAGCAAAGAGGGTAAGGGCACTGTAAAGGCTCCCACGCTAACCATGCCTTCACGTTCAAAGAAGGACACAGCTTTTAAGATGAAAGCCTATAAACTACAATGAGCAAAATTAAAAGTGTCTTTTTTTCCTTCATTCGATAGCCCAAGTGATGGCATTTAACTGTGACAACCCCCCCCAAAAAAAAGCCTTCCGAGGCTCACCCTCCCAAATCATAGAGACACAGAGGAGCACTTCACAACGAATTAAAGGACGAGTTTATAGCCATTGTTTAAAAGCCTAATTAACGCTGTGTTTAAAGCAAAAGTGAGACAATTACCACCTCCTAAAGGCCTCCAGAAATCCCAGCTGCAGACCTCCTGCCAGACTGGGTGATATCACCGGCACCATAAACAGAGCTTTGCAAGAACCCTCCCATCCTCAGCCCCAAGAGCTATTGTCCTTACGTGCTAAGTATTATTATTACTATTACTATTACTCTCTTTGTTGATGGTGATGGGCTAGGAAGTCTGCAGCTCAGGTTTCTCCAGACCATACCCACGCCTACAAAGGTGGCCTCACCTCCGATTCCTGTTGACCAGAATTTAGAGCTCTCAGGGCTTCCCCACCAGCTCAAAAGGTCCTACCTAGAGAGGCAATTTTGTTAGATGGAAGCATTAATTCCAACGTGTGCTTAATTGATAGGACCAGTTAAATCATCCTGATTACAGATTTTGACCCATCTGTATGGCAAACCACGTTGGCCATTCATGGTTGCAAACTCCAGCTTTTCGTAACCGAACCCATAAACTCAATGCAAAATTCGAGTGGAGAGAGAAAGGAGGGACAAGGAAAAAAATCTCAGCTTCTGGGTTCAAGCCAGGAACGTCACGAGAGGTTGTCGTGAGACCTCTGGTGAGCCTGAAGGTGAGTCGAAGTGCATCATCTCGCCCCGTCTCACACCATCGGCGGGCCAGCAGGTAAGCGGAACTGGCACCGGCGTGAAGGCTCATTTAATTTGAACTAGTCAAACCATTTTGCAACGGATTCATTACAGAAAAATGTAGTAAATTACATTCAGTAAAGCCAGAAAACCCTCTTTAATTGCTTTGACTTAACCGTGAACATGAGACTGCTCGAGAGCCTCAGAAGCGAGGATGTGATTTCGGTACATCTGAACTATTTCAAGGGCTACAAAATTTTGCTGACAACACCCCTCCCAAGGCTCTCGTGCAGCACCAGTTGGGATGCAACCCTGGGATAAAAGCTAGAAGCCAGGCCAGTTGCACAAACGTGAAATCACAGAATAGTTTGAGTTGGAAGGGACCATCCAGTTCCAACCCTCCACCACAGACAGGGACACCTCCCACCAAACCAGGTTGCTCAAAGCACCCCCAACTAGTCTTGCTGCAGCTTCATCCAGCCCCAGGAGATCTTTTCTCATGTGGGGAGCACAAGGTGGGGGTTTCCTGACACCTCCCACCCTGGCCTGCCCCATCCCACAACGGCCCTGACCTCCTGGGCTGGGTCCGTGTGTGTCCCATTGCTCACTGGTGCAGCCCTGCTGGCACTGGTGGCACTGGTGGGATGCCCCTGCAATGCTGGGCTAGAACTGGGAAAGCATTCTATAGGGAATATTGAGTGCCCTGGCGTGGGGGAGCAGGTAAATGGGAAAAAAAATAAGGTATTTCTGTTTGGAAGTATGCTGTTGGGTATTAAATAATGTAAGCTTTATAGAGATTTTTATATAGTCATGATTTCTACAGACTTGCTTCTTTAATCCCTGTTTCATAAGCCCCTTTTTTAAACAGGGTTGACCTCCTGCCTCAGTTTACCAGTCTGTAACTTTGCTTACTAACAGGTTCCTTCGCCAAGTTACTTTTCCAAGGATGGAGCCCACGGTTACTCCTCCAAGACTCTCAGAAAGGTGGGTACCACCACGCAGAACATATATAGACATATATTTTCTCTTTATGTACAGGCAATATGTTTTCACTCAGTGGCGTGCATCTATCTGAAAAAATAAAATGAGAAATAGCTGAGAGCCAGGAAATTGTATAACAAAGCTAATTTCTCTCTCCCTCCCCCCAAACAAAGAGAAGAAAGTCTGTCATTAGATGACATGGTTTTAAAGGAATGCTGTAACGTACAGAAATCCCATGCCATTATACGCACCCCTGAGGGCAGTGTGCGCTTCTGTTCCAGCATCTTCCGAGGCACTTCGTCTCTAGGCTGGGTAGGAAAAACTCAATTATCTCCAAGACCGTTTGACATTCATTATTTCAGCCAATGTCACCACTGGTACTTACCAGTCTGGACCGATTTTAAGGTGGCCTTTACCAGACTTTGGCCAGAAGAAAGCTGATTTCTCATCTAAAGTCATCTAGGCTCTTTTCAGCATCTCAGAGGAGGCAAATCCCTACAGAGGACAACTCCTATCCTTCTTCTCGATGTCCACCATAGTGTGGGTGAGGCACCCTTGGTGGGACCCCTCTTGCTCCCAGGAGATGCCCAGGGAGCTGCAGGGTCCAAGTGAGACACCAGGGTCAAGGAAGAAGACAGCGATGTGCTGCAGCTCCATGAGGTTTGATTTGGGGACAGTTGTTTTGGACCCCCAAAAACATCCCATGACACCCGAAGCAGCACTGGGGGAGATGGTACCCCTGCCCAGATGGGTAAAGCTGTTTCATAGAATCAAAGAACAGTTTGGATTGGAAGGTTCTTTAAAGGACATCTTGTTCCAACTCCCTGCCCTGGGCACTGACACCTCCCACCAGACCAGGTTGCTCAAAGCCCCCTCCAACCTGCCCTTGAACCCCTCCAGGGATGGGGCAGCCACAGCTTCTCTGGGCAACCTGGGCCAAGCTCTTACCACCCTCACACCAAAGAAGATCTTCTCCACATCTCATCTCAATCTCCCCTCTTTCAGTGTCAAACCCTTCCCCCTCGTCCTATGGCTCCCCTCCCTGATCAAGAGTCCCTCCCCATCTCTCCTTGAGCCCCTTGAGGAACTGGAAGGGGCTCTAAGGTCTCTCATGGAGCCTTCTCTTCTCCAGGATCAACGCCCCCAACTCTCTCAGCCTGTCCTCCCAGCAGAGGGGCTCCAGCCCTCCCAGCATCTCCGCGGCCTCCTCTGGCCTCGTTCCAACAGCTCCATGTCCTTCTGCTGTTGGTGGCCCCAGAGCTGGAGGCAGTGCCACAGGGGAGGTCTCCCCAGGACAGAGCAGTGGGGCAGAATCCCCTCCCATGACCTGCTGGCCACCATTTGGGCTGTACCTAGCCCACATGCCTGCCCACAGCTCTGTCTGAGTGGCTGTAGGCAGTCAGAAAGCAGCCTTTTCCCTAAAAAAGTGGTGCCGTGGCCCCGTTCGGTAGAAAGCAAATGATGACATGGCTTTTTGCCACGTTATCCTGCTGAGCTGAGGGCTCCTCAGCGCTGGAGGAGGAGGGACATCCTCTTGCAAAAGCCCAGGTCCCATTGCTGCGAGCCCCAGGAATCCCAACTCCTGGCCTCCTCGCCAACTTATTCTTATGCAACGGCAGCAACGTTGCGGAAGGTTCAAGACTTTTATCGATGGTAGGAATAAGGGGAGGGCGGGGGTTGAAGGGATCGGGCTGTGGAGCAGATGAGAAGAACACCAAGTGGTGGAAACACACCATCCAGTGCTCGAACCCCAGATGTTCCAAGTGCCTCCCTTCACCTGCCCATGGCGGGGGACCTGTTCCCTTCTTTCTCTGGAGTTGGGTGCCCTGGTTTCCTGCCCGGCAGTGGTTCTTGGTGCCACACTCTTCTTCTTGCCTGTGCACCTCAATATCACCCACCTTAGTATTCCCACCTCCATTACTCAGCCAGGAGATAAATCTTTCAGTAGAACTCAGCTGGCCGGCTGAGCCATCAGGGTGCTATGCTGGCAGGTGGCAACGGGGGTCACCAGCCACTTGTCCCATCCGCTGATGATCACGGAGGGATTTGAAACCCTTTTGGCTTCCCCACCCCATGTTCCCCTTCCCTCAGTTAATTGAGTTTTGTCCACCGAGAGCTGAACTCCCCAAACCAAGCCATCCTTAATATTTAAGTTCGGGCATGACAGGCAGCGCACGGCTCCCCGTGGCATGGAGAAGTGTCCACCTCTTGACCCACAGCCCAGCTTGGTGGTGCAGGAGCAGAGATGAGGCTCAATACCTTGTCCCAACAACACGGAGGGAGGACTGAAGCGGGCAGAGAAGAATAACTCGTGTCAGCCGGAACACCCAGTGCTTTGGGCTCGATGCTACGGGGTCGTTAACGCATAGAGTGTATAGAAGGGACCTACAGCTGGTTCATAACCCTCCCTCACATTGCACAAGCTCATGATGTATTACATGAAACAGTCCCCCAACAGCCTCCCTGGGAAATGGCGTCACATACTGGAATGAAAACATTCAATGAAAAGGTCTTTTTTTTTTTTTTTTTTTTTTTTTTTATTAATTAAGCTTTGGAAAAAGGAAAAGTACTTTTCCATCTTGAGCACTGAAGAAAGCACACACGCGACTGCGAAAGCCGAAATATAAATCCCTTGTGCCGTGTGCTCCGTAACGGCGTAGGGCCCCATTGGCATTTATATATGTACACACGTAAGTGAGGTGTCCCTCCTTTGTCGTTCCCCAGCATCTCTTCCCCAGCCAGCGTTTGTAAAACGATATTTCTATATTTACTTAAGCATCTATTTAAAGAGGAATCCCTCAGAATTACTCACCGCACGGATAGATGACACTGTTTGGCTGTGTTTATTTAGTTTCTCTTAGCGATTGGCAAAAAGTCTACGCTGGCTTCAAAGCAGATACAGATGAATGACCCCGCTGATCATTAAAATAAATATGATGATCTTTTCTAGACCTTGTGGGAAACGGCACGTAGAGGGGACACATATCGCCTCCTCCTCCTGTCACTTTGTGATAGAATAATATTAAATCCAGTCATTCTGGTAGGAGGGGCTCAAGAGAAGGTGTCCCTAAAGTGACAACAGTCCATAGTATAGAGGAATGAGAAGAATGGAAGGGACACCGTTGGCTTTAAAACGCAAGTTCATTTGTCACTGCACTTCACGCATCTGTCTCCAAGTCCCCTGCCAGCTCTGACCGACAAAATATTAGCTACCAGAATATTAATCTCCAATTTCTGGCTTGCTCTTATGTGCTGGTATGTGGTCTTCCCCTCTTCAAACCCAAGGGTGGGCCATCCTTTGGTCCTCTAGACCTCATTCGTGGGGCAACGTGGATGGCACAGAGAGAAGAGCATCTCAACTGGGATCAAAGAACATAGGAAAACATGCTGGTTGTCATCATGCCTTTCATTGCCCTCAAAAGATCTGCTCATGATGTACTCAAGAGTAGCTCTTCCCCTGGTTTCCTCTCCCTGCTTCATCTGCCTTTTTCCTGTCTTGGTCGTTGGCACAAACACCAGTCAGGTGTGGCTCCAGGTGAATAGTTCTGAATTAATTATTTTTCAGCTGATTTAGCCCTCCAAGTGAGGATGGGTAGAGTAGGAGCTGGTTTTGTCTGTGCTCAGAGGAGTTAGCAGCAGAATTGGGCCGTTGCAACCAGATCCCCCCTTGCTCAGGAAATTCATCCCATACTGGCTTCAAAACTCTTCCTCTTGTGTTGCTTAAACTGGTCTGCCAAATGGCACGAGCCAGAAGAGCAGGAGGACTCCCAGTTCACGCTACTGGGAGGATATTTTTGCTGATATACGTTAGACCTGCCAGAAAACCCCCAAGTCTTATCAACAGGCCGCTTGCTTTCTTTTTAATTTCCATGGTGTTGGTTCCTGGCCCTGTCTTGACTTGCCCAGACGCTTGGATGCTAAGCCATTTATGGAGCAGGATCTGCTTCCTCTTGAGAATGAAGAAACCCTTCAAGGTTGTGAGGGTGTTGATGCTGACAGATAATAAAGAACCCCAAATGTGGTTTTCTTGTGAATTTTCAGAATATCGTGGATGTATCGTGGAAGCAGAGGACTGAGTTACGTAGTTCTCATGCTGTAGCCTCATGCCCCGTGGAACACGGGACAAACCTAATATCCACGGTCAAAGCAAGAGCCCAATGGGATTATTTCAAATGACATGCCAGAATGACCTAAAATACTTTTAATATGCCTGGAAACAAAGCTTGTTCCCATGGGAGGAAGACCATCCTCAGTTACTACTGATAGCAAGGAGAGCTTGAAAGTATCTACAAATTTTGTTGGGGGGACAAAGCCTTTAAAGATAGAGCCACCCCTGCCTGGAAAGTTGGGTTTGGTCTGTGTTACAGCACGAGGAACGCATGATAGGACCTCATTTTCTTGATGCTGACCTTACTGGCAGGTGGGTCAGCCATAAGCGAAGCAAGCAGGGAAGGTGGTAGATCCCAGGAGGAAGGGGAGAGATGTCTACAGCCCAGTTCCCATCCCAGTACTCACCGCATGAGCAGGATTTGGATTTATGGGCTTTAATAAACCGGTAACCCACCAAAAAAAAAAAACCTTTCCAGGTAACCACCTGGTCGCATGTGGTTGTAGGATGGGCAGAAAGAATGAATCCTTTCTGAGCTGTGGGCGAGCTTGTCTCCTCCTCTGGAACAAAGCAACCACAGGAGTTTCTCAGCTCCAGACTCCCAGTCTAGACTGGAGGATTTTTATTTGATTTGATTTTAAATTGGGAAATAGGCTTCTGTATCATGCTGGCACCTTTGTTAATTTTACCCCAGATCTGTGGTTTCATTCCTCTGAAGTGTCGCATGCTATTTCCAGATTTTTATATATACATCCACACGCACATATATATTTATTTTTATATATATATATATATATTTACACACACTACTGCTGTCACTCATCCTATCTGCTGTCCTTTCACTGTACTCATTAGCACAACACCTTGTAGACCCTGAAAGCAAATCATCTCCAGTTTGAACTTATTGCCTTTAAACAGTTAGATGTTGGATGAATTTGGCCATTTATCCTCACTTTTTGATAAATGTTGCTGCCTGAAGGTTATCAGTTGCCGCGAGTTCATAATCCTTTTGGGTCCCTTTCATATCTTCAAAAGGCAGGAAATAGGATTTGGTTGTTTTCTTTTTTTTTTTTTTTTAACCTATTCAAGAGCCACTCATCTGCAGGTAAAGAATTTAACAGCTTGTGGGAATGCTACTTACTGCCAGCAAGGATGTGACTGATCTTTCTTGGTGCTGGAAGAAAAAAAAATGCTTCTTCTTAGAAGTCACCGTGTCAGAGGCAAAAATTGAGATATTTTCTTTCACATGTCTGCCAGGAACACTTAATACATGAAAATAAATACCTAGGATCGAAAGGGGGGGCTGCCTGCATTGATTTCTGCGGCAGAATTTAATTGTTCAGGTTTCCTGTTGGTTTGGGTTTTTTGGTTTTGTGTTTTCTTGGTTTGTTTGTTTTGTTTTAAGATTTGGAATATAGAAAAGGAACAGCTTGCTGGAGGATTTTTCAATTTAGATGTTTGTGGTAGGGAAAAAAACCCCAAACCTTTTTAAAGTTAACTTTTTTTTAATTATTATTATTTTTTTTTTAGGACAGGAGGATTTTGAGAGCAAAAACCCAAATTGCATAGATTGTTGTATGACACACATCTCCAGATGGTTAGGCTGGCTTATCTTTATTCCGGGATTTGTACGTACTGAGCCCCCCCGGTACATGATTTTGGCATGTATCTCATCTCCCTATTTTTGCAGGCAGATTTACCTGACAAACTCTTGCTTGTGTAAGCACCAGCGGCTGTTCTTCTGGTGCCTCAGGAGCCGTACTCTTTCATCATCTCAAGGCCACAGCGCTGCGGTATTCCCACCCCAGGCGGGCAAAAATAGGCAGAAGTGGAGGGTCAAAAGTAGTTTTGAGAGAGCTGATGGCTGCATTTGATCTGATTTGCCTGAAATAACAGGTTGCCGTTGATGGGGTCCATCCAGAAGAACCAACGTAGCAACAGGTATGGCTCCACCTGGCCCGAGGTGGTCGCGTCTTTGGGCATCAACAATGAAGCGTTTGTTGGGGCAAGTCAATGATGCGTCCAAGGTGGATTGTAGAGTCATAGAATCATAGAATGGTTAGAGTTGGAAGGTATGTCAAAGATCATCAACTTCCAACTCCCTTGCCCTAGGCAGGGACACCTCCCACCAGACCAGGTTCCTCAAAGCCCCCTCCAGCCTGGCCTTGAACCCCTCCAGGGATGGGGCAGCCATAGCTTCTCTGGGCAATCTGGGCCAAGCTCTCACCACCCTCACACCAAAGAATTTCTTTCTGGTATCTAATCTAAATCTCCCCTCTTCCAATTTAAAACTGTTACCCCTTCTCCTGTCGCTACATTTCCTGACAAAGAGTCCCTTCTCCAGCTCTCCTGTAGGCTCCTTCAACCTAGAAGTCTATTAATGGATGAGTTCAGTCCACCCTGGGAAAAAAAAAATAAAAAAAACAAAACAAGATCAGTGCTATGAAGGGTAACTTTAATAACGTTATTGTTTCACACTTGCAAAATGTTCAGATGAAACCATAGCCATAGTCTCCCTGAGCGGAGACGTTACACAAGAACGCTTGCTGGAGTAAGTTTCTCATCTGGCTTCTGGTCTCCCATTGTCGAAGGTTTTGGATTCTGGAGTTGATTTTGCCTGGCAAGTGACTACTTCACGCCCCCGTCTTCCCACACAACAGAAAAACAAAGAGATGCCTCCCAGAAGCCTTTTTTTTTTTTTTATGGCTAAGGGTGTCTGTTCCTCAGACACAGAATATGGACTTTCTCTCAAGAGGAGATACACGGAGGTGGGAACACAGTGGGACGAGAGCTTGTATCCCAGAGCTTCCCACCACACTTTCCACGAAGGAAGAGGGCTCCTGAAGCCCCGTTGGCTGTGGGTAACCCTCTCCTGGAGCTGTGCGACAGATTAGCCGACTCCACGATCTCCTTTTCCAAGCCTCCTCGTTTTGCCTTGAGTTTCCTAAGAGGAGATGAGATTCCCATTATTTCGGTCCGATGCTCTCATCGGCACGGAAATTACGACGCGAAAATATTTGCTAATTATTTTCTTCTAATTAAAACCAATAATAATAATAATAATAAATTACTTTTACGTGTGTCTGTGCAGTTTATTTTTTGGGTTTGTTTGGGATTTTTTTTTTTTTTTTCATTTAGGGACACACAGCCTGGATTTGCTTCCGCTCGCCCACGCGTCCCCGACTCCTGCCCATGGTTTTGGCCGTGGTTGGCCGAGGAGAGCCCTGTACCAGGCAAATCACTGCGGGGCACTTACTGGCACGGCTTTCCCTACCAGTTATCCGCCGCCGGCCGGTTTATACGTGGAAGCCGGGGGATTATCTGGGCGTATAAATGTTTATTTTAGCCCCTATAGCTAGGTGATATTTTTAGTGGTCATAGCAGTCGGTAGTAGTTTCGCGCGGCAGCCTGCGGTTCGTCAGCCGGTGCTGACACGTGCCTTAATTCCAGGCCCCTGCTGGGGAATATTCCGTATGGTGCCACCTTCATTGCACAGGGGCTTAATCCACACGCCGTTTATTTATTTTAGCAAAAAGAGGAAGAAAACAACCTCGGTATGTCTCGCCTCCGAGTAACAGCATCGGTGCGGTATCGCTCCGGTTCGGATTTTGCTTTTCGTCCTTCTTAAAAAAAAAAGAAACTATAGCAACAAAAAAAAAATCCCAACAACAACAACAAAACCAACAAAAAGCAAAAAAAAAAAAAAAAATCCCCCACCCCCCCAAAACAAAAAAAAACAACAACAAAAAAAGAAAACCAAAAAAAACCCACCAAAAAACCAAACACAACCCCAAAACCAAACACAGAAGCAAAAATTCCCAGCCCCAGGCAATGCAAGAACGGAGATACGGCTTACCCAGGTACCAGCCGTGGTGGAGGGCAGTAGAAAAACCTCTTCAGCAAGTTAAAAATAAAATAAAAAAATGCCGAAGTCCTTACTAAACCCATCTTCTTTCTAACGACTACCGCTGCTTGCTTTATACAGTGAAGCTGGCGAGATGTTCCCCACTTAAGTGTTTATTTTTTTGCTGCTATAATTAGCTGATTTTTTCTTTTTTTTCTTTTTTTTTTTTTTGACTAGCAATAGTGCTTAGTAATGGTTTCCTTTAAAAACTTCGTGTCAGGCTGCACAGATCTTCTTGGCTTTGTGTGCCTACAACGCCTTGAACTGGTAGGACCCCGATGTACTAAGGCAGCGCCGCTAATTAATTAATTCTTGATAAGAGTAAACAAAGAGTGAAATTAGCTCGGGAGAAGACACAGGAATTCGCAGGCCAACCCACATCCTTCCATGATATCATTGGGAATCCACCCATACTCCACCCATTCGGTTGACTGAGCCCTAGCTGAAGGCAAGAGAGCTGATTTTTGGGTTTTTTGTTTTGTTTTTTTTTGGGGGGGGAGGGTGAGCTGCAGATCTGAGAGACTCGATGTAATTTACAGCCTGTAACGATTTTATTCCCATACCATTAGCTTGGCTAGCAAGATAATTGTTTACATTAAAAGGCTGAGCCCCCCCCACACTCACAAGGGCCATCACCACAACACCCAGCAAAGCCCCTCAAAGCCCTTGATGGTGTGAGATGGCTGCAAAGTCGGCACCAAAACCTTGGTTCTCTGCTCTTGCAGACATCAAAAAATCTCCGCACAGGCTCCGGGAGGGGGAGGATTTTAACAGCAGGGAGGGAGGTGCTGTCAAAAGCCTGCTGATAAGAACGCTGAGTTGGGCAGAGGATGCTCCAACTGGGGCTGGCTGGAGATGATCCCCCCCGCTCCAAAATCCAGCAGACCTGGTAGGGTGGGTGAAGCTTCCCCAGGAGCGCTGCTCCCAGGAAACCCCAGTGCTCAAACTGCTGCCAAAAATACAATTTTAAAATTTTTTTTTTAGTTTCTTTTTTTTTTTTTCTGAGGGAGGAGAACTGCAGCGAGGAGATGCTGAGATCCTCCCCGTGCTGGCATGTGTTGCCATGACATTGAAGCAATTGCTGTGACTTTCCTCCCAGCCTTCCCGAGTTAAGTGACCGATTTTGCCGACACTCGTCTGTGGGAGGAAAGCAATTTTCTGTAATTCAGTAAATAGGGACGTTATACCTACGCTTTCACAACAGCAGCCAGGGAGGTGGTTTTCACTGTTCCTGCTGTTTGCTGACACCTTGCAGTTTGCGTTAGCGAATCGGGGGACTGGTGAGAGACATTCATAGAATCATAGAATCATATGGGGTTGGAAGGGACCTCTGGAGATCATCTGGTCCAAGCCCCAGACAAAGCAGGGCCACCCAGAGCAGGTTGCACAGGAATGTGGCCAGGTGGGGTTGGAATGTCTCCAGAGAAGGAGACTCCACCACCTCCCTGGACAGCCTCTGCCAGGGCTCTACCACTCTCTCTCTACCAGTAAAGAAGTTCCTCCTCATGTTTAGGTGGAACTTCTTATGGTCAAGTTTGGTGCCCATTTCCTCTTGTCCTGTCCCTGGGCACCACTGAAAAAAGCCTGGCCCCATCCTCCTGACACCCACCCTTGA
>JAOQGH010000019.1:2860401-2870786 GCA_025769975.1 Gallinago jamesoni | reverse complement strand
ACCAGGACTCCCAGGTGTTTCTCCTCAGAGCTGCTCTCCAGCAGGTCAGCCCCAACCTGTCCTGGTGCAGGGGGTTAGGGGGCACGATTAATGAAATGCGATCTGGGAATTTTCCCCAAAGGACTATAGGAAGAGAGGAGGAGAATATTAAGGTGTGAGCTGGTACAAAATTACATTTAGACTGGCTACCTTGAAAAACAAATCCCATTCTCTCTGGATGACTGCCCTCACGTTTGAGTTGCAGCTCCTCAACTTGGTGGACAAGGTGGATGTGCAGATTTACCATCTTTTTGCAAGGTTCTTGAGCATACTCTTGACAGAGCTGCTGAAATACCAAATTGCAGGACCCAAAATGTTGGGTTTGGGTTTAACCCCACGTGTCTTCATGCCCAGCTCTTCTTTCTTACGCTGCTTCTACCAGCTCTTCCTCTCTCTGCTCTCTTGGGATGTGGGGTTGAGCTTAGCAAGAGGACCCATGCGCCATCCCTGGAGGTGTTCAAGGCCAGGTTGGAGGGCACTTTGAGCAACCTGGTCTATTGGAACCCATAACAGGGGGGTTGGAGCTAGGTGGTCTTTAAGGTCCCTTCCAACCCAAACCATTCCATGATTCTTTGACTCCATGACTCGCTGCAGCCCACATCTCTCCTTCCTTCTGCAAAGTTTTCACCTCCTCCAGTTCACCTCGGTGGCCGAGCTGGAGCCATGATGGCATTTTTTTATTTCCATATGACCTCTTCATCACGGGAATCAGGTCACAGCACTCCTGTGGGAAACCCCACCAGATCCAAGGTGGTATCAGATGCTTTGAACCAGTTCCTGCCAGCCACCCTTCTAGGCAGCAAAGCAGATTATCAGTCTGCAGATGGAAGAGACTTCCACCCAACTTCTCCAGTTTGGAAGGCGTCCCATTTGGGATTTGGCAGTTTTTGTCCATCTCCTTCCTTAGGGAGCAGCTGGCATATCTCCTCTCTTGGATCCCTCCACCTTAAAAAAAATTGTGATAACAAAGGGGGAAAAGACTCCTCACCCAGGAACTTTGGCTTTTCCCGTGTAAGAAATAGCAACAACGCTTCAGATTTCTATGGCACTTTCTAATTTTTTTTTAATTTTTTTTTTTTGAAGTTCAAGATTTGTTAAAGGGGAGAAGGGAATACGTGGTTTTTCCGCCTCATCTTGTAGATAGAGAAACTGAGGTTAAATAGATTTGACTCACAGCAAGACCACCCAGCCAGCCTGTGGGGGAGCTGGCAGATGAACAAAGCCCTCCTGATTTATTAGCAAGCATCCATCCTCGAAGATGTTGCTCTTTCCCCCAGCGAGGTGGATGGACCTTTAATAGCGCAGTTAATTAGAGTTTTGTTTTATTTTATTTTTTTTTTCTTTTAATCAGCTCGCATTGCACCCCAAAGACTTTTCAGAGGTTTCCTTCCAGCACCGGTTAGAGGATATTGGGGAAAAAAAAATAATAAATAAATAATCTCCTTGGCCTTTGACCGCTCCAGACGCCTGATGGGCTCAGCGCCGTCTACGCGGCGTGGCTCTGCCTCCGGCACTTTCCGCTGCTGACGCACCGCGCAGCCTTCCCGTGTGAAACAGCCACTCATTCTGCTGAGGCATGTTCTCAAAAAAAAAAAAAAGAAAGAAAAAAAAAGAAAGAAAAAAGAAAGAAAGAAAAAAAAAGAAGAAAGAAAAAAAAAGAAAGAAAAATAAAGAAAGAAAAAAAAAAGAAAGAAAAAAAAAAAGAAAGAAAGAAAGAAAAAAAAAAGACGTTTGGATGTGACAGAGTGAGCATCTCGAACATTTCCTTGAAATCCCTTCACCTCCGAGGCATGGGAATGGCTTTGGAAAGGAACCAGAGCAAACAATCCCCATTCTCTCAGGGAAATGGCAGTCCTGGCTCTCTGCTGGGCGGCATCAGCCTGTCCTCCCTCCGCCCCGTTTCCGGCCATAAGCCTTTTGTCCACTTGCCAAATCCTGAAGTGGATTATTTATTTCCATTGCTGCATCTCTAGGGTTCACTCGTTTTCCTTGAAAAGGTGCGCGAGGCTCTTGAATGTCTTCTGGTGGTGACAAGCTCTCCGTGAAGCACAGCTGGGAGTTGCATCTCAACAAGGAAAGTAAAAACCACCCGTATTGTGTGTGACGTACGGACCTCTGCACAAGATGCACCTGTGTCCTCAGAGTCCCCTTCCTAAAACAAAAGCTGGATGGCTTCTCAGCATCTCAGGAAACCCCAACGTGAGCAGGGTCGCCGCTCTGCTGGACCACAAGCAAGGAGAAAATGGAGACTGGGGACAAGGACACTGCTGCCATTCAGAGTGACTTGGGCAGAACATCATTACTGGATGATAAATTGTAAAGGCTTTTTTCAATATATATTACAACATAAGCATCAGCCGGTACACAAGAAGAGCAGATGGAGCACTGACATGGACCTCCTAATTAGACACCAAATTATTGTATGCAGTGGCTTCTTCTCTGAGAATGGGTGACAAATAAGATCAGATCAATCGATGGGCATTACTGAGACCTGCACAGCCTTTCCCAAGTGTAACGACCACGACTTAAGAGCAAGGGTAGGGATCTTCCTATTTGGTTCACACTGGATAACCCAAACAGAAGATGGGTTGCTGTTGTCACAGCACTGGTTTGCGCTGAAGACCCTGTGGATTAGCTTCTGGGTCACCTCAGCACACAAAGAAGCAGAAAGAATTTATACGTGACTACACACAGCTGGAGAAGCAACCCTGTGTTGAAAACCCTGAGTCCAATTCCTTGGGGTAATGCTTTGGTTGCCCACAAATACCAACCTGATCTCCATCCACATCTGCCTTTGGCCTGGGAGGGCAGAGAGGATGCCAGCCCAGGGTGATGCTGAGGATCCCCATCTTTGGCTGTTCCAGGACCAGTTTACAAAAACTTCTGCAGATTGAGGCCCTTTTTGGTGTCCTCAGAGTTCAAGCATCTTCACAAATGAGGATCTGACGCACGACAATGCCTTGTAGATCTGCAGAAGTTATGATGCACACGAGGAAGACAAGCATCACAGAATCACCTAGGTGGAAGGGAGCTTTTTAGATCATCTAGTCCAACCAATCATCTAGTCACTCTGGCTTGCCCTGAAAAGATCTGATATGAAACATGGAGGGGTGCTACAATCAAGATGCAACAAGGCAGTTGCACTCCTTTTCCCAATATAATGAATGTTTTGAAGAAGTGCACCCTCCCCATTAGTATATGATTATATGGAATCACAGAATCATAAAATGGTTCGTGTTGGAAGGGACCTTGAAGCTCATCAAGTTCCAGCCCCCTGTCCTGGGCAGGGACGCCTCCCATCAGACCAGGTTGCTCAAAGTCCCCTCCAACCTGGCCTTGAACCCCTCCAGGGATGGGGCAGCCACAGCTTCTCTGGGCAACCTGGGCCAGACTCTCACCACCCTCACACCAAAGAAGTTCTTCCCCACATCTCATCTCCATCTCCCCTCTTTCAGTGTCAAACCCTTCCCCTTCATCGTGTTGCTCCCATCCCTGATCAAGAGTCCTTCCCCGTCTCTCCTGGAGCCCTTTTAGGAAGGGACTCCAGGAGAGACTGGAAGGGGCTCTAAGGTCTCCCTGGAGCCTTCTCTTCTCCAGGATGAACCCCCGCCCAACTCTCTCAGCCTGTCCTGCCAGCAGAGGGGCTCCAGCCCTTGGGGCATCTCCGTGGCCTCCTCTGGCCCCGTTCCAAGAGGTCCATGTCCTTCTGCTGTTGGTGGCCCCAGAGCTGGAGGCAGCCCTGCAGGGGGGTCTCCCCAGAACGGAGCAGAGGGGCAGAATCCCCCCCCTGGCCCTGCTGGCCACGCTGCTGGGGATGCAGCCCATTCTACGGGATCCATTTCTATGGGAATAGATGTGAATAAGGTACCCAGGCAGACAGTCACGGAATAACAGTGAGGCTGCGCCAAAAAATGAGTCCAGGGAAGGTGAAGATACCATTCGCTCTTTTCTCTTTCAGACATCAAGCTAATTGGTCTTGCAAACGGCGTTTTTATTGCTGGAGGGAGCAGCTTCTGTGGACTTCAGGAAGTCCTCGCCGTGGCCAAGGCTCGCAGCAGGCGGCCATTATGTTGCGTTGGATGCATTAGTATGTGTTTGTAAGTACCAACAAGCTAAACATCAATATCTAATTCTATTTCTTTTTTTTTTTTTTCTTTTTTTTTTTTTTATCCTTTGGAAAAGAAGTCTCCACCTATCCCAGGGAGCGCAGCAACAGCTTACAGGAACACCCGGTCCATTAATTCCACAGCTGCTGGGAAACCCTGGGGGATTTTGGAGGCTTTTGATCGAGCAGGTTTCATGATAAGAAGGCAGCTTCTGACGTAAGGCCTCCAAGCTGATACCCAGTGGCAATTTGTGAAGGTAAAAAAAATTGCTTTACGCAGTGGAAAAAAAACCAACCAACTCTAACCTTCCCTAACATTTGCTTGTCTGGGCTCAAAAAAGAAAGGGGAAATAGTCCTTAAATCAAATACCAGGGGAATAAGTCACGTAGTGAGTGCTTGTTTTCAAGGGGAAGTTGACTGGCACGGCCTGTGTCGTCATTTTTATTATGATGACATCCTCCTCCATCTAGGACCCCCTTCCAGTGTGGAGATGTGTGTGATTTTATTGTCCTTCCAGAGAGGCCGAGGATGTCCCCGCGCCCCGCGTGCGCCCGGCTGTGGTTAAGCAGCGGAGACACAGACTCCTTGAACCCATGAGAAGTCAAACGCACCCACCCCTGGTCCTTGCGCCGCGTTCGTCGCTTGGCTTTCAGAAACGTCAATACACATCTCTGCCCTTGGCTTGCATCCTTCCAGCGTGGAAAAGAATCAATTTTTAAAATAGAGCTTGTCAATGTGTTCTTAGGTGGGTTTTTTTTTGGTTTTTCTTTTCCCCCTCAATTAGTTGGATCTGCAAAGGTAAGTAATACCGCTACAAGAAGAATAATTTACCCTTGGTAACCCACAACTGGAAGAGGAAACTCTCCCTCTTGGCTGTCTGCAGAACCCACGTTTCAACCTCTCCTCCCTCCGTCAATCTCCACCAAATGAAGGTCTCATGCCCCGGAAAGCCCAGGTTACCCCAGAGTTTAGACCAAGCAGAACTTACAGAAAGTGCAAAACACAGCAAATAGAGTTGTACATCTGGCCCACATCTGCATCCAGGTGCTGTATTTCGGATGACCTCACCTTCTCACGCAGATCAAGGCTAAAATTAGCTAAGGAGGGCCAGGCAGTATGTGGCAAATTAGTGATCCAAAAGTGGTTTATGCTCACTGTTTCCATTTATGGTCCTTTTGTGTCACTTAAAGCACTTGACTGCAATAGCCAGCACTTTCTTTTCCCATCTGCTCTGCCTTGGTTTAGTTGGTAGCAGTGAAGAGTCACTGTTGTCCTCTGCTTGGCCCAGGCTGTAGAAGAACGTCGTCTTGCTGGTGGCTGAGGAAGCTCAAAGCTCACTGTTGTTGGTGGTGGAGCTTTTGGAAGAGCTGGGGTGCTGCCAGCACCCAACCACAACCCTCTCTGCTCCAGGAAGAGTGTCCTCCTGCAAACCTCCCTTCTCTGGGGGTTTAAATGGTCAACTGTGATGCCGGCTGTTGGGGAACTGCCTTGCTGCTGACCCAAGGTGCCAGGGTTGGGGTCAAGCTTGCAAGGAGGAGTTGTATGAGGGCTGAAACAGCCACCACACGGTGTTTTACCATGTCTCTCACCTTCAGCTCTTTGCTTCCACCCTGCTGCTGGAGGGCATGGGGCTTGGGATGGGATGGCTGATGAAGGCAGGCTGAGCTTGGGCCCTTGGACATCATACTGGGATGTGTGTGTTCCTCCCCTTCCTGAGGGCACCATCTCCTGGCAGGAGCTTTCAATGAGACGTACTGCTAATTCCACCTGATTGGAATTAGGGAGTGGTGAGCATGTTGTAGACCATCTCTGGATGTCCTGGTGAGCCAGAGACCAGAAGCTGAGTTACATTGAATTAACACTTACTCGTTGATGTCTTGGGTCCCTCCGTTGGCTTCAAACCCTGCCATGGGCAGCAGGACCCACAGCACCTCATGAAGAGCCTGGTTGTCCTTAGATCTTCATAGAATCAAAGGAGGGACTTGGCCAGGGTGACATAAGTCACAGAAGGCACCATCCTCCTGGTGCTGCTGGGGACCTGGCGTTGAAAGACATGCTCCAACTGGAGGAGAGCAGATCTGTCCTACAAGGGCAGCGGTGATGGAAGGATGCTGATGGTGCAGCCTGCTCGATTGACTGGTGAAATGTAAAGACCCTGCCACCTGCTAATGACCTCTGGCAGAGGAACATCTCCTCTGACGTTGGAGCACACCTGCAGACCTTTCAAACCCAGGATGACTTGACCCCTGCAATTATCCTCGTTCGTCTAGAAGACCACATGGAAAGGTGAATGGGGCCAGACAAGTCCCTTCCCCAGGAGGCTTCGGGTTTGAAGGCAACATGAGGGCAACAGCCCCATTCCCCAACCGACTGGTTTGAATAAGTTACGGGCTGAAAATCTGGAACGTTTGTTCTCCTGCATGTTAACGGTGATCCCCGGGTGCTGATGCTTATCTGACCAGCCCATTTAAATAATTGGAAGGCATCCGCAGGAGTCCAAAGCCATCGGCTCAGCTGCATCGCCTTCTCCTGGCGTGTCAAGTGGGGCCACCTCCATCAGGTCTTCAACCTGATGGTTGGTGTTTGGGCAACGTCAAAGAGCCCTTGTGAATGGGTGCAAGGTGCTGAGCTCGGGGACGCCCCCAGCTACCCCAGAAATGAGCAGAAAGAAATTGTGCAAAGCTGGTTTCTTTACTGTTGGGTTTTTTGGGTAAGAAAAGAAAAAAAAACAACAGAGTTGCTTTTTCCTTAACAAGCGCTGATGGGTTGCGTGCAAATCCTGCCTTCCCTTTTTCCTCCCTGCAGCCACACTACTGATCATTCAAACACCTCACACTTCAGGCAGGTCCCCGATGGAGAGAAAAAAAAAATAAAAATAATTATAATAATGAATTAAAGCAGTTCAGACAGAGTCTCCCTCGCTACCTCCTTAGCTGCCGGTTTTACAAAGGCCGTTTGTTTCAGCAGGGGAGTTGGACCAGATGATCTCTACAGTCCCTTCCAACTCTAAAAAAAAAAATCAGTTCATAAGGCTCAGCTGGATTTTTTTCCTTAAGAAGTTCCCCAAGCGTTTCGGTTGCCATCTGTGCACCTTTGTCGTCCGAGTCCCGCATTAGCGGGACTTCCCCGCTGCCATCTGAACTGATGACTCCATCCAGTCCCCGCTTAATACGGCCACAGAGCAGCTGCTTTGCGGAGCCGTTTAATCACCTCCGTTAGAGGGCTTTGGTTAAAAAAAAATCCCAGCTCGCATCCTTTGCCGCTCGTGAGGCTCGATATTTAATATTCCCTCACAAACCAGGCTGGAAACGGCTCTCCCCGGAGACCTCGCGCTGACGAAGTAGGCAATCCTCTTTCCCAGGTGCTCTTTTGCACCCCCAGTTTATATATTTTATTTTATTTTTTTAATTCATTTATTATTTTATTTATTTTTTTCATTCATTTTAGTGAGATGCTGTGATCACCGCGGCGGGGTTCCCGGTGCCGAGGCAGGGGAATAGGCTGCTGGTGTTTATTCAAGGAAAGACCCTCTAAGGAAACCTTTCTCTTAATCATCTCAAGTGCTTCTGAAGGGATATACGTTGCCTCTTGTTTTGTCTGCAGGCAACGAAATGTGGATGGCGAGGCTCATTTTAAATCACGTCTGATAGAGAAGTGGAACCTGGATTATTTTTAAATCTCCTTATTTTCTTTCTGCAGCTCGACCATGCATCTATCTATCTATCTATCAATCTATCTATCTATCTATCTATCTATCTATCTATCTATCTATCAATCTATCTATCTATCTCAGCTGACAGCCAGGGTGAAATGCCCATCGGAGAAGTTCCTCCCCAAGATTTATTACAGGGAAGAGAAAGCATTTTTCTGGGATAACGTTTACGTCTAAGGGAAAATAACAACTACTTTTCTCGTTCGTTCCTTGCTAATTTTTCATCGAACGAATAAACCAGGGACAAAGTGTCACGCTCCCTCGGCATCACTGTCTCAGTCCTCTCTCCGAGTGGAACACCGTTGGGATTACAGCCAGAAATCACTCTTTCACGTGACCCAATGCTTTAGAAGACCAGTTACTCCCCGTAACACAGCTGGGTTTTCCTTTGCGCCCCGGCCCTTCCAAAGACAACAGCCCTTTAATCATCAATCTTGCAGGATTCAAGCTTCCAGCTCCTGCGTTTCCATCTACATCAGGTTTTGGCTGGGCTGTTCCTAACAGACCTTCAATTTAAAGGAAACTTAACTTGACTTCAGCCACCAACTGCTACTGTCCCACCTTGAGAAAGTCCCACCTCACGAAGCCACGTGTCCCACCAGGACAGGTCAAGAAAGCAGCTCGTGGCTGCAGGATGCTGTCATTCAGCCGAAGCAGTGAATTATTCAGATTTCCCATGTCCGTGTCCCCTGTGGCCACCACGAGGGATGAAGGTGGAGCAATCACCTTGGACCAGCCTCTCTTCTCAGGACAGAGCGGTGGGGTGCAGTATAGTATATAATATAGTCCTACAGGGCCCAAAGTAGCACATTTTGGATGGGATTCATTTCTCCTACATCCCTCTTTACATCCCGCACCTATCATGGATGCAGAGTCCTGAGACAGCCCATCACGTGCTGCTGGAGGTAGTGCTGATGCAGATGTGGATGTGCTTTCATAGAATCATAGAATGGGTAGAGTTGGAAGGGACCTTAAAGATCATTGAGTTCCAACCCCCCCACCATGGGCAGGGACATCTCCTACTAGAGCAGGTTGCTCAAAGCCCCCTCCAAACTTGCCTAGAACACCTCCAGGAATGGGGCAGCCACATCTTCTCTGGGTAAACTACTTCCTTCCTGCCTCCTCCACCTCATTTGTGGTCACCAGCCAATATTAAAGCATGGGGCTAACAGGATCAAAGCTTGTAAGACACCAGCAGTCCTCCCACCGTCCTGCCTGGGAGCAAGCTCCCTGCCTTAGTATTGCCGACAGCACAGCATGCTTGTCCTCACTTCACCAAGCAGCTCCTTCGTACAGCTGAGACCTTCTACCTTGATGGAGGCATTCAGTGTTTGCCAACTCTGAGTTCATCTGCATCATTGCTATTCATAGAATCATCAAATGGTTTGGGTGGGAAGGGACCTCTAAAGGCCATCTAGTCCAATCCCCCCACAATGACAAGGGATATCTTCAACTAGATCGGGTTGCTCAGAGCCCCGTCCAGCCTGGCCTTGAACGTCTCCAGGGATGGGGCATCTCCCCCCTCTCTGGGGAACCTGGGCCAGTGTCTCACCACCCTCATTGTAAACAATTTCTTCCTTATATCCACTCTGAATCTCTCCTCTTTTAGTTTAAAATCAAATCAAATCTTATTGCTACAACCCCAACTAAAAAGTCTGTCCCCATCTTTCTTCCCTTGGTGCAACAAAAGTCCCCCGGGGGTCTTCTCTTCTCCAGGCTGAACATCCCCAACTCTTTCAGCTTGTCCTCACGGCAGAGATGCTCCATCCCTCTGATCAATTTTGTGGCCTCCTCTGGACCTGCTCCAACAGGTCCATGTCTTACCTGAGCCGAGTTATGGCTCATGTCCACTCTATGACTCACTGTAATGAACCGAGACCCAACGCTGTGAGGGTCCATCATCACCATAACCCCACAGCGGTACCTAGCCTGATGGAAAGGACCTTCCCCCCCACCCGTCACCTCCTCTAAGGTTCTTTGGATTTTTCTTTTCCACAACTGACTTCCTGAGTCCATTACCCACATTTAGAGACTTCCCCCACCCCAGAAAAAAACAACCAACCCCACACGCAATACGTCGCCCAGCCCCATGTCACAGCCCCGTGAGAAAGAGCAGGAGCCCAGTGGGAGTGGGAAGCCATCCATACCCTCCCCCAGGCTGGGCTCCAAGCATTAACGTTATCAAATTACAGCCAACGGGACGCTGTAATTAATGAGCAGCCTGTCCCGTGCTGCTGGAGGAATTACCCTGCCCGTCAACGCCGTGTGGAGCCCCAGGGCAACCAGCAGCTCCCGGCTCCCCCAAATGCCAGGAGCTGGGGGGGGTGTTGGGGGAGAAAAACGTACATACAGCTACGGGATCAGTTGGCATCATGGGAGGGATGCAACCAAAACTTCAGTGAACATGGAACGGAACGGGGTGTCTTCTAAGACCCCACCTGGAGTACTGTGTCCAGCTCTGGGGCCACCAACAGCAGAAGGACATGGAGCTGTTGGAGCGGGGCCAGAGGAGGCCACAGAGATGCTGG
>JAOQGH010000019.1:2836308-2855703 GCA_025769975.1 Gallinago jamesoni | reverse complement strand
AAAGGATGGACAAGAGACCGCTCTTTCTCCCAGGGCTCTGGTTGGGTCGCAGTTTCTTGCACAAAGTGGGGGGGGGGGGGTGGGGGGCAGATTTTAATCTACGTCAGAGGGATGAAAAAGCAAAGAGAAAGCCAACAAAGTGCCAGGGAGGTACCAGAAAAGGAGTTGGGGAAAGGCAACACGAAACGAGGGAGGACACGGGGGGCACAGGAGCATCTCTGGTCAGGCTCAGGCTTGGGCTCCAGGCTCTTGGAGCTTTCTTGGTCCCAGGGTGTTCAGGGAAATGGGACTTCACATACTCCCCCCATCAATACGCAGAATTGCATCAAAGAAATAGCTGCCTGTCATCATCGTCACAGGCCTGTCCTCCCAGCGAAAAAGCTCTTGGCAGGACCTCGAGCGGGCTCGGCGTCTTGGGCCAAGAGCCAACAACGTGTTCCGTAGAAGTTTCTTCACCTCCCCGTCTTTCGGCATCTCCCACACACGCATCCCACCAGCTTGCCATCCTAAAAGTTACTGTTGAGGTAAGCGAAGACACTCTTGAAACTCGAAAGGGAAGAGCTGCGAAGCCATAACGAAAAACCTTAACCCCTATCCACCTGTTCCAAGCCTAACCCCTCTGCATCTGGCCTTCTCCTGGGAGTGCGGGGTGAGAAGTCCTCTTCTGAGTCTCCTAAATCAAGAGACTTCTTTGGCCAACTTCTGGTCCTTATCTCAAAACGGGGCATGAGAGCACTGCTGGAACACCCTGGTCACATTTTCCAACTTCGTGAGTCCCAGACCCAAGCCCCAGACTGCGGAGAGCTGCAGGAAAAGCCCTGGGTCCACCAGCCATTGCCAGCAGATCTCTGCAGGCCATCATTTGGGATGTTTCAGAGATGATCTCCATCCTACTCTACTTCTTTGTGGGGTAGGGTAAGTAAGGGTCTATCATGGCATGAATGGCTGCTCTCTTTGCTGATACCTGCTGCTGGTGGACATCAGCGAGGTGAAAACAAGGTCTTCCCAGGTCCAGGTCCTAAATTGTTCGGACCTGAAGATGACTGACAGCCCTCAAAGCTTATCAGAGCCAGTCCTGATGCGCGCGCTACATCAGTTCAAACAATGGTTTTGCTCTCCGTTGGCTGCAGGACAACCCAAGACCATGGAGTTTTCAGGTCTAGGTTGGAGGGACGGCTTTGGGACTCCATGCCAAAGGCTGGCAGATAAACTGCTCTGCCAGCCCCGGCGCAAGGAGAGGGGAAAGGAGGGGATTTCTTCTTCGCGCTGAATTTCAGCAGGAGCAGAGGGTTATACAACAGCGAGGCAGATGGAAATGTCACAAGAGCCAGCTTGGCAGCTGCACAAACACAACTAATCTGCCCTCCTTTAGTGCTCGTAGCCACAACATAAACACAAGGTAATGGATGAGGTAAATCCGTCGTCGGCAGCCTCATTACACGGGGCCCGCTGCCTCGCTTCCCCGTGGCTCCCGCTCCCTGGCACCCTTCTGCCACCTTCCCGAAGCCCCAGCGTGGTGGCCAGCTCGGCTGGGATGACTGAAACCAGCCCAGAAGAAGCCCAGCATCCCCCAAAACGTCCTGTCCGAAACCCAGCGGAGAGGCTTCCTGTAGTCAGTACTCAGCCATTGCTTCTTCATATATGCAGCGTGCTTCAGGGTACCCACCCAAACCCACCCGGTGGTGTGTCTCCACTTCCCTGTCCTTCAACAGAGAGGGTAGTACCATGAAACACAGGCATTTTATCACAAAATCACAGAATGGTTTGGGTTCCCACACCAGGTTGCTACAAGCCCCCTCCAACCTGGCCTTGAACCCCTCCAGGGATGGGGCAGCCACAGCTTCTCGGGGCAACCTGGGCCAGGCTCTCACCACCTTCACAGCAAAGAAGTTCTTCCCAACATCTCATCTCAGTCTCCCCTCTTTCAGTGTCAAACCCTTCCCCCTCATCCTAGGGCTCCCCTCCCTGATCAAGAGTCCTTCCCCATCTCTCCTGGAGTCCCTTGAGGGACTGGAAGGGGCTCTAAGGTTCTCCCTGGAGCTTTCTCTTCTCCAAATAGAAGAGAACCCCCCTAACTCTCTCAGCCTCTCCTCACAGCAGAGGGGCTCCAGCTCTTGGAGCATCTCCATGGCTTCCTCTGGCCCTGCTCCAACAGTAGATAACAATAGAACCATAAATACTAATAATGTGCCATTTTGACATATATGTGTATATACAGAATATGTACATCCAAGCTGCCTGTCTGGTCTTGGTCCTGTCCTGATGAGTGACTATCAGCTCTTTGGGTCAGAACCATAGATCCTGGTTTATTCTCTGACACTGCTCCTCCACCTACCCCCTGGACTATCGTTTGGCTGCACAGAGGCAGTGACAATGAGCAGGTAGGTATGGCTTGAAAATGGTTGTTTCTTCCCCAAACCAAAGCCATCTATCTCCAGTACACACCAGTGGGGAAGTCAGTACCCTTAAATGTGGCATCTTCTCATCATCCCCATGCTCCACCCTCCTACCGTCTTCCTTGCTGCAGGAAGCCACGGGCCAAACTCTTCCTTCCCACTAAAGGGTCACTTTTCAGGACAGCCTCACTTCCATCCTCTCAAGGCCACCCTGGGCTCCTGATGGCCACCATGGGCATGGACCCTTTGGTCTTCCTCCTGATGTATGCTGGTGTAGCTCTGGTGCGGTTGTAGGTCCTGTGAGGCACATCTAATTGGACAGAGAAACGCACCGCTGTGATGAGTGAAAGAGCCAAACATCTTCTGGGACTACGTTAGGGATGGACATGCTGCAAATCCACCACCCAACCAGACTAGAAGCTCTACCAGGAATTCTTTCCAGTCCACATCTGGCCAGATTCAAACAGCGCATGAAGAGGCAGAACATTTGTTAAACTGAATTTCTATGTCCTGTCATAACGGCTCTGTAAAAAATGCAAGTTACCGCTGAAATCACCATGGTGTCCTCCAGGAGACCAAAGCAAGATAGAAAGACAATGAAAAAAGGACAACAAAAGAAAGATAAGAGGCAATCCTGCCTCACGGGGCTCATGTTCCTCCAGGACTGCTGTGGACGTGGGGTTCTATGAGCTCTCACCCTACCACCTTCATCAGGAGATGCCACTTTCCCAGCCCGAACAGCTTCTCTGTCAGGGAGGAGGAGAAGCCCATTGAGGAGATAAAGGCAGGCTGCAGTTGATAGCTATTGTTTAGGTATTGATTACGTATTTTGTGAGCTGAAAGGTTGACCTTTCAAAGGGCAATTGGCGTCTGTGAGATTTGATTTAGGAGAAAGAAAAGAATTTAAATTGAATTTTCACTTCGTCTTTCAGTTGGGAGGAACCTGCAAGACTGCAGACTCCAAAGCTGCTTTTTCTTGGGGGAGATTGAAGGATTTTTTTTTTTTTTTTTTTTTTGGAGCCATCACAAAGAGCTTCGTTTCAGGGTGAAAATGGCTCTGTTGCTTCTCTCCTGCTCAGCACTGCAGAGACACCTACAAGACACAGGGCACTAAACAGAATATTTAAGTTGAATGTCAGCCAGGTAAAAATCCTGGATACTGAATAGCCCATATCATGGAATGAAGGTGGTTTTTTTTTTTTTTTTTGGTGTTTTTTTTTTTTCCCTTCTAGGAACAGCCAGAACAACAAGTGACAAAACAACATGCAAGGTTGCATTAGGAAAAAATCCCACATTTTTAAGCAATTCCCAGTGACCAATTTATTGCCCACCATTTATTTCCCATTTCCCCAGGGAGGTGCCTTTGCCACGCTGGTACCCATGGCCACCATCCCAAGTGCAGTCCCTCTTTCCCCAGACCCCATCTGAAGAGGCACTGGTGGTCCTCAAGCACCTGGTTTGGAAGAGGCTTTGACTGACTTTAGAATCATAGAATGGTTTGGGTTGGAAGGGACCTTCAAGACCATCCAGTTCCATGGGCAGGGACACCTCCCACCAGACCAGGTTGCTCAAAGCCTCATCCAACCTGGACTTGAACCCCTCCAGGGATGGGGCAGCCACAGCTTCTCTGGGCAACCTGGGCCAGGCTCTCACCACCCTCACACCAAAGAAGTTCTTCCCCAGATCTCATCTCAATCTCCCCTCTTTCAGTGTCAAACCCTTCCCCCTCATCGTGTTGCTCCCGTCCCTGATCAAGAGTCCCTCCCCATCTCTCCTGGAGCCCCTTGAGGGACTGGAAGGGGCTCTAAGGTCTCACCGGAGCCTTCTCTTCTCCATGCTGAACCCCCCCAACTCTCTCAGCCTGTCCTCCCAGTAGAGGGGCTCCAGCCCTCCCAGCATTTCCGTAGCCTCTTGTGGTCCTGCTCCAAGAGGTCCATGTCCTTCTGTTGTTGGTGGCCCCGGAGCTGGCGGCAGCCCTGCAGAAGGGTCTCCCCAGAGCGGAGCAGAGGGGCAGAATCCCCCCCTGGCTCTGCTGGCCTCGCTGCTGGGGATGCAGCTCAGGATGTGGGGGGCTTTCTGGGCTGCCAGGACACATTGCTGGGGCGCGTTGAGCTTCTCACCCACCAACACCCCCAAGTCCCTCTCCCCAGGGCTGCTCTCCAGCCATTCTCCTCCCAGCCTTGGTTTGTGCTTGGGGTTGCCCTGACCTATGGGCAGGACCCTGCACTTGTGTTGGTTGAACTTCATGAGGTTCACATGGTCCCACCTCTCCAGGTCCCTCTGGATGGCATCCTTTCCCTCCAGCGTGTCAACCACCCCACACAGCTTGGTGTCCTCAGCAAACTTGGATCGATCCCACTCTCAATTTCCAGCTCCAGTTTTGTTCACGGATGGTTTTTTCCCATTATTCCATTATTCTCTGGTTGATATGGCCTTAAACAGGGGGCGACCAGCTCTGATGGGGCTGAGGGCCCCAGGTCCCCTCTACCCTGAACTGGGCAAGATCCAGGGGGGACACACACTGCAAGAGCCACGCTGGGAGAGGGGACAGACCCTGTCAGTGGCTTCGGGGACGAAAATAGAAGCAGCAGGGCAAGGACAGCTGTTCCCACTTTAAACTGCCAGTTTTTAATAAGCTGGTTTGCTCTCTGAAAAGCATTTATTTTGTCGGTTCGTAAACAGGAGGAGGAGGAGGAGGAGGGGGAAGGAGAGCATCACCGGGGACGTCACCGAGCTTGTCACCGCTCTGGGGATCCTCTCCAGATACTCAAAGACCTCCAATCTTCCCCCCAGTGCCATCAGATTTGGGGTTCTCAGCAGCACAAAGAGACCAAAGTCTGCCACGGAGTTTGCCAAGCAAAACTTGATGTAGGGCCGAACATTTTAATCACGTCTCCCAGGATGTATTAATTTTGGATTAGTTTTAAGACACTTTTTTAACGCGATGACGAAGGATTACGCCGCGCGCTTCGGCAGCATTGAAAAAAAAAAAAGAAAAATAAAAAATCTCTCTCTTCTTTCCATCTCTCTTTCAAATTGTCCCCGTTTGGCAGCTCAGCGGCGCGTTTGAGCTGTGGTTTGGAGGGATGGACCGACATTGGCATCTTCATCTGTCTGAGTACGTGTGTAAGTGCTGGCACAGTCCCTGGGTGGTGGCGGCGCCGTCAATGTTCAGCACGGCCACTCGAGGTCACTCCCCGGCGAGAAGGCAGGAGAGCCCTAACGTACCAAAAGCCTCCACCCGGCAATAATCCAGCAGCTACGATGAAATGCTTGCAAGTTTTTTCGTGCTGTAACCTCAGCTGGGGCCTTGCACCTCAGGGTTAACTGCTTGCAAAGAGCCAAGTGTTCACAACCCTGTTTACTCCAGAGCGGGAACGGGTCTTCCCGGTGAAGGGATGTCCAAGATCTGTAGTTGGGGATGCGTAAAGGAGGGGGTCATGGAATGGTTTGGGTTGGAAGAGACCTTGAAGGTCATCCAATTCCAGCCCCCTGCCATGGGCAGGGACACCTCCCACCAGACCAGGTTGCTCAAAGGCCCCTCCAACCTGGCCTTGAACCCCTCCAGGGATGGGGCAGCCACAGCTTCTCGGGGCAACTTGGATCTGGCTCTCTCCATCCTCACACCAAAGAAGTTCTTCCCCACATCTCATCTCAATCTCCCCTCTTCCAGTTTAAAACCCTTCCCCTTCATCCTATGGCTCCCCTCCCTGATCCAGAGTCCCTCCCCAGCTTTCCTGGAGCCCCTTTAGGGCCTGGAGGGGGCTCTAAGGTTCTCCCCGGAGTTGTTTCTTCTCCAGGCTGAACCCCCCCAACTCTCTCACCTCCGACCCCCCTCCCAGCAGAGGGGCTCCAGCCCTCAGAGCATTTTCATGGCTCTCTGCTGGACCCATTCCAACAGGTCCATGTCCTTCCTGTGCTGAGAACTCCAGAGCTGGACACAGTGCTCCAGGTGAGGTCTTCCCAGGTGGAGCAGAGGGGCAGAATCCCCTCCCCGAGATTTAGCTCACGTGTTGCTGCTTTTCAAACCCCAGCTCATGCAATCATACACCCATTCCCATGATTACCTCAAATCTTTGCCTCCATGGCCCAGAGCACCATCTTGCCCTGCTCCTGATGTGTCCTTGTACTCCAAGTCACACCAGGAAGTACAGCTCTGCCCTCCTGCATGGTTAGCTGAGGCTGTAAGAGATGCCCTTTTGTCTTTAAAATACGGAATCATAAAATAGTTTGGGTGGAAGGGCCTTTTGAAGGTCATCTAGTCCAACCCCCACCACAAACAAGGACATCTGCAACTAGATAAGGTCTTTTCATAACAGAACTGCTATCGGCATAACGAATGACGCTGGTGACACGTGTTGATGTCTCATGCAGGAGGAGGATCACCCTGGACCGCTTGGGCAGCATCTGGGTGATGCCAGAGCAGCCTGGGGATGTCCTGCCAGTGGCTCCTTTCCTGAAAGGGGCAAAAAAAAAGGGGAAACTCCTTCTTTTCATGATCCTTTCCCTGAACTCACCCACCCCAGAGCGATGAATCTGGACGTTGTGAACAAGCCGTGCAAAGGCACCACGAATTAATAGTTCTTGGAGTTAAAAATCATCCTTCCAATCAAGCCCAAAATAATTGCCCCATCCAGCAAAGCCCGGACAACCAACCTTGTGACATTCAGGACATGCTTTCCCACCAAATTTAGTTTCGAGGGACATCTGGCCCATAATGAGACCTCCTGGCCACCACGGCTTCTGCTGGAAGATCTCCAGGAGCTGATGTTTCATCATCCAGATGTTCAGGATGCCCTTGACCAAATTGGTTACCAAGAGCTCTTTGGCATTAAACCCAACTGGCTGCCCTCAACCAGCTCTTATTGGTCAAGACGGAGCAGCCTGGATGGATGCAGCAGAGACTGTTATAACAACAGAGAATAATTATTGTAATAATAACCCCTCCAAAAAAAATCAAATTAACAACCAACCAAACAGAAAGGCAGCCGGGATCCTGATTTTTACAGTATTACAGGTACCAATGGTAGGAATTTTTAAATCTAGTTAGGTAAGGTGGCCAAATCCCTGGGTGAAGATAGGAAAGGCAGTTTTCCAAGTGCATGTATAGAAAACTCCTGTTTTTCACAGACTGAGCCCCATCAATCAGGAGAGCGCCTGGGGTTGACATGGGATCTGATGGCCTTTGGCCTTCAGTTGGCTGAATTAGACAACGTACACAAGGATAGAACCAAACCACCCAGTAGAAAAGGTTGTGTGAAAAGCTCTAGTGTTTCCAAAGAAGTGAGGGGGGGGGGGGGGGTTGGTTGCTTCTTCCTTCCCTGTTTAACTGGTAGATCCACAATCTAAGCAGGCACGTAGGAAACAGGTTTGTTTTTTTCCTGTATCTTGCCTAATTCTTGTCGGTTTTAGGCTGGTAAGGTCAAGAGATGCCATGAAAACTAGAAGGTATTTGGATGCTTTTGCCAAAGGCAACGATGCCCGACTCATTTGTAGGGCAGCAGGGAAAGGGAGCTGTTGCACCTTCCAGTCCACCACCTCACCTCAATTAACTGAAGAAGGACAATTTTCTCCATGGCAAGGAACATGTGCATCAGACTGCACTTGCACAACCTCCACTCCAGGAACAACCTCCACAGCAACTTGGTTTCCTGCCTGTTCTCCTGAAAGCTTGGTCTTCTTGAAGGGATGGTCTTCTGAGTGAGGAAAGAGCAGACCTCCCTTCTCCTCCCCAGCCCAGAAGCAATGGATTGCCCTCTCTAACACTCCTCAAGTAGCCTGAGCAGGTGGTGTGACTAGTGATCAGCCCTCAGAGCAAGAATACGGGCTAAGATCCCGGTGCAACACCCAACTCGCTCCCGAAAAACCCAGGGAGACACCATCTCCCTACACGGTGTGGGCAGAACATCAGGAAAGCGCAACCAAGGATGCAGCAACACATCACGTCTGGTCCAGGCTGAAGGGGACAACTGTGTCCTTCCTCTCTTCTACCCTACGACTGCATGTCCCCAGTCCCTCCTCTGGGTTGTACCCACTGCCACCGTTGAGTTGGCAAGAGCCCTCCATTAGGTGGGCTTCATCCTGACACTGCAGCATGACACGTCCCTTCTTTTCACCAAGCTTTAAACACCAAGGATTTAAACAACCATCGACTTAATACAATAAAGAATACTCTTTTTATTCCACATGATAGAGGAGGTTATAAAACCTCATGCCCCTCAGCTCCGATGACCACACTGAGACCTGCCGGCCAAACGTCATCGCGTGAAACAAATACAACTACAGCCTGCACTTAATGGTTTTTATTTTTAGTCTTTTTTTTTATTACGCATAAGAAATCTTTCACACAAAGTCATGAAAAGGATCCCTAAGGTGATACTTTACAGATCTGAAGGAAAACAAGAGTATTAGTGACCGTGCCGGACTGCAGGACAATTCAGGAGGCTGCCAGAGCCACATCATGCTCAAACTCTCGGACGAGCCAATGGGGCTAACGTGGATTTCGGCATGAATCTTGGTCTGGCTCCACCATTTTGGCTTTGGATTCTAACTCCAGCTGTTCCAAACCAGAGAATCACCTAATAACGTGTGGGGAGATTATACCATCAGGACAAACCCGTTCCTTCTGCACCTCAACACGATGTCAAGAGGACGGCGAGAAGTCAATTTACCGTGCGACTCCTCCATCGGTTCAGGCCTACTCTATCAGATCGCTGCTTTATGGACCCTCTTCTCCTTATAAAATAAAGCCCTTTCAAAGAAAAATGGGGGGGTTCTCCAGTTTGACACCCAGCTGAGAAGCATCTCATGGAGCACTTCTGCTGCGGGCAGCGGGGTGGAGGGTCCTCACCTCGGGGCAGGTTGAGGTGCTCACAGTTGGTTAAGAGAGTTGGAAAACTGAGGCAACCCAGTAGCTTCAGCCTCCACAGCTTAAAAGTGCATCTTCAGACTGACCTTTCCAACGGCTGGGCAGCTGGGCTGACTCACAAACACCCTAAAGTCTTTTAATAAAGACGAAATTACAAATCACTACGATAACCGAGAAGGGTCATTCCCCTTTGACGTTTGCTCAAAGACACAACCCTCACCCCCCCCTAAATCCCATACGTCAAGTTACGTGCAGGTCAGTCACAGTTCACTCATTTCTCATATTTTCCCAAGAAAAACTCCATATCTCCACCTTGAGTATTGCCTTTTCTCAAAAGCTTCTGCCATTTTCAAGGCCTAAATGCTCTTGGGCCGTGTAGGCCGCTTCGTAGCTGCATCTAAATAAATTTGGTAAGCTTTTTTTTTTTTTTTTAATTATTATTATTTTTAAGCCAACATTTCCATTTGTGCAAGACTCAAATGGACTTCCACCTCTAAATAAGCAGATCAAAGGAAAGTACAATCCTAGCGCATCCTTGGGGGAAATGAAAGGGTGCAAGAAGTTCTATTTAAAGCCACTCAAAGGACGGCCCAAAAACAAAGGGACCCGATTCTTCAGGTCAAAAACCAGACCATGCTGGAGCAGGCAGTGGATACAGGGGGGTTTGCCATGTCTGTTTAGGAATGAATCCCTTGATATTTGTGTTTCGGCACGCACTGGTGACAGTCCCCCCCACAGGTGGGGTTGGGAGAAGGGTTGGACGCACGTGGAACGGGCACCACCAGGAGCCTCCCCAGAGAAGAAACGCTCCTCGTTTTGCAAAACGAGATGTGATGTTCTCTCAAAATCAGGCCAAGCCATTTCTTTTGTTCTTCCAACTGCGGGAAGAGGTCTATCAGGAAAGGACACTTTAAAACAACAACAACAACAACAACAAAAAAAAGGAGAAGTATTCTACGTTCAGATAAATTTATACTTCTGCCATAAAACCTTTAATAGCAACCAGGGGATTTTCAACACGGAAGTTGGCCAAGGATCCCCACCACACTCTGTCACCATGACACACGCTTTTACAGGACATTGGTCTATTTTACAATCTTATAACTATTTTCTTTGGAGATTTTTCTTCTTTTTCCCCCCCCTCCTCCGACACCTTCAATTTCCAGGAACAGCTTTTGACCAGGAGCCCAGTAAAACAAGCCTGAAAGGGACCTGACTCCAAAAGCTGGTGCTTCTAACCCTCTGCAGAGTATTTGCCAGTCAAACAACAACAACAACAACAACAACAAAAAAAGAGACTTGCCACTGCAAAACCCTCCCACAACCATTTTGACATCGAAATCAAGTGGTTTGGGTCTGCCTGGGAGCTAAATTGATTGATACACTCCTCATTTCGTTTGCGAGTGACCCATGGCAGATTCCAACAGGCCATTGAAAGCTTCACCCAAGGAAGCTTGAAAGAAATGCAAATACAAATGCTACTTCCAAATCAAAGCCCCCAATGTCTTTCCTCGTTTACCTCGTTAAGTTAAAAGGACGATCAAGTTTGTGGTTGGTAGTAACATCTTATCCCCTTTTGTAAGGCCTCATTTTCATCAAACAAGCTCTAGGTTACAGGGCTATAAATACAAGGTTGCCTACAAGCCATCAAGTTCCTCTCACCGCAGTCTGTTGCCAGCGGCGTGTCGGTGGCAACCTGCTTCCAAAAGATGGACGCCGGACCGGCCGCTAGCGGCGAGCTTCATGCTCCGTAAGCTTTGGGGTCAGAGGGTGCACGCTGGAAGGGGTCACGTTATGAACACGCGGTGTGGAGGTTTGGTTTCCGTAAGAAGACAAAGAGTTGAGTTGGCTGGGGCATCTCCTTCAGCCGGAGTCCATGGTGAAGAGCTGGATGTCGTGCGGGTTCCAGTAGAGGGCCACGGCGGAGTTGTAGACCAAGGACCAAACGTAAGGGATGAAGAACTCCTCAGGCTGCTCCTCCTCCACGTACTTGAACTTCAGCTCGGGGAACTTCTGCAACGAGAAACCAAAGTCTGCTGAGAGAAGGTCTGCACGTCTGTTTGCAAACACACAGCCCATGTAAACACTCAAGAAAGAGGTCGGCGAAAAAAATAATGGGAGGAACTAAACCATCACACCCGGAGGAGAAGATTTACAGGGTAAAGAGGTCATTTATGATTTCTTCTCAGAACCACACGCTACATTGGCAGATTGTGTTCAGCCCTTTTACTGCTGGTCACACTCAATTCATCTGTTAACAAAGACTAAACATGGGAATCCTTCACATAACACAAAGGTCTTGAGGAAAAATGTCATTTTTAGCAGCCCCTCAAAAGCCTGCACACGCACAGACCTGTTTATTGCAATTTTCCCTAAAAAGCATTTCCTTATTAATTGTCCCCAGCTCCTCAGCAGAAGAATCCTTCGAAAGTGCTGAAAAATAAAGGAATAATTCAATAACAAATAATTTAATTTAAATAATAAATCACAGAATCACAGAAGAATCACCTAGGTTGAAATAATTTAAAAGACTAAATAAAGAATAAACACAGTCTGTGATATGTTTTCGGGAATCAGCGTTACAGCAAACTGACTTTTTCCATCTGATTCTCAAAGACTTTATGGATGTAGGAGCTTCCAGGAGAGAATGTTCTTCCTCCAGGAAGCATGGTGGGAAGCGTGGATCCATAGGTGGGCTCCTGGAGGCCACTTCCAGATTTGCTACAGAATGACAGACTGCTATGGGGTTGGAAGGGACCTCTGGAGATCATCTAGTCCAACCCCCTGACAAAGCAAGGCCACCCAGAGTAGGTCCCACAGGAATGTGTCCTGGTGGGGTTTGAATGTCTCCAGAGAAGGAGACTCCACCACCTCCCTGGGCAGCCTCTGCCAGGGCTCTACCACCTTCAAAGTGAAGAAGTTCCTCCTCATGTTTAGGTGGAACTTCTTATGGTCAAGTTTGTGCCCGTTACCTCTTGTCCTGTCCTCCAGGTTCTTCTGTACTTTTGGGTAGGTCATTACCTCCATGCCTTGGCTTGGTACCTGGTCTTGTGGGAGGTGTCCTTGCCCATGGCAGGTGGTTGGAACTCTATGATCTATAAGGTCACTTCCAACCCAAACCATTCTATGATTTGATGATTTCCCGTTGCTGAGGAGCAGCCAGAATGACTCTAATGGCAATTAGAATGCAAATCACAGAATGGCAGGGGTTGGAAGGGGCCTCTGGAGATCATCTAGTCCAACCCCCTGCCAAAGCAGGGTTATCCAGAGCAGGCTGGACAGGAACGTGTCAAGATGGGGTCTGATAATCTCCAGAGAAGAAGACTCCACCACCTCTGTGGGCAGCCTCTTCCAGGGCTCTGCCACCCTCACAAGAAAGAAATTACAAAACCGTGCAAGTTCCCCAACTTCAAGATGTTCACGCATCTACCCCACTCCAGCCTCTAAGGCTGCGACTACCAAGACCTTGCACACATAGACCTTATTGCCCATCCACGCAGATGCCTCCCCCTCCTGGGAATTACAAGCTAGAGAGTATTGTCTCCACAAAAGTTCTTTTATTTTTTTTTTTTTTTGCAGTCCCAGCTTTAAGCAAAGTACTTCCAGAATTAACACAGCCTCGATTTTCCCATTTTCTCCCATTCCTTCCCTCCTAAAGCGGCAAATCCCGCCCGCGTTTTGGGGAAGAGCTGAGCCTCCTTTTGTACTGTGCTCTTCAATCATTTTATCTGCTTCTAAACGTTGCCCGTGTCAAGAGCCTGGCAGAGCCTCAGATAAAAGCCGCATTACAACGATCGCTGGGGTAAGATAAAACACGACCCATTTTATTATTTATAAGGCTGTGGCTAAGACTAAGAATAAACTCCGTGGTGTGACACGAGCAGAACAAGCACAGCAATGGCTAAGAAGCCTCTTTGCCCATTAATAATGAAGGGAGCACCCTATCATCTTTCTCGAGCTCAGTGTCCTGGTTTCCTTGCCTTTAGGGCAGAAGACCCTTCTGGCTGGAACAGTCTCCTTCGAAGGGGCATTTCTTGGCCACTTGGCTTCCAGGGTTAGTTATTTAACTTCTACACACCCAGGTTATTTCTTCTTGGAGTCAGAAAACATGGAAACTATTCTACTCCTTCCGTGTGATGCTGCTGTTACTGGAGCAATTTGGTGCAAACACTGAGCATACAATTACTCTGAAGCCACAAAGATGCCACCTGCTTTAGAAGGAACGTGTGTCTCCATGGACAGCTTCAATTCAACCACATGCTGTCTCCTACGCTGGGTTCTAAAGAACCTGATCTAGTTGAAGACATCCCTGTTCCCATCCCTGGAGATGTTCAAGACCAGGTTGGCTTTGAGCAGCCTGGTCTAGTGGGAGGTGTCCTGGCCTATGGAAGGGGGGTTGGAACTAGATGGTCTTTAAGGTCCCTTCCAACCCAAACCATTCGATGATTCTATGACTGATGAAGCCATACTGCTGTCACCTTCCAGGATGCTCTGACTTTCTGGAGCTGCTGCAGTTTGGCTTATGTTGGGGTCAGGTCCTTCAACACAGCTCTACTTAGCTAAATGCCAACGTTTAGCCCTGGAGAAAGCATTTTGGCCATTGGTGTGGCTGTTGTTATTGTACTTGATGACTTCAGAGCATGTGAGGGAGCTCAACCTTACAGCAACCAGGGAGGGAAGGAGGACAGTATTGTTTTCAGCCCTATCATCGCTGTTTAAGGAACTAAGGCAGCTAAAAGATAAGGTTGTTAAAGGCACTTCTGTATCTAACTCCTGTTGAGTTCAAAGCCCAGAACCTCAAAGGTACATCAGCAAGTTTCACTTCCTGCGTCAGACAAGCAGTTTGTGGCAGAGCAGCTCTCTCACTGCCCTTTTGTGCCCCTAAACCGTTCTCTATCACCTCTCTGCAACCTCTCTCCCCAAATCTGTTTTGAGCAACCCGTTTAATCTTCCACGCCGTTTTATTTCTTTGCTCTTAGGAGTCTTGCACCAATATTCACTCCCATCTCTAATTCCCTGTCTCCTGGCCTACTCTCATCCCCAACTCCCTTCTACTGTATCTTCATGGTCTCCCTTTAGCGTATCCCTCTATTTTGGTGCTTGCCCAGCACAGGAAGGACATGGATCTGTTGGAGTAGGACCAGAGGAGGCCACGGAGATGCTGGGAAGGCTGGAGCCCCTCTGCTGGGAGGACAGGCTGAGAGAGTTGGGGGAGGTTCAGCATGGAGAAGAAAAGGCTCCAGGAAGACCTTCGAGCCCCCTCCAGGCCCTCAAGGGGCTCCAGGAAAGCTGAGGAGGGACTCTTGATCAGGGAAGGCAGCCATAGGACAAGGGGGGAGGGTTTTAGGCTGAAAGAGGGGAGATTGAGATGAGACATGGGGAAGAACTTCTTTGGTGTGAGGGTGGTGAGAGCCTGGCCCAGGTTGCCCAGAGAAGCTGTGGCTGCCCCATCCCTGGAGGGGTTCCAGGCCAGGTTGGAGGGGGCTTTGAGCAACCTGGTCTGGTGGGAGGTGTCCTTGCCCAGGGCAGGGGGTTGGAACTGGATGATCTTTAAGGTCCCTTCCATCCCAAACCGTCCTGTGGTTCTACACTTCTGTCTTCTCACTGAACTTGTGAAATCCCCTTTTTCATTAACATCCTCTATCACTTTCCCCCTTGGCTCCAAGTCCTCAAGCTCTGCCTGCCTTCCTGCTCTGCCACCCCACCCCTCCTCTCAGGACACCACCATTCTTTCGGCAGGCTAAGCCTCGCTCCAATCGAGCCCTCATGTACATTTTAATTATTATTTTTCTTAAAAAAAAAAAAACAAAAAACAACCCTGATATTCTGCTCTGTTTGATTCTCGGTGTAATCTCCCCCGCTTCCCCCCTGAATGCTTCCTTGGCTTGTGGTCACCGCAGACAGGAACACGTTCAGCTCAGGGTTGCATCAGCAGAATGAATGGTGAAACCTCCTGATCAAACCGCTGCAACATTTCCTAGCAGAGAAAAGCCCTCTCACAGATGTCATTCCTCACCCCAGGGGTGGCCGCACGCCAGCACCGCAGCGTGTAGAAGTCCTTCTGGGAGGGAAGCAGGGAGGGGGTGTGTGTGTGAAAAGTGATTAAAGATGCTCATTTGAATTGAATTAAACACAGATAGCTGGGGTTTTTTTTCACCTTCAGGGTCACAGGTTATAAGCTACTGTTTTCACAGACGCTCTAGGAGACCAGAATGGTCCCACCAGTCCCACCAGAATGGGACCATGTATATTCATCAATGACCTGGACGAAGGGATGGAATGTACCCTGAGCAAGTTTGCTGATGACACAAAACTAGGAGGGGTGGGTGACACTCCAGAAGGCTGTGCCACCATCCAGAGAGACCTGGACAGGCTGGAGAGATGGGCCAAGAGAGGAACCTGATGAAATTTAATGAGGGCAAGTGCAGGGTGCTGCACCTGAGAGAAATAACCCCCTGCACCAGGACAGGTTGGGGGTGATCTGCTGGAGAGCAGCTCTGAGGAGAAAGACCTGGGTTTCCTGGTGGACAACAGGATGACCATGAGCCAGCAATGGGCCCTTGTGGCCAAGAAGGCCAATGGCATCCTCGGGGACATCAGGAAGAGTGTGACCAGCAGGTTGAGGGAGGTCATCCTCCCCCTCTGCTCTGCCCTGGGGAGGCCCCAGCTGGAGCACTGGGTCCAGTTCTGGGCTCCCCAGTTCAAGGAGGACAGGGAACTGCTGGAGAGGGGACAGCAGAGGGCTACAAAGATGATTAAGGGCCTGGAGCATCTCTCCTATGAGGAAAGGCTGAGGGACTTGGGTCTTTTGAGTCTGGAGAAGAGAAGACTGAGGAGGGCAAGGGTGGGTGTCAGGAGGATGGGGCCAGGCTTTTTTCAGTGGTGCCCAGGGACAGGACAAGAGGAAATGGGCACAAACTTGAACACAAGAAGTTCCACCTAAAGATGAGGAGGAACTTCTTTCCTGTGATGGTGGCAGAGCCCTGGAAGAGGCAGCCCTGGGGGGTTGGTGGAGTCTCCTTCTCCGGAGACATTTAAACCCCACCTGGACACGTTCCTGTGGGACCTGCTGTGGGTGGCCCTGCTCTGTCAGGGGGTTGGACTAGATGATCTCCAGAGGTCCCTCCCAACCCCAAATCATTCTGTGATTCTGTGACTATGGTTGCTCTTCAAGGTGCCGTGGGATCACAGAGCTGGAGACCACGTTATCCTTCTCAGAGTGGAGCCACTGATAAACTGATGCCACTAGTTCCTTCTCGTGAGGAGAGGGTTCTCTCTCTGCTCAGGAAGCCTCGCTGTGTTCTTTATTTGAATGCCTCTGCCTTTACTTGCAGCAGAAGCTAAACACGTCTGTCAGCTAAGTACCTGTTAATGTAGGTGATGGCTCAAGCACTTTTTTTTCTTCCTCCTGAGATTTTATAACACTTTTCATCATTTATCTATATCAGATTTATTTAAATTTCTCAGGTTCTGTTCCGAAGGTACTTTAACCTCTGGGCTACAGGTTCTTTTAATTTGAAGTAGGGTCTAAAAAGGGAGGAACCATCCTTTTATTCATACTTCAGTTAGAAATCCCTGATCTTCAGCTTCTTAAGTCTCGTGTTCCAGCCAACTCTGTTACAATTTACCTAAACAATGAATTCAATAAATGAGTTAAATATCCTTGACTGAAATTGAGCTTGCATTCCACTAAGCCTTTAAAGTGCTGGAGATGCTTTTCTGGGTCCCTGCCCTACGGAGCATACACCCTCAGCTGTAGTTGCTAGAAACCGAACAACTCATGGTGTCAGAAAACAATATTTTAAAATGCTGAGCTTATTATCTGGGGATAAAACCATTAAGTCCATGAATCTGGAGTTGGGAGGAGGAGAAACGATCTATAAGCCTTAGAGGGAATGGCTTGTTCTTTAGGTTCCTCACTAACTGTAATGAAGGAACGCCCTTCACCAAGTCACTGAAGTTGGGTGGTTTCCAGATTGGGTCGACTTAGACCATGTCCAACTGCTGTTGTAAGCCTGACGGGGAGGGATACCAGTACAGATTTTTTCATTCTGGGAATGTATTCTTGATTTCTTCACCAAGATCAGCTTTTTTCATCATTTGGACCCCTTGCTCAACCTTTCTATATGTGGATTTGTTTCTCTGACAAAACTGTTACTCATGCTTCCCTAATAGCGGCTGGATGGGACCTTGAAACCAAGGAAGGGATAAATATATGAATACATATTGTCATAGAGTCATAGAATTGTCCAGGTTGGAAGAGACCTTTAAGATCGAGTCCAACCATCAACCTAACTCTCATAAAAAACCCATCACTAAACTACGTCACTGAGCACTATGTCAACCCGTTTTTTAAATCCCTCCAGGGATGGTGCCTCAACCACTTCCCTGGGCAGTCCAGTCCAAAGCTTCATCACTCTTTCAGTGTAAACATTTCTCCTGATGTCCCATTTGAACCTCCCCTGGTGCAACTTGAAGAGGGTCATGACTGCATCCATCATTCCTAGCCCTTTACTGCGCCGTTGACTGGCCATTCGAGCTCAAATAGGACCTTCACTGACAGCTTCATCACTTGTTATTGCATCCCCCTTATTTTAGAGCTAGCAGGCACAGAACCTGAAATGGTTACAGCTTTTCCTAGCTGTTATACTCAAACAGAAATATTCTGGCTGCTGTTTGCATGCCAACTGTTACGGGCGATCTGCAAGCAGTGACTAATCAAGTCATCTGCAAACACGTCTCCTCCTGATGCCCTGAAGGGAAGTTATTGCTGAATCCCAGGGCTGGACAAACACCTCCGTCTGCTCTTGAGTTTCACCGGGGTAGAGGTTGACCTGAGAGTTGAACCAAACACTCTCAGTTGAGTTTTCTGAAACATTAAACAAGCCCAATTGCTTGAGGCATGCCTACTGGAAGCACGAACCAAGCTGTTCTGATCTGACACGAGGACAATCAGAAAAATCCAGTATATTCTGTAGCCATGTGGGGTGTGAGAGCAGAGAGAGATGGGATGAGTAGGGAGCTAGTTGAGTAAGGATGTTGAGGTGTAGGCATTGGGTTTGATGAGAAGGAAGAGGTGAGAGAGAATGGAAGTGGTGCTGAACGTTCTTGCTTCAAAAGTAGCTGGAGAACCAGATCCTGGGTGGAGGAATTGCTATTTAGTGAGTAAACTGAGATGATCAGCTACTGGTGTGGTGAGAGCCCTGGAAAAATCCATCAAACCAACGGCACGTTGAGTCACTCAGAGCTTCCCAGCACGTGGAGAAGAATCCTAGAAAGACTTGAGGCTTGATACGGATCCCAGTCACCCATGTGTGAAAAGGTTTGAGCTCTAGAAGCCCAGTTTGCAACTGGTGGCTGCATTGGCTGCTCCTCCGTGCTGCTGGTCATCACAGAGGTCGCGGGGATCTGAAATCCGGGGAGTCACTACCAGAGACTAACATCTTTGTGTTATTGACTGCTTACAGGCTTTAAAATGCTTTTTATTTTACTATTAAAAAAAAAACCCAAACTGTTTTAATAGTCATAACTGAGCTTTTTTTTTTCTTTTTCTTTTTTTTTTAATTAAATAACTTGGAAGTCTCTCTTAGTCTGCAAAGCTTCTGAAGCAGCGTAGTGGGCCATGTGAGAAGGGGTGCTGGACATGATTCTTAAAATAACTGTTAGGGTCCTAACTCCTTCTCTTCCTCTCCTTTCTTACAGGTGGAAAGATCTTAGTGCAGGTTCCCTAAAAGATTTAATAAGTTGTACACCTATTCCAGAAACTTAGAGGTGTCTCCAGGCTGGAACGAGGACTTCAGTGATTGACTAATGAACGGTTATTTCTGCGAAGCGACTAACGTGTCATCTCTCTGTCTTTTTCAGTGGTCACAGGAGCTACCGATGGGATTGGAAAAGCCTATGCAGAAGAGGTAAGAATTCTTATCACTTGGAAGCGTGTCTAGGTCTTTGGCAAAGGGAGACAACTTTAGTCTGGTCACCTGAGGGAGGCAAGGCAAGAGACCTCTTTCTCTACAGGTATCAGGAGGCTCCGGGGAGACCTAAGAGCGGCCTCCCAGTCCCTGAGGGGGCTACAGGAAGGCTGGGGAGAGCCTGTTTACAAAGGCCTGCAGTGACAGGACGAGGGGCAAT
>JAOQGH010000019.1:2759322-2776781 GCA_025769975.1 Gallinago jamesoni | reverse complement strand
CTCCTTCTCTGGAGACATTCCAACCCCACCTGGACACGTTCCTGTGGGACCTGCTCTGGGTGGCCCTGCTTTGGGAGAGGGTTGGACTAGATGAACTCCAGAGGTCCCTTCCAACCCTGTATCATTCTGTGATTCTGTGATTCATTTCACTTTAGCTGTTAAGCAAGGCCATGACTAAACTAGAGATACTGAAAATAAGGCTGACTCCATTCTGGTACCATCATCTTTCATCTGCTGTAACTCAACTGAATCCAGAAAATTCATAGATTTTAGATTCATTTCCCTATGTTCAAAAGACAGTTAACGCTGCAGTTCATAGAATTTATTTCACCTACTCTTTAGCAATCCCAAATTTCTCAGACAAATATGGAGTCCTTACTTAAGAAAGACAATTTCTTCCTGGGGAATAAATGAAATAGGGGAACCTTTTAATGTCTACCCACATACAGGAGGCAGATTAGGGTTGATTCCCTGTTGGAGAAACTAAAAGAACAACTGTTTATGAAGTACTTGCAGCTTTGAATATAATCAGCTCTAATAGCGAGATAGAAGTTACCAAAAAAAAAAAAAAAGTTCTTTTTTCTTGAAACCACTTTTGTAATACTGCTTTTTAATAACCCTCATAACGGCCGAATTAGAAGGACCCCAACTGAAGTCATTCATCCCACATAAAACAAACATTGCTTTTTCTTCTTAGCTTTGTTTTACAAGCTACATTATTTCCAGATGACGCTTGAGGGGCCTAGGAGTTTCAAGAATTAGATGCTTAAATAGGCAGCTGCTTTCTATTTACCATAGAAATCAAAGATAAAATCAAAGAAGAATCTAAATATTGGCCTTCATTCAGCCCATTACGGAGCACAAAGTGAGGAGGAAAAGAAAAAAAAAAAAACACCACCAACAAAAAAATACAGAAATCTCATCGCCCGAATGCAAAGTTGAATTCCTGTTATTGAGAGGAGAGGGGGAAAAAAAAAAGCTCATTGACATTCGCAGAATTCCAAGCCTCTGTGTAACGCCAGCTCCGCACAGCAGGTAGATTTAACTGGATTGGGAAAGAGCCAGGAAAAGTCAGCTCTGACTGGGAACTCTCCCAGTACCACCAAGCTTTGCTACTGCAGACTTTTTATATATATATATATTATATATTAAACTATATACTTTGTGCGTGTATATATATATTCATCTAATATATATATATAGTCTATATTTATATATACATTTATATGTATACACATAGCTAACTTTCACTCCTATTCCTTACATTTTTCCCTCCGGATTGCCAACATGCATTTATTTCTATACCTGAAAGAACACAAAACCAACAGATTTCGGACAGGGAATTAAAGGATGGCTCTTCGTATATTCACAGGAGCCCATTTGTAAGTCGAAAAGTCTAACACTACATTTTTTTTATCACTGACAAAATCCCTCCACCATTGAAGTGCTGTTTAAGTGACAGCCCTATATATGACATAATTGAAGATACTGGCACTAAGTGGGATTATTTTTAGAATTTTTCCTAAAGCGTTTAAGAGTCATGTGGATAGAACAATGCTTTTTTATTTTATTTTATATATAACCAAAATTTGGAAGGTAAAAAAAGTTAAACTGAAGTGAATTTTAGCATTTTTTTCCTATGTGGCTGGTAATGATCTTACCTACACTATTTAATATTTTTAATATTATTCCATTAAGGCAACTGAAGGCTGTTGGTAGGATCCCTGTGGATGGGAAGAGAAGAACACCCGCAGACACCAGCGTGGGCTGCTCAGAACCACGACCCCTACCCTGAGTGTTGAGAGATTCTCAAAATGTGCTCCAGGGAATCTCCTTTGAACTCCTCAGCCTTCAGACCCACCACCAGTAAAAAAGAGGTTGGGTTCCCACTACCATAAAACCCCTTGTCCCTGTGTTGCACGAGGCGAGGACAAAATAAAACCAAATCAAAAGCTTTGTAGCCAAATGCAGACCCAAGGGATGATGCTAAATGATTTCAATCTAAAGCTATTCTTATATTTCATTTTTAATTTATTTCATTATTAAGCAAATTTTCTTTTTCTTACGTCAGTGAGAGCATTCTGAACGTTTTGGCACGAACTTGCCAAAATGCAAAATTTACTTTCTTCTTCAGGCCGGAGAGGTGGGCCCATGTGAACCTCATGAAGTTCAACCAACCCAAGTGCAAGGTCCTGCATCTGGGTCAGGACAATCCCAAGCACAAATCCAGTCTGGGTGGAAAACGGATGAAAAGCAGCCCTGAGGAGAAGGACCTGGGGGTGCTGGTGGATGAGAAGCTCAACACGAGCCACGAATGTGCGCTGGCAGCCCAGAAAGCCCCCTGTATCCTGGGGGACTTCACCAGCAGTGTGGACAGCAGGGCAAGGGGGGGATTCTGCCCCTCTGCTCCGCTCTGGGGAGGACCTCCCTTCTCCCCCCCCAGTGCTGCCTCCAGCTGTGGGGCCACCAACAGCAGAAGGACATGGAGCTGTTGAAGTGGGGCCAGAGGAGGCCACGGAGATGCCAGGAGGGTTGGAGCCCCTCTGCTGGGAGGACAGGCTGAGGGAGTTGGAAGGCTTCAACCTGGAGAAGAGAAGGCTTCAGGGAGACCTTAGAGCCCCTTCCAGTCCCTCAAGGAGCTCCAGGAGAGATGGGGAGGGAGTCTGAATCAGGGAGGGGAGCCATAGGATGAGGGGGAAGGGTTTGACACTGAAGGAGGGGAGACTGAGATGAGATGTGGGGAAGAACTTCTTTGGTGGTGAGAGCCTGGCCCAGGTTGCCCAGAGAAGCTGTGGCTGCCCCATCCCTGGAGGGGTTCAAGGCCAGGTTGGATGGCTTGGAGCAACCTGGTCTGGTGGAGGCCCAGGGCAGAGGGTAGGAACTGGATGGTCTTGAAGGTCCCTTCCAACCCAAACCATTCCATGATTCTTCATCCCCTCTCTTCCTAGAAAGAGTTAAGGAGAATCCCTCCTTTCCAGCTGCAATATGACAAGTGTTGAAGTGCTCAAAAATTGCAGACAATGCTATGAAATCCTTAAAAATCAACCTTTTGGGTAGTTGGCAGGTCCAATAACAGGTCTAATTGCTGCTTTCCCAGGGAAGTTATTGTGCCCCTAGTTCTGCTGCTAAGTATCTATAATCTAACAAATTACATCAGGCTGTAATAAAATTACAAAGAACATCACTGATATGTTTACTTAAGTAATTTGTCTTGATTTGAACTGGAAGAAAGCAATAAAAACCCCGACTGGATTTTTCCCAATCAAGCCTGGAGATCCTTTGTCCTTTGTCAAGGACAACTTGACCAAACCGTGGTATTTCAAAACAGGTCATTGCTACTACGGAAATAACAATAACAAATTTATTAAAAAGCTAGTAGATGAAGCAGCCTGAGAATTGGACTAACCAAGGATTCTGTCTCTGAGGTGATGGTTTGATGACAGTGGGTTCTTCTCCCCACTGACTTCTCAGGCTGCCCAGGGAGGTGGTGGAGTCTCCTCCTCTGGAGTCATTCAAAACACACCTGGGCAAGTTCCTGTCCAACTTGCTCTAGATGGACCTGCTTTGGCAGGGGGTTGGAGTAGATGATCTCCAGAGATCCCTTCCAACCCCATATCATTCTGTGATTCTTCATCCTGCTCCTGAATCCCATCGTAAACAACAGTTAATCAGGAAAAGACCAGGAAACTGGTCCAGCCTTAATAAATACAACATTTTGATCTTATTTCTTTTTTAAAGCTCAGAAGACCTCAACAAGAGCACTCTAAAAGCCAACTGGTTCAGTTCCTTATTCTAGTTGACAGCAAAATACCCACAGCTTTATCGGCACACCACAGGCTCGATGGTAGTCCACAGCGGATACTCACAAAAAGACCACAAAAATGGAGAAGAGCAATATATCTTTAGCACCATCAATGATCAGCAGCTTAGGAACTGTATATTAGGTCCAAAACTTGGGTCTTCACAGTAATGGAAGCAAAGTTTGGGAGAAACACTACTACACCTCAAGCATTTGGGAATTAAGAGATGCCCAACTCATCTTCTAGCCCGAAGAACGAACTCGAAGTATTTATCATGATTTGTTTCTCGAAATCTGGTACTTACAAATGAGCAGAAAGGAATGTAGTGGAAGATAAGACCATAAGCAAGACCTAGAATAATTTTACATAAGAATTACCGCTTGCGATGCAGGTACCATGAAAATCCACTTTTGGATTACACAACGCCATAAAAAAAGTATTTATAAATTAAATAAATTTTAAACTAATTAAAATAATGAGAAATACAATTTTTAAAGCAGATGTTTGACTGATTTGAATTAATCCTATGAAGATAATAGTCATAAAATGGACATCCTGAAATATATACACATACAGATCTTCAAATTCATGCTTATGGGTGTGTGCAAATATATATCTATTTATTTCTGTGTGCTCTTTTACAAACACATGTGTGTATCACGCTTTCTTCCCTCTGAAAAATGAGGATGGTAATTTTTTTGCCTAGAAAAGAAAATATAAGGGTCTTTTCATAAAGTCAATATTCTGACAACAGGGCATATACAACTGCAGTCCCACTATTAGGCATAGAAGTTAGTGTTAAAAATTTCAGCCCTATTCTCCAAGCATCTGAAGATGCTTGACAATTATTTAGCTACAATGACTCGGAGGTTGGTATCAAACTACACACCCTTTAGCAGCACTTCCAGTTTATGGAGCTCCTGTGCCCATAAACCCTGTCCCAAGCACTCACTCCAGTCCCTCTGGGCAGGGACACTGCCTGTTATGTAGAACCAGCTCTAGAATCACAGAACGGTTTGGGTTGGAAGGGCCCTTAAAGACCATCTACTTCCAACCCCCTGCCATGGGCCGGGACACCTCCCACCAGACCAGGTTGCTCCAAGCCCCCTCCAACCTGGCCTTGAACCTCTCCAGGAATGGGGCAGCCACAGCTTCTCTGGGCAACCTGGGCCAGGCTCTCTCCATCCTCACACCAAAGAACTTCTTCCCCACATGTCTTCTCAGTCTCTCCTCTTTCAGTGTCACCTCCGACAAATACAGCCCTAAGAGCATTATCAAGCACAACACTCAGAAATGCATCCAAAATATCACAGTGGAAGCCCCTACACCAGGAACCCCTATTCCTTGAGAAGTGACCCCATGGGAAAGGGCCACCAAATCCTCTCTGAGGTGTCTAAAGTCTTGAGGGCTTCCAGTTTTTCGAGCCCACTCAGAGGAAAGAGCTTTATCCAGCTTGTGTATCACCTTACCAGGCAAAGAGAAGCGGGATCTCCTACTTCTTAACCACAAACTAACTCGAGGAGGTTCTGGCCAAAGTGTTTCAAGTTCCAAAAATTAAAGGTCAGATGGCAACTTCTGGGAGAGAAATGAGAAGCCCTGAAACCACGGCTGTCATAAGGAGCTTTGCAGGAATTAAGAGCACAGAAAGAGAGCAGGAATACACCAGAAAAACCCGATCCATTTGCTCTCTAAACCCAAATAACAAAGTGCCTCTAGTTTGTATGGTACGTGTCAGCAATAAGAACCGAAAGACCCAGGTTAAAAAACCCGATTAATTAAATAAAATTCAAGCCATTAAATTTTTACATCAAATTATCTTTTTAGCCCCTTTTATACGTCACGTTAGAGTAATGCGATAGTAAATTCTCAGACAGGCATGTCCCGGGACACGTATTAACGCCGAAAATAAAACAGTCGTTACATTTTTCATCCTCAAAAATCCAGCGCAACCGATAAATCGCCTTTTTTTTTTCACCCAGCCTCACAGCGAGAGTTCAAACGAGTCCAAACCGATGATACTTCAGCAGTACAAAGATATTATTCAAAGTCCTTGGAAGACGGCTCCTTATACCGAAACTTGAGATTTTCCAACAAGCCGTGCAATTAAATTACAAAATTGTTGCCTATTTGTGGGTATTGGCTCAGAAAAACCAAAGAGGACTCTATGTATTCCCGTCTTCAGAACATATCAATTTGTCCCGTGACTGCAGCGCTCCCCCAAAAACTCCCTGGGAAGTGTTTTTCTAGCATTTTTAGGGAATTGTCTTCAAGCATCCGGAGGCATTTTAACCTACTGCAGATGCCAAAGGTCCGTTCTTAAAAAAATCATGGTTTTTAACTGTATGGGAATTGCAAGCCGACGGGGTACAGTAAACCTTCACGCTAGGAATAGTCATGGTGGTGTTTTGCCATTTGTAAGTGTAATTTTATATATATTTTTTTTAAATAAAGACGTTTCAGACATGACATCATTCATACAGGTTCCTGTATTTTTGGTGTCGGTGGTTACTCAGCCTTTGCCCGTTTCGATAAATCTTTGCGGCATCTAATTCTAAATCTATTTTGAAGCCCCCACCAAAACAGGGAAGCTCGATACTCACATAATCAGGAAGGGGAGGGTCATTTGAACCCAGGGAACCTCTCAAGGTCTGCGTTGCCTGCTCCAACACTTTGTTGTGTTTTTTGGACAGCAGAGAAAATAAGCTGGAAGGACAAAAAAAAAAAGGGGGAAAAAATTATTAAAATCATTTCACAGTAGCGTTCTGAAATATCCTGTCAAAAGAGATGTTTTATTACGTACACAAACTTGACTGAGGAACTTTCAAAAATGCTATGCACAATAATTACAGAACTTCATTTAGTCGTTTATTTTTTTGACGTCTGGGCTAAGTGACAGCAGAATTTCCATTAGAAATATTCTATACAACACATGACGTGAAGAACATCATATGGTCATGGTTACATACTTAAAAAGTCAAACTATAAAAGGAACAATGGTATCCATGCAATTTTAGTTCATAACCAGTATGTGTTCACCAAAATGCCATTTTTAAGCGCAGCACCTCACGCAATATATCCGTAAACATCTTGTGTATTATTAATTTCCACAACCTATTTGCTTAGTACAGGAAAAATCCAAGTTTATGACAGAAGCTTAGGGTATTTGGAGGCTGAGTTTTGGCAGCTTGATGGTCTAAGTCCTTTTCAAATTCATTTTAGCTGAAGTCAAGGAATAAAGCATCACCCTCAGCTTTATAAAGAAGGTGAAATCAGAGGTCCATATACATCCAGGGAAATAAACATATTTTTTTTGCCCATTCCAAAAAAAAAAAAGCATGGTAAGGACACTCACGGAGGCTGCTCTAACCTGATATATAAGGAGAATGCAACTTGACTGCACAATTTTGGGTGGAGGGATGAGAAGTCAAGAGAAGCAGTGGACAAAGGCCACCAGGTACTGCTCAGTAGCTTCAAACAGAATTCAAAGTAGAGTCAAGTAATTCTCTAAAGCCACTGGATATCTCAAAAATGGTTTTCAATTCCCACATAACCCACGTTGCCCCTTCCTCATCTTGGTAAAGGTCATGTGTTTTAAGGATTTCTGTATTTAGAAACATTTTTCTGGCTTCTTTTGGAAGATGACCTAGGATTTCCTAGGATGACTGTGGTTAAAGGGTAAAAAGGCCGCCTTGATAAATGAGCACCAAAAAATTCACTAATAGCTGAGCACGCTGCTCTTGGGTTTGGTTACTCTTGCTCTTGGGACAAGGAGCAGTGGTAGACTCCTGCTTCACCAGATTCAGTTCCAAGATCATAGAATGGTTTGAGTTAGAAGGGACCTTAAAGATCATCTCATTCCAACACCTCCCACCACACCAGGTTGTTCAAAGCCCCCTCCAACCTGGACTTGAACCCCTCCAGGGATAGGGCAGCCACAGCTTCTCTGGGCAACCTGGGCCAGGCTCTCACCACCCTCACACCAAAGAATTTCTTCCCCACATCTCATCTCCATCTCCCCTCTTTCAGGGTCAAACCCTTCCCCCTCGTCCTATGGTTCCCCTCCCTGATCAAGAGTCCCTCCCCATCTCTCCTGGAGCCCCTTGAGGGACTGGAAGGGGATCGAAGGTCTCCCTGCAGCCTTCTCCAGGTCGATCACCTCCAACTCTTTCAGCCTGTCTTCATAGCAGAGGTGCTATGAAGCTATTAAAGCCAGTTTAGTAATTAAAAAACTTACGTGGCAAAATACTACCTCAGTGTTATATTCTAGATACCTTCTGTTTCTTAGAGGTGGAGGACAGCTTCAGTCCTTGAAAAACTAGAAAGGATGCTCAGCATTTGAAGAGGTCCTCTTATTATTTTTATACTTAACATCCATCATTGATATCATGTCCTTCATACACTGTAGGAGTAGATTCCTCAAGAGTATCACTGTTTGTCCCCTCATTGCTGGTCAAGAGCCCCAAGAAAAGATTTTTCCAACACTTCTCACAACAAGGAATTAGTTACTCTTCTTAAGCCCAAATCTTACTTCTCAAGAGCCAACTCAATAAATTCCACCATATCCAACACCTCTTCAGTCAGATATTTCTTAGAACAGATTAACAGCTTCCTTTTATGGACAACCTTCGCCACACTTAAGGTATGTAATGAACCCATTCAAGAGCCCTTGAGTAGGTTGTACCATCCTCAAGGTTCAGCACGAGGAATGGGCATGGTTGAAACCAAGGCTGGTTCCACAGCTGCCAAAATCCCAGTCCCACCAGGACACTATCGCCGGGGCGGTGATAATCACATCTGGACCGATACGGCAAGAACGTCGGATGAGATTACAAGACCTTTGTGGTGGTTACAAGGGTTGAGAATATTTGGCGTTTTCAGGGTGACACAATATAGTTGACGTCAGGAAAACTGGAATCTTATGATTTTCCTACGTGCTATCCAACACAGCCTCACCGAGACGTGGCATTGCTCGGACCGAACACCGACCTCTCACTAATTCACAACTATTAGTCAAAAACCACCAGAACGTTCCCTGTTAAAAAGAAGCAACGCAGAAATAAGATAGACCAGGAGGGTTTCCATCGTTTCCCCTTCTGTATTCACAGACTGATATTTTTGTTGAAATTCAAATTTGGATTTGCAAACTGGTCCTTGTTCTCAACCAGGAGGACTATTTTTGAAGGCTCAGATTTCAGAGATGATACTGTCATCAGCACCATCTAGTGCTGTGGAGACAGAATAATCAGTTAAAACCAACCTGGTGACGCTTATCGGGGGGGTGTGCGTAGCAAGAACTGGTTAAATCTGGTATCTTTCTGCTTCAGAAGATACAGAGGATTTCATGGAGAGGAAAAATTTGGAAGAATTTGAAGGACAGGATTTCCAACAAGTAGGTTCTTCTCCAAAATACATAAGGCATTTTGGCTATCAAGGAAATTTAAATACAGAGAAGTGGGATCATTCGTATATTCAAAAGTGTGTATATTCAAAATCAGGGATTTTGAAAAGTGAATTAATTCCATACATGTAAAGAGGAAAATGCACATCCATTGATATTCCACATGGATTTGCAAGAGAGAAGAGTGAATTTATTTTCTCTGACAGACGTAAAGAACCGGGAAAAAGAAGGAGAAAGGAAAAGGATGGAAGACTATTTCTTGATGCCTTATTTTTGCTTCCTTAAATATTTTGCCTTTTTTTTTTTTTTTAAATTAAGCATAATGTAACTAAACTAGAGTGCTTGTTTATGGCATAAGCAAGCCCTTGGTGGCTGATTTCTATTTCCAAAGCAGCAACGAAGGGACATGCTCTATTATAGGTTGTCTTTGGCATCGTTTTAGGTCTTTCACCCCTCATGAAGCTTTGCTTTCCTACCACATCTCATCACCTTCACAGCCTGGGCTGGGACACTTCTTCCTGGGACCTCTGCCCAGAACACCAATATTCAGGTTAAAATAAACCAGCACGACACAATTCTCTTCTTCAAGAAATTGGTCATCCTTCTCAAAGAACCATCCCGTAGAGGAGCACGAGGGCAGGGACACGTACGCAGGAATTTTTCTATATTATGAAGAAAAACATGTTGAACTGCACCCAGAGCTCCACAGAAATGCTACAATTAAAGAGAAAAAATTAAGGCCAGATGCTGTGATTAACTGATGAATTTGGAGCTCTGAAGGAAGCATTATTGCCTCCTGAAATGTCATAGAACTTCACCACAAAGCAATTCACTTATTGTTATTCCCCACTCTCTACCTCTGAAAACCACCCTGAAAAATATCAACTTAGATTTTTAAAGTATCAAAACAGATTAAATTACAATCCTCAAGAGATATTTGCATGAAATTTAGCTAATTAAAATCTGTTACTGTTGATAAATGTTGCCTTCTAAAGGAGATGCGTGATTATGTGGTAGTCCCGTTCTCAGTGTCTCCAAGGTTTGGGGCTTTATTTGGATTTTTAAGGCATGAATAATGCAATTTTAAAATGGCAACGATGTTTTACAACAAGGATGTTCCCCTCCCCACAACAAGGTACATGAGACAAGTGTCAATTCATGCCAAAGTGGAAATGAAGACCATCTCCCAATTTTCCATCTTGCGTCTTAGTCACAATCCTATTTTTTTCCCCACTGAAAATCAAGCTGGGGCAAAAACTGAAAAATATGTATATATGTCTATGTGAAAAATATCTATATACACCAACATGTGCAGCTTGCACAGGTTGACAGGCATCCAGAGTTTTCTAACAGAATACTTTTCCTCTTTCTTCTGTTCTTTTCCATTGCTTGTCAGACACACTATGGAGCTCGACAGCCCTTTGGTGGACAACAGGATGACCATGAGCCAAAAATGTGCCCTTGTGGCCAAGAAGGCCAATGGCATCCTGGGGGGCATCAGGAAGAGTGTGACCAGCAGGTCAAGGGAGGTCATCCTGCCCCTCTGCTCTGCCCTGGGGAGGCCCCAGCTGGAGCACTGGGTCCAGTTCTGGGCTCCCCAGTTCCAGAAGGACAGGGAAGTGCTGGAGAGAGTCCAGAGGAGACTACAAAGATGATGAAGGGACTGGAGCATCTCTCCACTGAGGGAAGGGTGAATAGACCTGGGGCTGTTCAGCCTGGGGAAGAGAAGACTGAGAGGGGACCTCATCAATGCTGAGCAATATAAAAGGGCAGGTGTCAGAGGATGGGGCCAGACTCTTCTCAGTGGTGCCCAGGGACAGGACAAGGGGCAACAGGCACAAACTGGAACATGGGAAATTCCATCTCAACATGAGGAGGGTTTGAGGGTGGTAAAGCCCTGGCAGAGGCTGCCCAGAGAGGTGGTGGAGTCTCCTCTGGAGACACTCAAAACCCACCTGGATGGGTTCCTGTCCAACCTGCTCTGGGTGGCCCTGCTCTGGCAGGGGGTTGGACCTGATGATCTCCAGAGGTCCCTTCCAACCCCTGCCAGTCTGTGATTCTGTGATGTTATAACAACAACAAATTATATTCAGAACAATTAAAATGTCTTGGTACCTCACCCCAACTCTCACTCCCAGAAGCACTTAAGGACCACTGGTTAGAAAGCAAAATAACAGGTTGGAATAACAGCAAGATGAAACAACAACTGGCATCTATTATGGATCACCAAACCACGCCATGGATGAGCCCAATCGATGAGGAAGACTCAAGGTTGAACAACAATCTCAGGGTCCTGCTCTGATTTTTAGGAATTAAGAAAGCATTGGTCTCTGAACTCCCTTTATCCAGATGAAGTTTTAAGGCTGAACCTCAATCAATAAAGAAATTATTACAGCCAAAACAGTAATAGTTGCCTAAATAGGAGTGATTTGATGACGTATTATTTGGACACACAATAAAATTTAAAAAAGCCAATAAGGGGAACTCAACTTTCTTCTTGGTCAACCAAAAAATCACAAGCCAATAATCATGAAGAAAAAAATAAAAGAAGCTTCTGCAAGTTCTGCACAAAGTCTGATTAACAGCAGATGGAAACAGCTTACAAAGTAAACTCACACACAAAATACTGAATGCATAAAATGGATTTTTTTTAACTAAAAAAAATTAGAAAAAGTCTTATGGGAATTAAAATGAGAATTTGAAAGAAAATCCAAACTCTGATTTTCCCCAAATTTTGCAGTTTTCTGAAAGCTTTGGACACCAAGATGGAAAGGTACCAGTGTACTTGCTTTTAAGAAACTAAATAGGATGATCCAAGATAATCCTGAGCATAATAATGAAAGGGCAATGGTGAGACTCGTTCACATCCTTGGCATAGAAAACCAGACCTTGTCAAGGACACTCAATTGTTTTCCAATAAGAGTAGAAATAAGACAAAGCATGACAGTTTGGGTTTTTTTGGGGTGCCCAATGACAGGACAAGAGGTAACAGGCACAAGCTTGAACATAAGAAGTTCCATCTACACATGAGGAGGAACTTCTTTTCCTTGAGGGTGGCAGAGCCCTGGAACAGGCTGCCCAAAGAATTTCTTCCTGGAAAGATCTGAATCTTCCCTCTTTTAGTTTAAAACCCTTCCCCCTCATCCTATGGCTCCCCTCCCTGATCAAGAGTCCTTCCCCATCTCTCCTGGAGCCCCTTGAGGGACTGGAAGGGGCTCTAAGATCTCCCTGGAGCCTTCTCTTCTCCAGGCTGAACCCCCCAACTCTCTCAGCCTGTCCTCACAGAGGAGGGGCTCCAGACCTTGGTGCATCTTCATGGCCTCCAACAGGTCCATGTCTTCCTGTGCTGAGGACTCCAAAAGACTTACAGAGATGGTCCAAACTAGGCATAAGACACAATAAATCCTATTTACACTGTCAGGGCTCCCATGTGAGGAAGCCCAGTGTGTTTCTGCTACAACACATTGGGAGAAGGAGGAGGTTGCGCTTTGAACACAAACTCAAAGCCACCTATTAGTGTGGCATCACCATCCTTGGGCTCTGCCAGTCCTCTTCCACTTGGTCCTTGAAGCTCTCCAAGTCACCTACGGCAAACAGAAAAGCTTGACTGGGATTCCTCCTAAACTGCATCCAGGTTTTACTGCACTCGGGCTGAGCCCAGACCTAGGAATGACAGACAAGACACGGACCTGGGGACAACCCTTGGTCACCCCGCATCCTGAAGAGGTGTCCACACACAAGCGCTATGGGGGAGGGTAGTCAATGGGTTGGGACAGCAATGGAAGTCTTTAAACTAAGACTGGATAGAAAAAAACACAGAAATTCCAGCGCAGGAGGAGGAATTGATTGCATCTTTGGTCTGGCTTATGTTAGAGGTTAGACTATAGGACCAAATTGGTGCTACATGGATTTAGGTCCTGGATTTAGGTACTGGTCTACACATACTGCATCAAAAGAGACAGAAGAAACACTACCATATAGCTTCGGTACATTTTAATTTCTTTTTTTTCCCATGCTACATAATCTGATTAACAACAGACAACAAATCCTCTTGGGAGACACCTCGATTCACTGTATTTGTGGGTTTTGTAGCATTAAAAACATCTGGAGAAGGTCAAACCAGCAAAGGTATCTCCAGGATTAAGTCCTTGCATTCTTATGTTGGTGCATCAGCGCTGTTACAGGCAAGAAGAGTAACATGTCTTGTCACTTGTGCTGTCTTTGGCAATTAACAGGGCAATATTTCAATAAAATAAGCAATTCCATAAACCTTGCGGAAAATGTGAAGCAGTTTAGGTGTGTATTCAGACAGACGGGAAGTGACACTTGCTCAGCTTGCAGAAAGGAAGATTCATGTCGGAAATCACCCAACTGACGAGGTCAAAACACGCCAGACATCCCAAGGTCCACAAATAGCAGATCTCCACGTCAACCAAAACCAGGGGAGGTTTGAAAGACACACCGTGACAAAGGTGGGATACACATGCAATGTTTTAGATATTCTGGAAAGAAATAATCTGAATCCCCCCAAAAAAGGAGAAAAAAGGCTACAACTTCAGGTGAGGAAGACATGAACAACTTCTGAAGCCGAAAAACCAAGGATCAGAGAGTAGGAGGCAAACGGAGCAGAAGAAGCTCAGATGGAGCTGAAAGAAGGGGTAAGGATTGAACATCTCCCCCCCAAAATGACAGTGAGCTTCTCAAGGAGACAAATTTTCAATTATCTGAATGTTTATAAATATTCTATAAGCTCTGAGTAGAGAATTACTTGAGGGCTAAACTGCTGCTCAACATAATTTGTTTGAAGCTTGGAAGTTCAGGCGTGTTAAATCTTTTCTCCTCCTCCTCCTGGTTCAGAAGTATCCCGCAAATAAACCCGAGAGCACACAAACACAAACCACTATCTGGCGATGGAAAAAACCCTGGTTCCACGCATCAAAAATGTTGATGATGAATGTTCTCAAACAATTCAGCAGTACCCCGTGCTGCTCCTTCTCTCCGCTCTCACATACATGCCAAACGCATTATTGTTCTCCATGTTAAAGAATTAAATATAAGCCCTAAAACACCGAAAGCGTGTTATGCAAATACTCCTTAAACAATAGGGTTTTACGATGCCTGCAGGAACGCCACAATCATGTTAGGAAAAAACCACCCTCCTTAATATAGCAAGCTCTAAAAATATCGTCGTTTTGAAACCTGACATCTCCAAGTCAAAACCGTACCTTAATTCCTATATGTAAGGAACATTTCTTGGGGCTGACCTATTTTTGGCGGATTACAGCAAAAAAACCCCAGAGTGCTGCGGCACAAGAGCTCTGCTCCTGTACTGGTTAAGATGCCGGCACAGATATTTCCAAGCAGAGGACCTGAATCTGATTGAGGAAGGCTTCATGTACGGTAACACGAGAGGTCACATCAACACAAATGCACCGTGTTTCGTATGAAATAAAATAAATGGATTGTCCTATAGCTCTATACGGGGGAACTGGTTGCAAGCGAGTGCAGTAGGGCCAGTTGAGGAGCCTTTCCGTGCGTGATGGAGAAGGTCTCTGTAAGCACTTAAGGAACCAGGCCCTGGGAGAAATCCATTTAGCGTGAATAAGTGCAGGGAAAAAAAAGAATCACTAAGCCCCCAAATGCCCGTGTCTACTGAAGAGCCCTTGAGGCATTTTGCATTTGAATTATCCGAGCCATAATGGCACATAAATAGAAATAACTAGAGAGGAGAGCCGTGGAGAACTCCGAGGGGCAGTTGACTCCATGGAGGAACACTGCTCTTATTTACTTCAGCCCAACTCTAATGCCTGGGAGACATCCCAGGAAGGAGAAAGTAACCAATTAAGATGTCAAATTGCTGAACAGAAAATAAGAGCGCACTTTATATCTTTCTTTCTGACCTTGGAAAAGTGAAGCGCGACTAACTTCTGCTGAATAAAGTTCTGCTGTATTTGCTATTTACTATTAGGTATTAGGGTAAATCTCTTGTGAAACCAAGAGATTTAGGGTGTGCAGTCTCCAAAAAGGTCATGTATGCAAATAAAATGGTTTGTATGGGCATCCCTGATGGATTTACTGAGCAAAGAGTGTTTAAAGGGCTTCTCCCAGGTAGCACAAGGTCCACGTGAAGCTGGTATTGCCACGTTCTGACTTTGTCGGGTGGACATAAGACTTTTTTTGACTTTTTTTGGTCTAGTGTCTTCTCAAAAATGTAAGTTTGTGACCCCTTGGAAACAGGCCATGTGCCTCAGCCACCTGCTACACCAGGGCAAATCCCAAAATATCACGCAGGATTTTAATGCAACCTGGGTAAACAAATGGGTGGCAGAGCCCTGGCAGAGGCTGCCCAGAGAGGTGGTGGAGTCTCCCTCTCTGGAGACATTCCAACCCCACCTGGACATGTTCCTGTGCAACCTGCTCTGGGTGGACCTGCTTTGGCAGAGGGGTTGGACCAGATGATCTCCAGAGGTCCCTTCCAACCTCATGTGATTCTTTAAATGATCCCATCTTCCAGTTAACCAGCAAGCACTGAAGACTATCCTTTTAATTCTAGAGACCTGAACTTGGATCAGAATAAACAAAGGACTTCAAGGTATCTCTTGCTGATGACAAAAGTTTCTCATTAATTTGAAAGAGTATTCTTTCATCTGCCATCACTTACAACATGAACGGAGATCTATAACTGATATAAGACATTCCAAATTCAGTCTCCTAAAGAAATTTTCCTATTAATAAGTAGAAAACCGCTAAGTCACAGCACACTTGTGGTAAAAGTCTAGAAGCAAATTCAGTGGTCACTTGGAAAACTTAGTGGAGGCTTTGCAGTAACAAACAGGATTTCCTGTTAAAATGGAATCGAAAAGACAAAGAGACTAGAAAAAAAACCAACATGGAAGCACGGAATTTGATGCGGTGAGTCAAAAGTAAATATTTATCAAAGTAAGCCCAGAGTTTCTTTTGCAGAGAGCGGGAACTGTATTTTTCAACCGAAGGCATAAATTGTTAGGCAGGTCGTGGCCATCTTCCAAGGATTGTTGGGGAACTGATGTTCCTATCACTAGAGAATGAAAAGGAAAGCAGTAAATCCCTTCCCCCCGTATCTTGGTACAGATAATTTCATCCCCCTTTGGCCTGGCATGCCAATTAACATCTTCCTAATTGCACTTAATAGTGGGACAAGGATGAGGAGCACCACTTAGAAGCGACATCTTTCTAACTCCACGCCGTACTAAAGTATAAACTCAAAAACCAGACTAGATCTACTAGAGATGGACACAAACCCCATGCAAATCTGCTGTACTTTTCCCTAACCAAGAGAATGGCAAGTGGTAAATTAAATTCAGGATGGCTTAAAGCCATGGGGGGGAAATGTAAGAAGTCCAGGATAAACAGAATACTTGTTTGGAAAGCTCAGACTAATTATACGGTTTATTCTGAGCTAAATATCCCTGAATCTGCCTTAGGTGTCTCCAGGCGTGAAGGTAACTCCTTTCAATGTTCCTTCTGTTTGCCCCGTTAATATTTCATAAGACTATGGAAAGGGCAATAAGGTCCACAGTATTTCCATTTCATCCACTTGCTCCTTAAATCAATAGGGTAAGTGTCTCGTAGCTGCTGAGAGAAGACATTTGTCTTGAATTAGGACACAACTCCGTGGGTGAGAATCAGAGGAAATTGCCGGAGAAAGCAGCCTGAGCAAAACTCCGACCCCAAAACCCAAAGACAATGAAACAATAACAACAAGAGAATTAAAAAGCCATCACTGCCACGAAACCTAAGGTCCAAAGCCATACCCTTGGAGCTGTTTTTGTTTGGTATGGTTTTGCTCAAACGCACTGGGTGTGCGCAGACATATGTATTCGGGTCACTTCTAAAGAGAATTGCTGTGTCTCTCTGTACTCACTCTGACAGGAACGAATCTGGATCCTCGTTAGGAGTTAACAGACTCATTCCATATGCAGAAGATGACAAGGGTATATGCCTTGCTAACAGCCCCCTTTAGGCTAAGGATTAAGTAAAACACGAGGCTTGAACCAGGCTTCCGTCACGGAGGGTCCTCACTCCTGGGATCTCACATAAAAGAATCACAGAATGGTTTGGGTTGGAAGGAACCTTAAAGATCATCCAGTTCCAACCCCCCTGCCCTGGGCAGGGACACCTCCCACCAGACCACGTTGCTCCAAGCCCATCCAACCTGGCCTTGAACCCCTCCAGAGATGGGGCAGCCACAGCTTCTCTGGGCAACCTGGGCCAGGCTCTCA
>JAOQGH010000019.1:2743102-2757269 GCA_025769975.1 Gallinago jamesoni | reverse complement strand
TCAGCCTTTCCTCATCAGAGAGATGCTCCAGGCCCCTCACCATCTTTGTAGCCCTCTGCTGTCCCCTCTCCAGCAGTCCCCTGTCCTTCTGGAACTGGGGAGCCCAGAACTGGTCCCAGTGCTCCAGCTGGGACTTCCCCAGGGCAGAGCAGAGTGGGAGGATGACCTCTCTCGACCTGTTCTTTCACACAAACTGCAATTCCCAACGAAGGTGTAGTCAAACCAGCAAATACAGAATTTCTAGGCAATTGTCAAATCTTCCTTCAGCCTTCCTTTCTGAATAAATCACGTTGGATGTGAAATATGTTGAAAGAAACAGAATAGTGCTTTGTATTCAAATGAACTCAAAATCCACACTATAATAGCTGGTATAGCAAATGTATCTTGTACGTATATACACACAACTTCCTCCAAAAGAGATATTTCTTGGTAATATTACTTTTTAACTGCAAATAACAGCAACGTGCAGGTCCACATACGTTGAAAGAGACTGAAATACTTAAAATTTTCAGAGGCACACGAAAGTACTACTACTCAAAAAAAGGAAAAATCCAAGGAAAACGCAGGATAATGCCAAATAATGTAATAAATTAAATACTTTTCAACACCAGGACCAGGATCACCTTTAACCTCTATTACTAAACATTTCCTGTAAAAGCGTAATAACAATGTACTTCAACAATAAATATCACAAGTAAAAATTGTCTACATCCTTCGATGTAATGTCAACATCAATCCCCTTTGTTGAATTTCTGTGGATTTATGTACCTAGATCCAAACCTGCAAAATGCAGCCAGTCATAAATAAACCTCTTTCCAAAGGAAAACTCACGTCAAAATAGATAGGAAATAAAAAATAGGTCTTTTCATCCTGAAAAATATCCGTGTCATTAAAAGAAAACATTTACCAAGAGCACTGATTTTTTTTTAAATTTTTTTTTTTAAAAGGGGATTTTAATACCTGTCAGAATCCAACAGCAGAAGATGCCGAACAAAACAAGGGATAATGAAGGATTTCGTAAGAGTTCAATTCATTATGGAAAAAGCTACAGTTAATGATCCACATGGAGGTTAATTTGGCTTTCGGAAGCTTCAGCCTGACCTTGCCCAACTCAGTGTAAGAGCCGCGCCAACATCCTGGGAAGCCGGCCCATGGCATTTCCTTAATTCCTCTTAGTCAACTTTTTTTCTTTATTTACTTTCCTTCTTTCTTCTTGGTAGCTAGAGGCCCTCAACAGCACCCAACTTCATTCCTATGTATGTCTTAGAAGTAACACCAGGGCCTTTCATCTGCTTTACTTTCGTGCATCTTTACGATGAACAGTAAAGCTCCCCCTCCTAAAATGTCCTAAATGTGGAGAGGTCAGTGATTTTCTCCCCCCTTGCTCTTAAAAAAACATGTAAAAGGGGAAAACAACCTGTGGAAATACAGAGCAACGACCTGTAAGATCCCTGATTTGTATCAGGACCTCGGGTTAGGGGTTGACCTGCTGGAAAGCAGCTCTGCAGAGAGGGACCTGGGAGTCCTGCTGGACAACAAGTTGCCCGAGAGCCAGCAATGTGCCCTTGTTGCCAAGAAGACCAATGGTCTCCTGGGGGGGCATCGAGAAGAAAACGTGGCCAGCAAATCGAAGGAGGTCATCCTCCCCCTCTGCTCTGCCCTGGGGAGATACCACCTGGAGCACTGGGACCAGCTCTGGGTCCCATGTTCAAGAAGGACAGGGAAATGCTGGACAGGGGACAGCAAAGGGCTACAAAGATGATGAGAGGCCTGGAGTATCTCTCTTACGAGGAAAGGCTGAGGGACCTGGGGCTGTTCAGCCTGGAGAAGAGAAGACTGAGAGGGGACATCATCAATGCTGAGCAATATCTAACAAGTGGGTGGCAAGAGGATGGGGCCAGACTCTTCTCAGTGGTGCTTTCACTTTCCTCTGAAGGTGGCAGAGACCTGGAAGAGGCTGTCCAGATTGGTGGTGAAGTCTCCTTATCTGGAGAGAACTGTCCTGGATGGGTTCCTGTCTAACCTGCTCTGGGTGACCCTGCTCTGGCAGGGGGTTGGACAAGATGGCCTCCAGAGGTCCCTTCCAATATCTACCATTCTGCAATTCTGTGACAAACATAACTCCCGGGTATAGCATATAGGTCTCAAGAAGATAGCCTGGTTTTCAACATCAAGAGAACATTTTTAGAACAATATTGCAGACAGCTCAAACTACTTGTCATTGCAAGAAGATGGCAGCTACAGAACGGATCATCTGGAAGCCTTTAAAGAAGGAAAAATATTTGGAGTAATGAGTTTTCCCAGCTTTTTTCTGTATCACCAGACCTGCTCTTCCAAACAACAAATGCATGTGATGAAAATCACTGCTGGTCCCAGCAGGAAAAGCCTTGTCAGCATCCCCAAGGAGCTCCACCTTTGACCATCCCTCCTTCTTTTATAAAAATACTTGCCTTATTTAGCAAAAAGCACATCTCACCCATGTTTCGTAATCCAACCTTGACAGAGCTAAAATGCAATCACTTTTTTTCACTGTCCGGGTTTTTAATTTTGTTCTTATTTAAAAAAGGTGTTACAGACGTTACCGGTGAGATTTAGAAACCTTACATGGGCATGAAGAGCCCTTATGCAAGAGAAAGATTTTATTTTAGGTAAGACTTCAAAGTTATCGTTCGTTACTTTTTCAGTAGGAAAAGGGTCGTTATTTCCCACATATGCTGTCATCCGAAATTACCCTATTCACTCCCGAACCCGTCATTCCAAAGAGAGGTTATTTTATTGCCTTCAGACAAACACAGTCGAGTCTCAGGATTGGTGGGAAAACTGATACAGATTTGATTTAGTGATTCATGTCAGCACTCTTGCAGTTGTGCAATGTTTTTCCATCTTCAAAAACCAACATGATATATTTTTTTTTTCTTTTTCCTAAGCCCCAGTCCCTCGTGTTGCACAGTAATTAAATTTACATTGTCTTCAATTCATCTGGAAATTAACCTCGTTCCCGCAGAGAAAAGAGGTTGTGTTTTTGCGCTTTACCTCCCACTCAGTTTCATACGTCTTATTCCCCTGGGCAATTCTCTCTGCCTCTATCAGTTTCGAAAAACCTCCCAAAATCCTAAAAAAAATTTAAATAAATAAAAAATGCCCTCCCCAAAATGTACTTTTGAAAAAGACAAATTTCGGTGATGTTCCATGTCATTCTGCGTTTTTTCCGAAGCAAAGAAAACACTTCCAAGAACAGAATTAGCACAATGATAAAGCAAACACCAAGTTTTCTAGTCTAAATAAAAAGTGAGTATAACCCTCACGTGTTGGGACGTGAACTCCCCACCACTTTGGGTTGGAATTGGAGCAAAACAGGACTAAATATTACAATGGGATAAAAAGACAAGTTATTCAGAAGAGACGCAACTTGGCTTTCTAGGCACGTATAAATATCTTTCTGAATTTAAATTTATCCAGGTGACAAGCCATAGCATGTAAAGACACGAAGAAAAATCAAGGTAATCATAGTATCTCCTAATTGTGACACAAACTGACAAAGCAGAGGCTCGTTAAATAGATGGGGAGGTGGACAGAAAACCGGACAAAAGGTTGGGCTCAGAGAGCTATGGTCAGCAGTATCAAGTCTACCTGAAGGCCAGTCACAAGTGGTGTACCCCATGTGTTGGTTCTGGAGCCAATGCTCTTCAACATCTTCATTAATGGCTTGGTTGATGGAGCAGAAAACATCTTTGTGTGTCTGCAGGTGACAGAGAACTGGGAAGAGAGGTTGATATACCACAGAGTTATGCTGCTATTCAGGAGGACCTGAGCAGGCTGGAGAAACAAGCCAACAGAAACCTCGTGAAGCTCAAAAGGAAATACCAGGGCTGACCTGGTGGTCCTGGTGGACACCAAGTAGAACGTATGCCAGCAATGCACCCCCACAGCAAGGAAAGCCAAGGGCACCATGGTCTGCACTAACCAGAGCGTTGCCAGCCCATGAAGGGAGGAGATCATTCCTCTCTGCTCAGCACTGGGGAAGCCTTATCTGGAGCACTGGGCTCCCTAGTAGAAGAGACATGCCCATATTGGAGCGCGTCCAGCAAAGAGCCACAAAGATGATTAAGTGATTGAAGCATCTGACACGGAAAGAGAGGCTGAGAGACCTAGGACTGATGAGTCTGGAGAAGAAAAGGCTCAAAGGGATGTCAGTGCATACAAACATCTGATAGGAAAGTGTAATGATGACAGGTGGAGAGACACGGGCCCAGGTTGCCCAGAGAAGCTGTGGCTGCCCCATCCCTGGAGGGATTAAAGGCCAGGCTGGATGGGGCTTTGAGCAACCTGGTGTGGTGGGAGATGTCCCTGCCCAGGGCAGGGGGTTGGAACTGGATGATCTTTAAGGTCCCTTCCAACCCAAACCATTCTATGATGAAGCCAGACTCAGGTTGCCCAGAGAAAGGACAGGAGGAAATGGGCAAAAACTGAAATACAGGAAATTGCATTTAAACATAGAAAACCAAGATGCCCAGAGAATTTGTGGAGTCACCATCCTTAAAGATACTAAAAATAAACTGGACACAGTACTGCACAACCAGCTCTACAATCTTCAGAGGTCCCTCCCAACTTCAGCCACTCAGGGACTCCCCAAGATCACGATGAGCATGGCCAAACATTGCCTGCAGGACAACTGTCTGCTGGAAATGAACACCAACCAGTGTAAAATTTTGCCAAAGGCACAATTGCACTATAAAGCCCTTATTACCAACTTTTAATTTCTGCTGGGTGAACCCCACACTGAAAGGCATTCCAAGGACTTGCATCTACAATGAATTCTCTTAAAACTGCAAAACTGAGGAGCAATCACAGCAGGGTTCATAGTAAAGCTTTAATTTAAGAAAGCACAGCTCTTTGTAGGACCGTGCACTACTGGAGACAAACCAAGAACTTTCGTGGTGTCTAACAGTCAGTAGGGTTGAGGTTCACCTTCGGTAGGGTAGAGGTTGCTCTGAGGCTCACTTCTCGTGAAGACCACCAAGCTTCAATGTTTATAAATACTTAAAGGGTGGGTGTCAGGAGGATGGGGCCAGGCTTTTTTCAGTGGTGCCCAGGGACAGGAAAAGAGGGAATGGGCACAAACTTGACCATAAGAAGTTCCAGCTCAACAGGAGGAGGAACTTCTTTCCTGTGAGGGTGGCAGAGCCCTGGCAGAGGTTGCCCAGAGAGGTGGTGGAGTCTCCTTCTCTGGAGACATTCAAACCCCACCTTGGACATGTTCCTGTGGAACCTGCTCTGGGTGGACCTGTTTTGGCAGGGGGTTGGACTAGATGATCTCCAGAGGTCCCTTCCAACCCCATATCATTCTGTGATTCTGTGAAGGTAGACTGCACTTCAATACAAACTTATTAAGGGTTGAATTCTCACCAACTGGAAGTCAAAAATCTATCACATTATTCTTGATGGGTCATTTCCCTTAGAGCTTTTTTTAATCCTACCTCCAAAACTGTATTTTCCTCTTCCATAACATGTTTTTATAAGTCATAAGGAACACAGATGAGATGTGATACCACACGTGACGCACCTAGAAGTATTTCAAGTAACCAAGTGCATGAGGCAGGAACATTAAATGGAAACTTTAAAATCTTCTTTCATTAGCGTACGCTTATTGAGCTAGTTTCCAACTAGGCTGACGCCCCAGAAAACTTTTCCAGCATTTAGAAGAAAAGCCAAACGCTAATCACTGTCCTGGAGGTTACACTGGGGCTGCAGGATTAGTCATCTTTGGAAACCAGTTGTGGTTGTTCTTATTTTCCTCTCCCACTGCTTTTCCTGATCTGTGGCTGGTGCAGTGGGAGCATTCTCATCAATGTTTTCTCACAAATCCAGCTTACAAACACGAAGGAACAAAACCACTTAAGAACAGCTCACAGCTCTACATCCTGCTGGAGAGCGGGGATCCAAAACCTCCTTACACAACTTAAATCAATCCTTTAGAGGATTAGAATAAAAAGCTGACTAATTTCCACCCCCTCCCAATCATTTTCCCCCCACCTCTGCATTTCTTGCTTCAAACGGGCTGTGGTGAGGAATGGCGACACCGAAACGTGAGAAGAAGTGACAGTTCTTCTAAGTTGGATGTTCTCATTAGAAGTGGGAAATGAAAAGAACAAAAGAAATAGTTCTTGCAGAGTTACTAATTCTGCAAATCTGGAATATTCTGGGTCATTTATATCAATATGAATGGATCTGGATGACAGTTTCCAAGTTTCTAGCAGCTACACCTCTGTTTAAGCAGGTGGACAACGTTCCCTGCTCCCTCCATCCATCTCCTTTTCTCCCTGTCCTATCTAGGGGCTGTACAGTCTCTGTGTCCCTCCAGGGGAGGTCTTTGGGACACAGCAGCTCAGAGGCAACATGCTTATGACCCCTCACTGGTGGCATTTGTCCCTTTGATGGAGATTCCCTGATTTAAATTGAAGAGTTGGCCAGCTGAGAGACCACCCAGAACTACACATGAAGAAGAACCATGAGGACGAAACTTGTAATCACTTATATTGTTAATCAGATATTAAATAAGTATATATTTATAAAAATCTTTTCCACACTCAGGTTACTTGAAGCAGCAACTAATTAGGAAAATGAGAACTCCCGGGTGTTTTCACTACGCAGTTCTACCCTGTGGCTCCCATGGAGAACATCTCTGAAGCCCATATCACAACCTCTGCTTTGAGACAGCCTGGGCTTCCTGAAAAACATCATCTGGATTTTATGATATGAGGTTTATCTCTCGGACCTATCACTTTTAAACTAACGTGCCATGAAGTACCCTGAAGCCAGGCAGCAGGACAACCAAGTTGTGCTCGCACAATCCGCCCCAAATCAGATTCCTCAACCACACGTTTTATGCACAATATCCCACAAACCAAACTACGTTTCAAGTGAAAGCCACCTACGATCCTAAGAATATGTTGTGGGGTTTTCTTTTATCTTTTCTTTCTTTAACTGCATTATTGATTCTTGAGTTTATTGATTAAAAATTACCGCTGGATTAAAATTTTCTGCTTTTCATGGAGTGGGATCCAACCTTAAAAGCCAATGTCTTGTCTCCTGCGTTAACAACATAAATCTCTTGTTGCTTCTGGTTCTTCGGTCCTTCACCAAAACTTCATTCATCACCTCTGTTCATATTGAAGGATCTGAATCCCTTTTATCACCTACATCTCCGTCTCCAAGAGACATCAGCAGAGTTACTCCCTCCACCATTCTTCAGGGAAATTTCTGAATCATTTTTTACTCACGGTTTGCAAGTTCTTTGAAACATCTTAGCACTTAAGGGACTACCCAGTTCCAGGTGGACACCCAGATCTCTCTCTAGACATCCAAGTGTAAGGATTAAACAGTTAGTTCTCAATTCACTGCAAGGTGTAGATACTCCTCTCTATTTAAAAGGAGAAAAAAAAAAGTATACATTTGGATGCTTAACTTCAGGCATTGTGGTTGGAACAGCTTCACCACAATTATTATTATTGTCATAATTCTACCTGCAATCAGTACTTTCCACTAATTTAATCCGAACGTAACGAGTGCTGGAATCACAGCCGCAGTCTGTTGATTTGCAAGGAGAGCTCATGATGAAGAGGACCTCCTGCATAAGCCAAAATGTAGCTTTGGTGAGAATCTGCGCTTTAATTTGACAAATTGGAAGACGTTTTGAATCAGTAACATATGTTTGTTATTTTCCAAGTGAATAATTTTCTATATTTAGGCAATAATTACACATTTTACTAAGTTGCCTTCGATAGCTAAAGTTCACGCAATGCTGTTCGGGAAACCAAACCAGATAAGAGTGTGTCACTGAGGTGGACAAAACAAAGAATACCCATGTTGCACTCCATGCTGCCAAGTGACAGTGACTTATCAAAGCTGCTGGAGAGGTGATGTACTCCACCCAAAAGGTGACGTTCTCCACCCAGTCAGTTGATACTACAGAGGAGCTGAACCTCGATAAGGCTTTCGGGTTTAAGCAGAAAACTGGCTTACAAAGGGACATTCTTCAGCCAAGAGGGGATATTCACCACCCAAGAGGGGACATTCTCCACCCTCAAAGTCAGCAGATACAACAGAGGAGCTGAACCTCAGTAAAGCTTTTGGGTTGAACCAGAAAATTGGCTTACACGGGGACATTCTCCACCCAAGAGGTGATGTCCTGCACTCTCAGAAAGTCAGCAGATGCCACAGAGGAGCTGAACCTCAGTAAAGCCTTTGGGTCTAAGCAGAAAATTGGTTTCCATGGTGACATTCTCCACCCAAGAGGTGATATTCTCCACCCAAAAGGTGACGTTCCCCACTCTCATAAAGTCAGCAGATACTACAGAGGAGCTGAACCTTGGTAAGGCTTTCAGCTCTAAGCAGAAAATTGGCTTACATGGTCAAAACCATGACAATGGGGATGTTCTTCATCAAAGAGGTGACATCTTGCATCCTAGAGATCATGTCCTGCACCCTCAGAAAGTCAGCAGATACTACAGAGGAGCTGAATCTCAATGAAGCCTTTGGGTCTAAGCAGAAAATTGCCTTAGATGGTGACATTCTCCACCCAAGAGGTGATGTTCTGCAACCAAGAGTTGACGCTCTCCACCCAAGAGGGGAACATCCAGCATTTTGGAAATTCAACAGAGGAACCTTACAGAGGAACAGCTTACAGAGGAGCTGAACCTCAGTAACGCTTTTGGATCTAAGCAGAAAATTGGCTTCCATGAGCATAAATCATTTCTGCTTTCAGCTATAAACTATTAAACAATGTTCAGTCTGACAATCATTTTATTAGCATTCTCCTGAACTCTTCAGGCAAGCTAAGGAATATTTCTCTTTTTAGTTTCCAAACAATAGCTTATTTACATACTTAGAAAAGAATAAGCCACCCTCCCCAATCCTGATTAATTGCCAGACATTACGTATGAACGCAAAACACACTGCTATAATGGCAACGTGTGAAAGTAATTTTGTTCCAATTCCATCTCCTGGGAACGTGGGCTCATAAGCATTCAATTAAAAATAATTCCGTCTGATCGAGATGTGCTTTAGTTTCAAATGCTAATGTGGCAGAACGCGTCTACATCATGGCTGCGATACATTTTTACCAGGGTGGGAGGAATAAGGTTTATTATATAGAAAGAACATTGCTTCGGCAATTTTTTCCCTTTCAATTCATTTCTTTTCTGTCCATGAAAACGCAGTATTTTTGGCAACTTGTGCTCTATTTGGGTCAGATCACCTGGGGGATAAGTACCTTTGTAATGAGAAAATTCTGAACTAAAATGCAGCCTTTTAAAAAAAATCTGTAAGATAAACAAAATAATAAAATTCTGCATGGAAATTTGCCTGTTACTCCCGTTTTTAATGCCAAAAGAAGCCACTTTGATCAGCTCGTCTGACACAAGCCCTAGGAATTCCCGCAGCTACTTCCTCCCTTCAAGGCCAATAGCTGTGGCTGGACTTGGACTTATCTTTTTGTGGGGGAAAAAATCCAATTTCATTTAAAAATTCCAACCTTGGGAAATCCAGACCTCTTGTTAATCTATTCCAGTGAATTATCCACCAAGTAAAAAAAAAAAAAAGAACCAGTCTCAATTGGTTTCACGTCGGCTTCCAGCTACTGGAGAGCATTATATATTTATATGCTAAAGAGCTCCTTATTAAACAATTTATTCCTTTATCTTCCATATAATTTCAGAGTAAACTCATAAATCTGCCCTACAGTAGTTCCAAGTCCTTCAAAGTCAATGTCCCTGGGACCTCTCATTCCAAGACCTTGAGCTACATTCCTAAAATTCTACTGGCTCTATGAAAATACACCTTGTTCCCATAGGGCTTACACAGTTATTTTTTTGATATCAGCAATTATTCCTCTTCATTGATCACTGCTGCCCTAAAAACTACTCTTGAGACATTATATTAAATAGGGCAAGAGTGTAGAGAAACATAGAATGCTATGGGATTGGAAGGGACCTCTGGAGATCATCTAGGCCAAGCCCTTGACAAAGCAGGGCCACCCAGAGCAGGTCCCACAGGAACGTGTCCAGGTGGGGTTGGAATGTCTCCAGAGAAGGAGACTCCACCACCTCTCTGGCAGCCTTTGCCAGGGCTCTGCCACCCTCACAGGAAAGAAGTTCCTCCTCATGTTGAGATGGAACTTCTTATGTGAAGTTGGTGCCCATTTCCTCTTGCCCTGTCTCTGGGCAGCTCTGAAAAAAGCCTGGCTCCATCCTCCTGACACCCACCCTTGACGCATTTATAGGCCTTGATCAGACCCCCCCAGTCTTCTCCAGACTCAAAAGACCCAAGAAGTCCGTCAGCCTTTCCTCATCAGAGAGATGCTCCAGGTCCTTCATCATCTTTGTAGCCCTCTGCTGTCCCCTCTCCGGCACTTCCCTGTCCTTCTGGAACTGGGGAGCCCACAACTGGAACCAGTGGTCCAGCTGGGGCCTCCCCAGGGCAGAGCAGAGGGAGAGGATGACCTCTCTCCACCTGCTGGTCACACTCTTCCTGTTTCCCCCCCCAGGATGCCATGGGCCTTCTTGCTGACTCATGGGCATCCTGTTGTCCACCAGGACTCCTAGGTCTTTCTCCTCAGAGCTGCTCTCCAGCAGGTCACCCCCAACCTGTCCTGGTGCAGGGGGTTATTCCTCCCCAGGTGCAGCACCCTGCACTTGCCCTTGCTGAAGTTCATCAGGTTCCTCTCTGCCCAAGTTAATGAACTCATGCAGGAGGGTTTCCACCAGACGTGCTCACACTTGACGAGCATCCAGTTAAACCACATTTTGAGACCTCCAAGCGAAGCATTTTTCACCCACCAAATACCCACAGCATTGATTCTTTTTATCCCCCCGGTTTCTTGATCGATAGGCTGCGCAGTACGAAGACAAATAATTCGTAATAGAACTATTTATAAACAATTCCCCTCTGCCAAGTCACTCAACATTGAGTGTAAAGTGATCCTCCTGTAATAAATAACCCCAGCACTCCAATAAAATTATCAGCAGCTGACTAAAAATCAAAATCAATTAACCTATATTCGGCCAACAGACCTCTGCCCATTTTTTTTAAATTCTGGTTTTTTTCCCCCAAAAAGGAAAATTAATAAATGAGCCGGATTTCAGGGAAACGTTGTTCCACAGCATCACAGCAGCCAAAGAAAAAAGCTTTGTCTCATGACCTGCGATCCCAGATCTGGAAGCGAGTCCACACAAAACGTCTTGTGTTGAAGTTCAGGGACCAGAATTTCCATAAAAACTTACAGAAATCTCAGCGTTTTGGTAGGAACAAACCAGGCTGCATCCTCAAAGAAATATTAATGTATTAATTTCGAGATGAGACTCTTCTCGTCTCCATTAATGTAGCTTGGTTGTATCTCTTCTCCTTTGCCCATTTTTATTTATTCTTACTTCTACTTACATGAATTAATTAAATTTGTCAGTTGTTCCACGGTCTACCTAGGACTGAAATTTAAAATGCACATCCCATAACCACTGAAATCAATGATTACTAACAGCAACCCACAGCACTGGGTTTGCACTGAAAATAAAAAATAAAACAATAAATATCAAATCCATTTGGGAAAAAGACCATCTTTGAGTCTTTAGGCTAAACACTGGTAATTGGAATTTGTCATTCTAAAGGTGATCATATTAAGAGAAAAATTTTATTAAGTGTCACAAAAATGCACGATCTCCAACTCTGAGATTAGAAGCTGGATGAATAATGCAATATAGAATCATAGAACGGTTTGGGTTGGAAGGCACCTTAAAGATCACCCAGTTCCAACCTCCCACAAGGCCACGTTGCTCCGAGCCCCCTCCAACCTGGACTTGAACCCCTCCAGGGATGGAGCAGCCACAGCTTCTCTGGGCAACCTGGGCCAGGCTCTCACCACCCTCACACCAAAGAAGTTCTTCCCCACATCTCATCTCAATCTCCCCTCTTTCAGGGTCAAACCCTTCCCCCTCATCCTAGGGGCTCCCCTCCCTGATCAAGAGTCCCTCCCCAGCTTTCCTGGAGCCCCTTGAGGGACTGGAAGGGGCTTGAAAGTCTCCGCAGAGCCTTCTCTTCTCCAGGCTGAACCCCTCCACCAACTCTTTCAGACTGTCCTCACAGACGAAGTGCTCCATCCCTCTGATCATTTTTGTGGCCCTCCACCGGACCTGTTCCAACAGCTCCATGTCCTTCCTGTGTTGAGGACTCCAAAGATGGACACAGTACTCCACGTGGGGTCTCCCCAGAGCAGAGTGGAGGCACAGAATCACCTTCCTTGAGCTGCTGGCCACACTTCTTTTGATGCAGGCCAGGACGCGGGGAGCTTTCTGGGCTGCCAGCGCATGTTGCTGGCTCAAGTTGAGCTTCTCATCCACCAACACCCCCAAGTCCTTCTCCTCAGGGCTGCTCTCCATCCATTCTCTGCCCAACCTGTATTTGTGCCTGGGATTGCCGTGTCCCAGGTGCAGGACCTTGCATGTGGCCTGGTTGAACTTCATGAGGTTCGCACAGGCCCACCTCTCCAGGTTCCTCTCCGTGGCATCCCTATGTCTCAATAACAAGCAGAATTTTCCAATCAACCCGTAATTATACTCTTTGATAACGCAACGATATTGCAATCCCCACATGGGTACCGATTCTGTGCTCATCAACCTTCTGGCTGGGCAGGACGCTGAGCAGAGCGCATGGAATAGCATTTATAGGAGTGAAAAGTAAAAAGGAAAGGAAAAGGGCCTGCAGGGCATCCAGTCAGATGCCAATTTTAGATGAAAAGTACGGAATCTTCCTAAAATATCCCGCAGAAATAAAGGTTTTAATCAGTATTGTCACAGAAGTGTATCAAGTTGGTTGATTCTTAAAAAGTACTGAATTCTACCAAGATTTTTTAGACTTTTTCTTTGGACAAATATTTTTTTTGTTGTTTAAATTAAACCACCCACCATTCCAAAAACAGTTTGCTTTAGTGATGAATGAAGTGAAGCTATTTCTCGCCTGTGACGGGTCCAGGCTCTACCATTTTCATTACTCTACTTCTAACCCTAAGTGGGTTTATTCATAAAATGTGAAAAAAGCAAGCTGTTGTTCAAAATTTGAAGACCTAAAAAGCCTCCTCAGTACGTTCCAGTTACTACATCACTAGTTATTTTTCTTTTGACAAATTTTTATTGATTTATTTACCAATAAAAGTTTCAATAGATCCTGTGACTGGAGCCCCTTATGGGAGAAAATTAATGCCTAATTTTCCTGTAGTATTAAGATTTTTGTTACTATTGGAAATTGCCTCATTTTCAACCAATTTCATGTGTCTAAACCAATTTCCAAAAACATTTTTGTTTTCACGCACTACTTTAGATGGAAACCCTCCCGCTTTGACTTCTGTCTCTTTGGGAGACTTGTTTGCAGAGAAAGGCATGTTTACCCAAGGTGTGACACCAAATAGAGACCTTGCCCTTAAAACGCTCATGAAAATCAAAATAAAATTGCTCATCTTGTTGATTTTTGTGTTTACATGTTGTCCCACCAACTAAATATTTATAATATAACTGTTATTATTTCTCAATAATGCTTTGATTCTCTTTAGACAGGGAATACTTCCAGTATCAGCTCTCATGTGAAGCAAGGATCAATACCTGCCACTTCATATTTAAATTATCACACAGGAAGCATCAGAAGCGATAGAAATTATTTTCAAAAGTTATAAATAAGAAAGTTTTAAGTGGAAAACAGAAAAAGACCAGTTTTCAGAGGGCTGAAGGGGCTCTTGAAGAAACCACCCAGATCTTCTGTTATCCAGATCCTGGGTAAGGATGATGGACTGACTATTTCACTTACACTAAATCAGGGGGAGATTTTTATATTAACTGCTTAAAAACTGAACAGAAACAAATGCTCAAGATTATATATAAAATCAGAGATAGAGAATTCACATCAGTCAAACCCCATTTAAAAGCATATTAATTGATGTGCTTTTCCATATTGCATTAATCCACACAAAACTCATTTAAGGCTCAATAATCACAGAATCACAGAATGATATGGGGTTGGAAGGGACCTCTGGAGATCATCTAGTCCAACTGCCCTGCCAAAGCAGGGCCACCCACAGCAGGTCCCACAGGAACGTGTCCAGGTGGGGTTGGAATGTCTCCAGAGAAGG
>JAOQGH010000019.1:2724608-2743002 GCA_025769975.1 Gallinago jamesoni | reverse complement strand
GCCCGTTTCCTCTTGTCCTGTCCCTGGGCACCACTGAAAAAAGCCTGGCCCCATCCTCCTGACACCCACCCTTGAAGCATTTATAAGCATTGATCAGATCCCCCCTCTGTCTTCTCTTCTCCAGACTCAAAAGACCCAAGTCCCTCAGCCTTTCCTCATCAGAGAGAAGCTCCAGGCCCCTCATCCTTTTTGTAGCCCTCTGCTGTCCCCTCTCCAGCAGTTCCCTGTCCTTCTGGAACTGGGAAGCCCACGACTGGTCCCAGATCTCCAGCTGTGGCCTCTCCAAGGCAGAGCAGAGGGGGAGGATGACCTCCCTCCACCTGCTGGTCACACTCTTCCTGATGCCCCCCAGGATGTCATTGCCCTTCTTGGCCACAAGGGCACATTGCTGCCTCGTGGTCATCCTGTTGTCCATAAGCCAGGACATCAATGTATCTACTTCACATTTCTCCCCATTTTCCCTTCACAGACTAAACCCAAAGAAAATATGTCAGATTTGCAATTATTTTAGCTTTTTTTAAGGATGGCACTTTCACACTTTCCCTCTCTGTACTGAAGGATGGGTCAATAATCCATATCATGAGACAGGAGTGTCTATTCCTTCCACAGGTATAGGGTATCCAGCCCTAACCATAGAATCACAGAATGCTATGGGGCTGGAAGGGACCTCTGGAGATCATCCAGTCCAACCGCCCTGCCAAAGCAGGGCCACCCACAGCAGGTCCCACAGGAACGTGTCCTGGTGGGGTTGGAATGTCTCCAGAGAAGGAGACTCCACCACCTCTCTGGGCAGCCTCTGCCAGGGCTCTGCCACCCTCACAGGAAAGAAGTTCCTCCTCATGTTTAGGTGGAACTTCTTATATTCAAGTTTGTGTCTGTTTCCTTTTGTCCCGATGTCCCAGTCCAGTTCATATTCCAAGGAAAAAAGGAGTTGGCAACTGGATAGAGGATACAAGTCGCCTTTATGTGGTATTTTACATAGAAATATTGCCAGTAATCAGCAGTATTTTTTCAAAGCTAATCTCCAAGGCCCTGATCCGGCAAAGACACATTCTTAAATTAACGGAATTGCGTAATTCCGTCGCCTCCGATGGCACAGGAGAAGCATGGTTGCAAAGCTTATTCTCTACAGGCTTCAGACAACATGCCAGAAACACTTTGGAAAGGGAGTATTAAAGTCTTTTCGATACGTTTTGCCATTTAAAGAAACCTACCATTAAGTAATAAAAGATAGGAAAAATGTTTAAACTGTGTAAATTTGACACCGTATTTCTTTGGGGAAAAAAAACCACAAACCCTTAATTCAAATGAATCCATGTAATTTCTCCTTCTGCTCTGCTGCTCCGTGAACACGTTTCCTCAATTTCCAAGGCTTTTCACACACACAGCATCGAGCAGGCCATGAAAATACAATTTTTCCTGAATTTGTTCAGCATCCCAAACCAAATCACTGCTCTGGAGTTGCCATTTTGCCAGGATAGGCACCAAACTGGTTTCCCTTTTCAATCCCCATTTTCCCCAGACCGACCGTGACCCAACGAGGCAGAAAAAACACAAAGGGAGTTAAAGAGCATTAAAACATTGACACGACCAACGTGAAATTCTGAAGAAAACCGTAAAGGTGAGGGTGGGAGAATGTATTTCACATCAGGAAGCACGATTCATGCAATAATCAATTAATAACGCGGCCACCACAGAATTATGAGACAGTAGAAATGACAGACGACAAGGCCAGCCTCAATATTTACGCTAATGCATTCCATAATTAATTGCATCTTCTCTGTTTTTTATAATTTAGAAAAGGCAACGCTGGCACTAAATGCTAATTAAACTGCCTGGAGACCTGGTGCTGAGGGGTTATTCCTCGTGGGATATGGGAATATATTCTATTTTCCTTCCCCTAGCCCCCAGTTTAACTGTTCAGTGAGCGTGGGATGCTTTATGTTTGTTTCTATTTCTATAAATCTAAATGCTATAGATTTGTTTGATCAAATCCATGATATCTTGAAAATGTGAATACCAATGATCAGCCACCAGCAAACCCACACTTTTAGAAGTGCTTTAATGGGAAATACTGGTTATTAACTACTACTAATTAGTCAGTGCCATCATTCTAAAGCCACCTTCATCTTTTCTTTTATTAATTCCCTCTCCCTGCCTCCAATTTAAAAATATAACTGTTTGTGTCCATATTCATGTTTGCACACAAAATGTACCAAAATAGGATTAAAAACTTTAATTTTACGGGATGTCTAGAGCTAGGCAACATCACCCGGAAGGGGGATCAGGCCAGTGTTAAGAGACCAGGCAATATTCAGGGTTAAGCCTTCTAGTTCTTACCAGGAGTCCTTTAAAGAGGCCTGGATGGGAGGGTTGTGATTTATATAAATCACCATAATTAATTACCTTCTGTGTCTAGTAATTTATGCATTCCATCTCTTCGCTGAGCAGGCTGTTCCCAGTATAAAATACCGCAGTACTTAATACACGGATTCACACAAAATCCACTTTTTTTTTTATTTTATTTTGACACCTCCATTTGTGCCACTGTATTTCATGCTGCTTCCAGACTTAAGAAGGCAAGTTTCCTGAGCGCAGCCTTTTCTAATCTTAGATTAGCACAACACAGAATTAGCGACTAAAACCTACTACCTGTTTATTTTTCTAACAGCAGTTTCTAATTGAAATACTCCGTCCTCCTCCTGTCTTCATTAAAGGGTGGCCTCTAATGAAAACCTGAGATTTTACAGTCTCCCAGGCTGACATATTCTAATATATCTCAACCGATGCAGAACTCCCAGTTTGGAAAGTAATACCAGTAAACTATTTCTCCCCCCACTGTCAGCGTAGGGACCGAGGAGATGAAGTTTTTGCTCTAAAAACTTTATAAGCTGGTTATAGGAAAAAAGCATTAGTGCTTATTTTCATCCCTAAACTCACCTAAAAGATGTCCTGTCCATGAAGTAGACGATTTTTCCAATTAACTTTGTCACACAGTATTACCCTAATTTCACTGGAATAAACTGGAGTAATTAAGCCATTTCTTTTATTTTCCGGGTATCATTCCTACACCTAAAACATTCCATCTTAAATAAGATTTTTGTGTGGACTCTCCTCATCGTTATGAATCATTTTTAACTAAAGCCTTTGAAATATTTGGGTTTTGCCTGCTGGAATACTGTCCCCCTGTTCCAAATTAATCTGGAGAATGCCCCTGGGAGAGCTCAATTTTCAACTCCCGTTGATATCCTTCAGCGAAGCTCTCCATCAGTACGTCCTACTAGAAAATCTCTTTTGTACAAAAAAAAAAAGAAAAAGAAAAGAGCTATTTCAGTTTGCCTGCCAGATTTTCTTCCCTTGACAATCAAGCTGGTTTTACTTATATTTACTGTGTGGTCTCCCGCTATTGTACGTCGGCTTCGCTGGGAAGCGGCATTTCCACCCTGGATGCTTTCCATCTTCTGCTCAATTTTGTCATGCCATTTTAAAATTTCCCCCCCCTCCTTGTTTTCCCAAAACTTCTAGCATCTTGGGTAATCTCTTCCATTATCCGCAGTGTCAACAGTGAAATAGTGAAACTTAATTTTTACTCGGCATAAACATCTCGGCGAAAGCATTTGGGGACTGCAAGTGGAATTTATTTTAAAATTCCCCACTATTTTATAGCTTCTGGACAGCATCATGAACAAGGATTTTTATGTTGTCATTCAGGGCTGATGATTCTCATGGTTTTCATCCTGTAGAATCACAACTGATTGGGCATATCAAATAAGGCAGCTCTTTCTTAATTTATCAATAATTCCTGGGAATCAATAATTAAGGGAAAAATTCTATCCTTCCCATTCTTGAAAAGCAATTTATAGAGACAACGTTACCAAAAACAATGGGAATCGAGGAAATATTGACATCTACACATAAAACAAAGTCTACCTCTGAGCTAATTCCCAAAAAAATACGTAACGGGATGGAAGCTTTGTGAATCACAGCTTTGGTTCTTATGCCATAGCTTCGGAAAAGGATTAAAATACTTGAATATTAGAAGCATTTAAGACTCCCCAAGGCCACATGTTAATTCTAAAAGTTATATTCTACTATTTTTCTTTTAAATATAAAGAAAAAACAACAAAACCCAACAACAAAACTCCGAAACTACTATTAGACTCCCACCTCTACCACATTTTTTAGGACATAAATCAAGGATGCCGAAAAGGCACAAACCATCCCCCTTAGAAATTAATGCGATTCGGCAGTTTACGGAAAAAAAAAAACATGCAGAGATCAGTCCCGGGGCATGCAGCATGCAGTAAAAGGGAGAGCAGAGGTTAATAACCTGGAAGCATAGGATCTGAGAATGTGAGAACAAGTTAAAGACAAGAGTTCCTCTCCATTGTCACTGAGGGTCGAGAAGCAATGCTGCAGCGTAGAGCAGTGGGAGTGGGGGAAATACAGTTTGTCCAAGACATATACATATCTCCGCAAGTGGCGGCAGGTATAACTGAAAGACAAGGGTAAAAAGGGAGAAAAAACAGAAAAAAGAGGTATTTTCCTTTAAGAAAGCTAATTCACGGTTTAACGTCCTTGGTTTGGGTTTTTTTTTTTGGTTTTTTTTTTTGCGTGCCAAGAGTCAATGGAAGGTGCCAAAAGTCAACGGGAGATGCCAAGTAAGCAATGGAGCAGTTTGACACAAAACAAGGCTCAAAAACCAGACATGTGTCTGATTCTGTCGCTAATGCCAAGGGAACTCACTGACTTTCACACATTAGAGATGCAAGAAACTGGGAATTTATACATTTTATATATATATATATATGTATTTTTTTTTTACCTTTTTTTTCTTTATTGGGTTAATAACGCATTAAGAAAAGGAGGGTTTTTTTGCCCCTCTCCATTTGCCCTGAAAATATAAACGCATGAGTCTGAACCTGGTTTGCAAAGTTTACCATTAAAAAAAAAAATAAAATCACCCAATTTAACTCATTTTCACAGGAATTGACGTCTCGCCTTATGGGAAAAAATTCACACAGAATTATCGATCAGTGAGAAGCGCTCTCGCAGCCTGGGATTCCAGAGGTCGAGTATTCCCGTAGTTAATAACAGTGCCTCAAACATGATGCTTTTTCATAACTGAGTTACATATTTAAGACCTGCTCAGCTTTTTAATGAGAAAATACAGTCAATTCCAGTAAATAACTATAATAAAATATTTAGTGTTCATACGAACCAACTCTGAATGCTTTAAGTAAGAGATACTGTCTATGTCTACTCACAGGACGTCTTCCAGTTCCTAATGGAAAGGTAAATAAATTAATTAGAGTAGTTCACCTGTAAACTCTGAAGCACATACATCGTATAATCCCAAATATTTATTATTATAGGTTTTGCACAGAAAATACTGCACTGCATCATGGTGTACAAGAGAGCACAAGTCTTGTGAGGAGCATCTGAGGGAGCTGGGGGTGTTAAGCCTGGAGAAAAGGAGGCTGAGGGGAGACCTTCTCACTCTCTCCAACTCCCTGAAAGGAGGGTCTAAAAAGCAGGGATTGCTCTCTTCTCCCAAGGAAGAAGCGATGGGACAAGAGGAAATGGCCTCAAGTTGCACCAGGGGAGGTTTAGGATGGACATTAGGAAAAATTTTTACACTGAAAGGGTTGTCAAGCCTTGGAAGAGGCCACCCAGTCACCATCCCTGGAGGTATTTAAAAGCCGGGCAGATGTGGTGCTGAGGGACATGGGTTAGTGGTGGTTTTTATCAGTGTTGGGTTGATGGTTGGTCTCGATGATCTGAAAGGTCCCTTCGAACCTGGACAATTCTATGAATCTAATACACGTGTGATAGCCCAGCTCGCAGGGAAACTCTGCCCAAAGTATGGAGTGTGGCGAGTCCTCCAGAAAGCACCTTATGCAGCTTAATACACTTTGACATAAATAAGGCAGCTCTTCATAAGCATCAAGATACTTCTAACCAGAGTGTCTGCGGTCCCTACTGCAGCCTGAAGCAACAAACACCTAAACTTTAGGCTATAACCTCCTTACACATTAAAATAGAATAAAATTATTTCATAGCTTCCTGAATTGAAACTTGGCCAACGGCTTGTCTGCCCCCACTGTTTGCATTTCATAAGTAGTGAGATGGATATAGATTTATGTACGTATAGACAGACCTCTGTAATCCCTTTATTGGACACGTGTGGCTAAAACATTCTTGAAGAAGACCAAATTATTCATGTCCCTCAGGCAAAGAACAGAACAGAAAAGAGTGCCACCAACAGCTGAGCCTTGGTACAATCAGTGGTGCTCCAAGCCTAAGAATTTATCAAGACCAGGGTTTTCAACTGCTTTAGTCTAAATAGAATTCACTGCTGGGTTCACATCAACCTTTGCACTGCGAGTTGAGGACAGTCCCTTTAGGCAATTCATCTGAAGATATACTAGTTTTCAGGAGAGGCAACTGCTGAAAGGAGGCAATTTCTTAAGTCATCAGGCCTTTTTTGTAGACCACAGCATGTTTTGAGCACCACAGGCTGTTCTCTTCATTCCATGGGCCAACGATGGAGAAGATAAAGAATGGTGTTTACTAGAATAGTGTACCTTATTTCAAACCCCTGGAGGTCTCACTGTAGCCATTCAATCTTGCTAAACTTTTGTGAAGAAATTGAGAGAGAGCCTTCAATTATCACTTATCTGACCCCTGTCAATGCTCTCCAAGGATAGGAAGAGCAAGACTTGATCCCCAAAGCATGATGACCACATTTAGGCTTAACTAACAAACTGGATAAGCAAATGAAAATGCTCCAAGGGCTGGAGCCCCTCTGCTGTGAGGACAGGCTGAGGGGGTTCAGTCTGGAGAAGAGAAGACTTCAGGGAGACCTTAGAGCCCCTTCCAGTCCCTCAAGGGGCTCCAGGAGAGATGGGGAGACACTCTGGATCAGGGAGAGGAGCCATAGGACGAGGGGGAAGGGTTTTAAAATGAGAGAGACTGACATGAGATGTGGGGAAGAACTTCTTTGGTGTGAGGGTGGTGAGAGCCTGGCCCAGGTTGCCCAGAGAAGCTGTGACTGCCCCATCCCTGGAGGGGTTTAAGGCCAGATTGGAGGGGGCTTGGAGCAACCTGGCCTGGTGGGAGGTGTCCCCACCCAGGGCAGGGGGCTGGAACTTGATGACCTTTAAGGTCCCTTCCAACCCAAACGAGTCTATGATTCTATGAAAGACAGCACACAGAACCTGACATCTCTGAAGAGGCCTCTAAACTAACAGTCTCTTGAGAATTCTTTCTACTCATCTTTCTGGCATCCGTGAATGTTTTCTTCCCTGATCCTGGCATTGCCTGATCTTGCCCAGCAGCTGGTATAAAATGAGAAGGTAGGGAGAAGGATTCAGTATTGGCTGGGCAAATGAGACAAAAACAAAAAATCCCCAATAACAAATTCTTTCAGGAAAAGAAAAAAGAAAGAAAATTTCTCACGAGAAATTGCTCTTCCTTGTAACTTTCCCCAACCTCTAGAGTCATCCTTCCCACTGCCACCCTGCAAGAACAGTCTGTTCTCATAATCTTCAGAGGAGAACACCTGCACTTGACCGCTCTGAGGAAGCTCTTACCTGCTTATACCAACCTCTTGTAAGCCTGGAGTCCTGCTCCTCTCTTCCCAAGAGCTTTTTAGATTTGTCTGAACCAGCAGACTTAAAATCACAGAATGGTAGCTGTTGGAAGGGACCTCTGGAGATCATCTACTCCTGTCCCCCTGACAAAGCAGGTCCACGCAGAGCATGTTGGACAGGAACCCATCCAGGTGGGTTTTGAGTATCTCCAGAGAAGGAGACTCCACCACCTCTCTGGACAGCCTCTGCCAGGGCTCTGCCACCCTCACAGGAAAGAAGTTCCTCCTCATGTTTAGGTGGAACTTCTTATACTCAAGTTTGTGCCCATTTCCTCTTGTCCTGTCACCAGGCACTACAGAGAAGAGTCTGGCCCCACCCTGTTTCCACCCATCCTTTAGATATTGCTCAGCACTGATGAGGTCCTCTCTCAGTCTTCTCTTCTCCAGGCTGAGCAGCCCCAGGTCTCTCAGCCTTTCCTCATCAGAGAGATGCTCCAGGCCCCTCATCCTCTTTGTAGCCCTCTGCTGTCCCCTCTCCAGCACTTCCCTGTCCTTCTGGAACTGGGGAGCCCACAACTGGACCCCGTGCTCCAGATGGGGCCTCCCCAGGGCAGAGCAGATGAGGAGGATGACCTCCCTCCACCTGCTGGCCACACTCTTCTTGATGGACCCCAGGATGCTATTGGCCTTCTTGGCCACAAGGGCACATTGCTGGCTCCTGGCCACCTTGTTGTCCACCAGGACACCATCATAACTCTGCCCTCAGAGAGGACAGAGATCCTTCCTGTACACACTCTTCACTGCCTGACGCCCAGGCACATGTAGGGGAAACATGTAATTTTTATATAACATACTAAATTAACCCAATTTATTTATATTTGCTTGCAATTTAGTGCAGATTTGATGAAGCAGGTAGTTTTCCATTACAGAAACAGTTTAAAATCATCAGTTTGATGTCAAGAGCCACTGGGAAGGTGGCAGTTGGCCATGACGTGTGACAGCAGAGCTGTAGCCCATGCCAATGGATGCTGTGGCTTCCTGCAGCTTTACTGATCCCCTGGAAACCCTCTGAGAACCTTGTGTGAAACACACAGATAATGAAAATCAACAAACAATTTAGACTTTGCTAAAGACTCTTCCAAACCTGCTCTTTGTCCTGTTCACCTGAAAAAAATTCCATGTCTCAAATGGTCATCGTAATTGTTTTGCTTTAAGGAATCACATCCCTTCTCATTTTTAGCTCAAACTCCACATAATCCCAGGGGCGTACACAAGACTTCAGCCTCAGAGGAAACACTTCGCAAAGATAAGAGTTAAAAAATAAGAAGTGCTGAAATTCATGTTACATTTATGTGACATCGTATTTTTCATCCAGAATTTTAAGGACAGACCTGAACAAGACGACAGCACTAAGCAAAACACGCTAAGCCACTTAAGCCCTTATTTATTTAAACCAGCAAGTTGATATTTTCTCTACTGAAGTCAAATGTAATTTTAAAGTAAATATATCAGAGACAACAAACATAAACAGCACCGGGCCAACTTCTTTTTAACAACAGAAAAAAATGAAGCAAATTGGCCATGGAATAGAAAAACAGTCTAAAGACTGTATTTACCAACCCCTCTATAAATACAACCCGGTCTAAAGCAGCGTACACAGGATTCAGAAGAAAAATTCCCTGTGCTAATGGTTAAATAATTGTAACACATAATCTTCCTCTTGGTGCCTGCCAGATTTTATGAAGGCTATAAATCTTTAAGGTTATTGAGGAAAAAAAAGGAAGGTCTTGAAGAGATATGTGCCACATGTCTTAGCTCAGAGAAAATAGATTAAACTGCAGCAATAAAAAAAAAAAGGCAAGCCAATTCTGCTAAGCCTGATTAAATATTTAGGTCATAATTGTTTCCGCGGCAGAATTTGAAAAATGCACAGCAAATAACATCTTTTGCTGAGTTTGAAGACTTAATCATTCTACTTTCAAAAGGGAGTTATGCTACAACATGACTCTACGGGAAAGGCAATAGGAAAGCCTCCTTAAAAAAAAAAAACAACAAAACACACAATAAAAGTAGAAGCTAATTAAACTGGTACATGTTAGTCAGCACCCAAATTACCCGTGTACCTGCGAGGAGAATGTCATGACGTGCTACGAACGTTTTACTACTGTTCATGTAAGATAACTTGTGTTCTAGGAAGTCCTATTACTCATTAGTCTTATGTCCCCAAAGTCAAACCCAACCAAAATACAGTCTACGCTCACTAAAATACTACACAGATGATTGGATGGGGCTTTGAGCAACCTGGTCTGGTGGGAAGTGTCCTTGCCCAGGGAAGGGGGTGGGACTGGATGGTCTTTAGGGTCCCTTCCACCTCTAACCTTTCTATAACTCCATTTATAGTAAAGGAAGGCAAGGAAATGAAAACCAAACAAGTTCTGGAGATCTTTGATAGCCTGAAAAATCAAATGATAAATATATAAGATTCACCTATTGAAAGGCCAAATTCGCCCTGTAGAGATGAAGTTCTATCAAAAAGAACAAAAGGATCTGTATATTAGAATCACAGAATGGTTTGGGTTCCAACTAATTCCAAGCCCCCTGCTGTGGGCAGGGACACCTCCCACCAGACCAGGTTACTCCAAGCCCCCTCCAACCTGGCCTTGAACCCCTCCAGGGATGGAGCAGCCACAGCTTCTCTGTGGGAATGTTGCTTCCAAAGCCTCCTGTGCTTTTATCCTTTGGGTAGACACTCACGGGCTCTGCATGGGATTACAGGAGATGCCAACAACACCTGCATTAACGAGGACATTTGGATCTCGGTGTGTGAGAACCTGGAAACCCTCCGTGGGGAGACAACGGCCAGAGCCCCGTGAGAGAAAGCACAGCCCTCGCCCCGTTCCCTACCAGGATTCATCCCATCTGAGCCTGTATAAATCGCTGTAGTTGGAGAAAGATCTCCTTGTGGACCCAGGAGCACAATTAACGAGTTAAAGAAACATGTCTCTGCACAACTTCACAGCAAATTTATTTATTCATTGCAGAACTAAGTGTATTTACTTTACCTAAAAGCCTGTTCTTCCCTAAACTTGCTGAAGGCCATTACCATTAAAAAGGTTGAGTCATTCACCAGTTATAAAGACCCGGTGCGCATTAAAGTTGTTAAATCCTGATTCTTTCTTCTGTATCTATAGCTTCACCCTCCATTTAAAAGCATCAGAAGTTTCGAAGTGCAATGTTCTCTTCGTGAGTCACGCGAACTATGGTGAAAGCATGTGGCAGTGGGAAATATCTGGGCTCAAGTACTCAAGAGACTCAGAAATTTCATAAACTGTTACATTGTGTTCCTAAAACGAGTTAGAAAGCCTGTTTGAAAATCCTGGCTTGTGGGGGGGCTGAATGAACTCAAAACTTTCATGTGTGGTGGAAAGGAAGGTTTTCAGGAGAAATTTGGAGGGCACCAACATGGTTTGGTTGGGTGTTACCAGTAACACCTCTGCTTCCCTCCTCATAGACGCTCATTCCTATCCTGGCTTCACGCTCTTGGAGAGAGAAAAGAGTTCACTGAACTTCAAAGCTAGAAAAATCATAGAATTATAGAACGGTAGAAGTTGGAAGGGTCTCTGAAGATCATCCCTCTGCCATGGGCAGGGACACCTCCCACCAGACCACGTTGCTCAAAGCCCCATTCAACCTTGAACCCCTTCAGGGATGTTGCAGCCACAGCTTCTCTGGGCAAGCTGGGCCATGGTCTCACCACCCTCACACCAAAGAAGGTCTTCCCCACATCTCACCTCAATCTCCCCCTCTTTCCCTTCCCCCTCAACCTATGGCTCCCCTCCCTGATCCAGAGTCCCTCCCCAGCTTTCCTGGAGTCCCTTTAGGTACTGGAAGGGGCTCAAAGGTCTCCCCGGAACCTTCTCTTGTCAAGGACGAAGAACCCCAACTCTCTCAGCCTGTCAATGTTACATATATATATATATAATGGTATCAGTTAAAAAGTGAAATAAGCAACAACCTGACGACAAAAGAATTGATAATCAATGCTATATTTTCATTTCATACTAATGCTTCCTTACAGCCATAACCCAATTTTAATCTGTCAAGAGAAATCCTTGTACATTCATTACTCATCCATTTCTTCAGAACAGTCCACAGCTTTTTTCCAAAGTGCAAACTTCTAAAAAGGAAATGAGATGCTCAAAAGAGTACACGCTGTATCTGAATAAAGCGGTTAATGAGCCAAATACCCTGCAACTGAAGATAAAAAAGACAGGTTCAAGCAAGTGATGTATCTTGAGTCACCTCTTTATTTCTGTCCTATAAATGCGTTCCCTTCAAAACAAATGGAGAAGATGAGACTGCAGCTTCACAGAATCACAGAACCTTCATGCTTGGAAGGGACCTTTGAGATCATCGAGTCCAACCACACACACACAAAAAACCCCACAACAATCTCGGGCACTAGAGTATGCCCTCAAGTGCTACGACTACACATTTCTTAAATACCTCCAGGGATGGGGACTCCACCACCTCCCTGGGCAGGCTCTTCCAGTGCCTGACCACCCTCTCAGGAAAGTCAGTCTTCCTAAGATCTAATCTAAACCTCCCCTGACCCAACTTTAGACCATCTCCTCTGCTCCTGTCATTATTCCCTTGGGAGAAGAGGCCAACACCCACCTCTCTACAGCCTCCTTTCAGATAGATGTAGAGGGCAATAAGGTCTCCCCTCAGCCCCTTCTTCTCCAGACTAAACATGCCCAGTTACCTCAGCCTTTCCTCGTAGGACTTGTTCTCCAGACCCCTCACCAGCTTGGGGGGTCTCCTCTGGACACGCTCCAGTAGCTCAGTGTCCTTCCTGTACTGAGGGGCCCAGAACTGAACACAGCCCTCAAGGTGAGGCCTCACCAGTGCCCAGGACAGAGGCACCATCATTGCCCTACTCCTGCTGGCCGCGCTGTTCCTGATACAGGCCAGGATGCTGGTGGCCTTTTTGGCCACCTGGGCGCACTGCTGGCTCATGTTCAGCTAGCTGTCCATCAACACCCCCAGGTCCTTTTCTGCCAGGAAGCCCCAGCCACTCTGCCCCAAGCCTGTAGCGTTGTCTGGGATGGTTGTGACTGAAATGAAGGACCCGGCACTTGGTCTTGTTGAACCTCATTCCATTGACCTTGGCCCATCGATCCAACCTGTCCAGGTCCCTCTGTAGAGCCTTTCGACCCTCATGCAGATCAACATTCCCACCTAATTTGGTGTCATCTGTGAACTTACTGAGGGTGCACTCAATCCCTTCATTTAGATCATTAATAAAAGTATTAAATAAGACTGGCCCCAAAACTGAGCCCTGAGGGACACCACTGGTGACGGACCGCCAACAAGATTTCACCCCAGTCACCCCAGCTTCTAGGATTCCACTAGAAGAACAAACAATAGTTTCTAAAAGACTATTAGAATCCCCTTGGTTTTTTAAAATCTCAGAAAATCATAGGCAGGACAAGTTATTGCTACAAAAAAGACTTTTTAAAATGCAAAAAACCATAAGATTCTTCAGTGCAGTGTATATTAGATGCCCAAATTTCAAATAATACAGTGGGATCCAACCCAGTAAGCATTTTACTGGGAATTACCTTTTTTTTTTCCAGGCCTACTAGAAGAAATTGAACTGGCAGGAATGGAATAATGCTGCAAACTTTTCTCATTTTGGCTTCCTTTCACTGTTAAACATGCAGAAAACTTAAATGACACAACTCAGAACCTCGGCCTACTCTGGAAATTCATTGTAAAACAACATCATCACAAAAAAGACTTCCTCAAATATTTCCTCTTCTCCATCATAATGGATTTGTAAGATGGACAGTTTTAAAAGCTTGGAAGCTCCACCAAAAAATTAAAGTTTAATTCCCCAATTTGAAGACCATTATCAAATCGTACTGTTTCCAAAGAGCTCATGTGGAGCAATCAATTTGAATGGGCCATTCATGATAATTAAAGATGGGATAACGAGACCTTCTACCACCAAACTGCAGCTCTCCCTTGCGTGGACGTATCTTTGTGATGCTCTAGATTCCCTGAAATAGGTAATAAGACTTCAGTAAACTTCAGTTCTAAGGCCAAGATTCTGTGCTAATTTGCATGGCATTAATTTATTCACCCATCCTGCCAAGCATCTATTCTGTACTGCACAATTTCCTGGATAGCAGAAGACTAATGAGACACTGTTAATTATTTTCTCCCCCAAAGTGGTTGTCCAAGTCAACAGACACAGACAAAGTGGTCAAGGGAAGAGTGAACCATCTTGTCCAAAGCTGAGCTTTTACAGTGCCGTATATTTAGATATTAAAAACCTAATTAAGCCAGGTCAGCAATCAAAAATGGTATTTTTAAGGAGTCCTGTGCCACGATACGCAGAGCGGAAGATAACACATTGCCAACCACTCTGCTTCATGTGAGAAGACGCTGAGACAGAGCGAAGCAACAGTTTGTCCAAGACCCCTCCGTGGTTGACACTGATCCAATCTCTCTCAAAGTAAAGCCGTGAGTCTGTCCATCTGGGAAATCTCCATAATTCATGAGCTCGAGTGTCCCGGGCTCTGACCACTTCTAATGGCACGCAGGGCATTCGACTGCTCACGCCAGATGGGGGACCAGGGTATTACTGTCCCCATCAGGTGCCTACTCGGAATCCCCAGCAGGTTCAACCGGGCTTAAACCAAGTTCAATGATATTTCCATGTTGGAAACAGCTGATATCAGCCTAAAACCTCACTTCCATATGTTACAGACAGGCAAAACCAGGCGAGCCCATGTGGAGAACTCGTCTTTCTGTGGAATCAGCTCAAGCCGCTTTTTAATATGTTTGACGACAACTACACTCAATGCACAGTAACAAAAGATGCTTCATGCATTTAAAAATGAACCTCATTATATTCATATTGCTAAGTCATACCAGCAAGAGGACATTTGTTGCTAATATTCTCTTTTTCCTTGTTGTCTCCCCCACTCTTTTGTCACAGCCTTTCTTACTAATTGTGATGACACCTCCCAATTTTGGAATGGCTGATCAGCTTATAAGCTTCCCCACAGCTTAACTAGGTCAACAAGCTACTAATAAGGCCAGCATATGTTTCTTTTATTTACCGCTATCAAGATCTTTATAAATTGCTTCTGGCTTCCAACAAAAGCCACAGATTGGGGAACCTCTGTATGTATAAGTAGTAACAGTGACAGTGGAGGATGAAGAGCAGAAAAAGCATCTGCAAATAGACTAGTGTCTGTGAACAGCTCGTGAAAGGGGAAGCCAAAGCTACCCAAGGTTGACCAGTTGACTCAAAAAAACACAGAGGAGCTGTGCTCACAATCTCTGCTCCTGAGAGGCTGCAGATTAAAAACGAAGCTCAGACTCAGTGCTTGGAGCTGTTTGATCTTCCACTCCCACAACGTCCTCTTTCAAACATGAGAATAACCTTTTCCTGAGAAATCCTTACTTTTCACTCTACTTGGACTTCTAAAAACATGTCACATCTAATAAAAATGTCATTATTATTGCTGTAACATACTGCACTGTATAAGGGTTAAAAAAAATCTCATTATATATCTCAGAAACAGAATATAATTTTATACCACAGAATGGTTTGGGTTGGAAAGGACCTTAAGGATCATCCAGTTCCAAGCCTCCTGCCATAAGCAGGGACACCTCCCAACAGATCAGGTTGCCTGTCCAACCTGGCCTTGAACTCCTCCAGGGATGGGGCAGCCACAGCTTCTCTGGGCAACCTGGGCCAGGCTCTCACCACCCTCACACCAAAGAAGTTCTTCCCCACATCTCATGTCAATCTCCCCTCTTTCAGTTTGAAGCCATTATCCCTCGTCCTATCACTACATGTCCTTGTAAAAAGCCCCTCTCCAGCTTTCCTGTAGGCCCCCTTCAGTTTCTGGAAAACTGCTCTAAGGTGTCCCCAGAGCCTCCTCTTAGATAATAAATGTTGTCTCCTTTAAACTGAAACTCTACAAAACTATTTCAAAGTTAAGAGGCACTAAAATGCCTTTGAGGTTTTTAATTCCTCCATTTGAGGCAACGTCAACCCTTCAGTTCCGTGGCCTTCCACGAAAAGAATTTATTCCTAAAATCCAAGACCTACAGGAGATGGTAAATGCCACCAAAGCAAAGGACAAAGGGGAAAAAATTAACAAAATTCTTTGTATGTCAAAGAAACAAATTCACCAGCCACATGGCAACAAAAGTTAGCTGAGATGAACAAGTCATTTTTTAGTTCTTTAAAGCTAACACCAAAAATCAAACAAGCTGGTTGAGTTGCAGATAAATCACCCAAAGTTGAAGCCACAGAAAGATGCTTTTCCTTTGTTTCTCTCAGCGACAATATTCAGGGACAGGAATTACCAAAAGCCACTGCTTGTGTCAACAGATCCCCGAGGTATGGAATCGGAGCGTTGGGCTGTGGGACATCCTGGATGCTCGTGATCCACAACATGAGCGTGGCCGACAAAATCCAACATCAGCCTGACATTACAAACCCCTCTTGTTCAGAAAACTCAGAAAATAGTCATATTGTCACAATCACTTTCATTACGGTAATTCCCTTGCAGCACAATTACAATTCCCAGGGATGCAAAAGAGAGGAAAAAAATTACCTATTGTTTTTGAAACGCTCAGACTGGAGATACTTACATGTCACCACCAGAAAGAGGGATTCATGACTTTGCTCCTCCCAATATCTGCAGACATCACTTGGTGAGGGAAACAGTTCAGTACCCTCAGTTCTTTTCTTTTTTCCTTTCTTCGGTTATAAAAAATAAAAAGGCAAGCCAATGTTCAGAGTGTTCAGTATTTAACAGCTCTGGCCACAGGACATTAATTTTAAGAACCTCTTTCAGATCTCCATCTTTTATTATTATATAAATTGACTCATGAAATCTCTTGACGAACACCGGCGCGAGAGCAGCGGCTGCCGCTTTTCTCTGGGGTTTGCCTTTATGAACACTCCTCAGTTACGATGAAGGTAAATCTCGGTAAAGTGAGATTTAATTTCATGTTCCAATTAAGACTGGAATGAAGAATCTAAAAGACATGCCTATTGATCGTTCCCACGGCGGCGTTGAAGCCCACCCGGTGCGACACAGACCCACGTGCTTCAAAGCATCCTCAGAGCCGAGCTGCTCCAAGCAACAGGAACCCCTCGTTATGACAGCACCAAGGGAGAAGTAATAAAGGAAGAAGGAATTAGTTTTCATATCGTGTGGTAATAAAGGTATAAGTTGGCTCTTATCCTATAGCTCTATCACTGACATCTTACTTGTATTATCTTGCTTTTTTATCGGAAAGGTGACATCTCCGAAATAAGACTTTTCCAAGCAAAGGTTTCAGAGGGTCAAAAGGTTCCAACTCCTAAAGTTGGAACTAATTTAAGAAATTTTCCGTCCGAAAAATGCCTCTTATTTAACACCATTCACTCCCCTGCTGCAAGAAGAAAGCCAGAAGGATGAGTTTAACATAACTATCGCACCCTCTATTCACCTAATTTCTTTTGCTCAACTCACACGTCTCCTATAAAGTTTGAAATGCCCACGAAGCTAAAATTTTACCATTTGAAAAAAATCACAATTCCAGCAGGAGAAGCAACTCTTCTGTTCCTATGCTACAGTTTTCAAATGAGAATTAAATTAGAAACCAAACAGCTTTGAAGCACTCACGCAGCAACCTGGCATTTGGGGTTGTTTTATTTCAAGTTTTTCTCCTTAAGGAGTGCCTTTGATTTGGGGAACTCCATTTCACCGTTTTTTCTGTACCAACTGTCCCACCGCTCTTCTCTGCCGAAAAGAGGAAGCTGTATGTTAAAGAGCTTTCCCGAAAGCACTTTGGACATCAAAGAAAGCCAAAAAAGTAGGCAGGAAAAGCGGAATATTCAGAGCGTAAAGCCAGTTGGGAGAGAAATTTGTTTATCTTCCTACGTGAGCAGCCTAACAAGTTTCCAGCCAGCAATTACATCTCGTTATTGTCACGGTTCAAAAATTTTACGAAGCAATTGGGAAATTCTAATTTCACCACGTTCACGCATGAAAAAGTTGAGATTTTTCTGCTGCAGGTCAGACCTGACGTCTCGCTGCCGCATGAACCTTCTTCTTCTTTGCTGAATACATATATTTGATTATTTGAATAAGCAAACGCCTGGCAAACTCAAAAGGTCTTCTGCTCTATACACAGAGATCCTTGTTGAAGGAAGTTTAGGCTTGAAAACACTTCACTAATACATACAAAAGAAAGAAATAAATATTTTCAATAAGTAATTATAGGCGAGGGGAAAAAAAGCCATGGCAGCAGAAGTAATTAACACACGCATTAGAGTCAGCATCGTTCTGCCAAACAGAGCAAACTATGAAAAATTTGATTAGTTTCCTCCTTATCCCCAATTTATAACAGCAACAACTGACATAATCTAGGGGAAAGCAGAGAGAAGTAATAAGTTTTCTTCTTTATGGGCAATACAGTTTGAAAATTAACAATAATAACAATTAACCTGTCTATTCACAGCCTATAAAAAGGTAAGGAGAAAGTCAGGAAAAAAAAAATATTATCCACTCCATCAAATATCACGGGGGATATTACAAAGACATAAAATTCTATAAAGATGACTGAAAAAGGAAAACATTCCAAGAAAAAAATTAACCACTTGATTAAAACCCATTTTTGGATAATCACAGAATGATACAGCGTTGGAAGGGACCTCTGGAGATCATCTAGTCCAACCCCCTGCCAAAGCAGGTCCACCCAGAGCAGGTCCCACAGGAA
>JAOQGH010000019.1:2709156-2724051 GCA_025769975.1 Gallinago jamesoni | reverse complement strand
ATTGGAATAGGCTGCCCAGGGAGGTGGTTGAGTCACCATCCCTGGACATGTTTAAGAGTCATTTAGATGTGGTGTTGCGGGACACGGTGTAGGGGAGAACTTGGTAGAGTAGGTTGATGGTGGGATTCCATGATCCCAAGGGTCATTTAGAACCGAAATGATTCTATGACATTAGAAAATGATGAAGGCACTGTTGAGTGCAAAGAGAAAGGAGGCTTGCAGTCTCTTCCCAGATAAAGGAAGGGAGTCTTGGGGAACCACAGGGATCCTTCACTACTGAGAAATCAGTATTTAAACACACTAATTACAAGTCTCTTTTTAATAAAAGTTAAGACCCACTATTGAACTTCTCCAGTGCCCAGCAGTCCAATTCAGAATATCCTTCAGCACTCGCCACCATCAGCCTCAAGGCTGTCTGACCTGTGAGAATCATTGAATGATTTTGGTTGGAAGGGGAAGGGACCTTAAAGATCATCCAGTTCCAAACCTTCTACCCTGGGTAGGGACACCTCCCACCAGACCATGTTGCTCCAAGCCCATCCAACCTGGCCTTGAACCCCTCCAGGGATGGGGCAGCCACAGCTTCTCAGGGCAACCTGGGCCAGGCTCTCACCACCCTCACACCAAAGAAGTTCTTCCCGACATCTCATCTCAATCTCCCCTCTTTCAGGGTCAAACCCTTCCCCCTCGTCCTATGGCTCCCCTCCCTCATCAAGAGTCCCTCCCCAGCTTTCCTGGAGCCCCTTGAGGGACTGGAAGAGGCTCTAAGGTCTCCCCGGAGCCTTCTTCAGGCTGAACCCCTCCAACTCTCTCAGCCTGTCCTCACAGCAGAGGGGCTCCAGCCCTCGGAACATCTTTGTGGCTCCTCTCGATCCGCTCCAACATGTCCGTGTCCTTCTTGTGCTGAGGACTCCAAAGGTGAACACAGTATTCCAGGTGGGGTGTCACCAGAAGTGGAGGAGAAGTTGGGTTCCTATCTATCTCTACTTCTTCCAGGCAGCAGGAGAATCAGTATGACCGACTGTAGGTCTTGAGCTTTGCTCTCCTAACATATACAGCAGGACTACAACCACACTCAAGTAGAACACACTGTGCCCCACAGCACACACAAGACTCTGACCTGTAACCCCTTTAAACACAACTTTTTTTCTAATTCCACTTGACTCCTGTGAACATTAGGAGGACAACGGAAACCTCTTTCTTCATACCATTCCCTGAATCCCACTGAACTCTCTACGGTAGCCAAAGACATCAATAAAATATGACACTGATATAATTACATGTCATCTTTAATCATCTAAGGGGGAGAATTGATTTTAGGGGCTCACACAGCCCTGCACGTGAACAGCTGTGGTGATAATGTAGGAAAAAAAGGAAAACTGGATAGCGTTTCTAGCCCCATAAAGTCATTTGATGTTAAATGTGCATGTCTAATTAGCGAGGTGTATGGCAGCCTCTAGTGGTATCTGCCTGCTTAGAAAAAAGCAAACATTCCAATAGAGGAAGCTACAGGAAAAACTTTTGCCTTAAGTAATCAGTTGTTTTCTTGTCACTAATTTTCTTGGGATGACATGGTGATGAGATGGAAGAGCAGAGCTCTTCAGGAGAAGACTCTCCTCTTCACAGAATCACAGGCTGGCAGGACTTGGAAGGGACCTTTGGAGATTGTCTAGTCCAACCTCCCCCCTGCCAAAGAAGGTCCAACTAGAGCAGGTCCCACAGAAATGTGTCCAAGTGGGGTTGGAATGTCTCCAGAGAAGGAGACTCCACCACTCCTCTGGGCAGCCTCTTCCAGGGCTCTGTCACCCACACAGGAAAGAAGTTCCTCCTCATGTTGAGGTGGAACTTCCCATGTTCAAGTTTGTGCCCGCTACCCCTTGTCCTGTCACCAGGCACCAATGAGAAGAGTCTGACCCCATCCTCTTGCCACCCACCCTTTAGATATTGATCAGATCCTCTCTCAGTCTTCTCTTCTCCAGGCTGAACAGCCCCAGGTCCCTCAGCCTTTCCTCATCAGAGACATGCTCCGGTCCCTTGATCATCTTTGCAGCCTCTGCTGGACTCTCTCCAGCAGTTCCCTGTCCTTCTGGAACCGGGGAGCCCAGAATTGGACCCACTACTTCATTTCCAAGCATCACACGTGCTAGAGTGGGCTGGCTGGAGAAAAGCTGAATATCCTTAAAGCTGTTTCTAAGTAGGTTAATGAATTTAACACTGATTTGCATTTTGAAGTGACAAATGGAATACCTGCCCTACTGTGCCATTTTAGTGTAAGGCTTCACTTTTTTTGGCAATTTTACTTCTAGAACAGAAACAAAGCAAAGGAAAAACCGACCCTCACCACAGGCAACTCTGCTTCATTGTGTTTTGGGGCTTAAAGGCTACACAGCCACCTCTGGCAGTCTCTTGTGACAGTAATGACATCGGCACACATCTTACTTGCATTTTTTTTATAATAACTTAAAAGATGCTACAAATGTCTCAAGCGGAACCCCAAAGACACAGAGCAGAGCAATATCACCTTTGGCACTACGGCTGATAAAAGAGCTGTGTGTAATTAAAAACAAACCAGTGGTAACAGCGGATGGAGAAGGGCAGCCTGCAATAGAGGACATCCAACATCAAGGAAATTCCGCCCTGGATCTCATTATAAAACATCTATTACATCTATTTTTACTTCCAGCAGCTGCTCCTGATAGATTTATACAAATCTGTCAATTTTCATGCTTGCTGGAACGCAATACAAATTACCCCACATTACCAAGCTGTATTTTACTGAGCTCTTAAGTAAACGATATTGAATATTCTCAGCTAATTCTTTCATAGAAAATAGTCACCCGAATTTAAAACAATTGGCAGTCTCTGCTCAGAATAGGATTAGGAAAAAGCCTGCATGGAAATGGAATTACTTCTCACATTAAGGAAGGAATCATTAGTGCATCTGGTGAGGCTTTAATTATGACTGTTGTATTGCTAAGTAGATTTGAAGTGAAGTGTTTCACAGCTACTTAATTTAAAAATCTATACCCTAGAATACTTTACGTAATTTAAAATACCATCCTCTTTTTAAGCTTTTCCTTCAGAGAAAACGCTTTTTCATTACGGATACTGTGATTTCTTCTATCTGCAGTGCCTGCACTTCGATGGTAGAACCAAAACAGGAATTTAAATATAAATACTCTGCTTCAGCATCATGTAGCGAAGTGGGTCCATCAGTGCTGGCTAAATTTAATAAACAGCATCTAACCGACTTCATAAGGTAGGAAAAAGAAGGACAATGTATGCCTCAAAACATCGATTTCTTACCTAATACGTGTATTCCTATTGCTTTTCTTGAGAACTGAAACTTTATGAGAAATTGATGTATTTTGAGAGGAAATCAGGTTAAAATACTTCCTTTCTGGTGCTTAAACCTGACAGGGAACCCAAAGTTATAAAGCTACTGAGAAGAAAATGCCACCACGCGAGCAGTGAAGTCTTAGGACTCTTCAGGACATTTTATGACAGGTTTTAATACATTTTTATATTAAAGGTCTTTTGATTTATAAGCAAACACCATCATAGTGACAAATTAAATCCCAGTTTTGGTGGCCATTTTTGCCTGTTGTACAATTTTCTATCCACAGAATAAGACCTTCTTTCCCTGACTCTCCTCTTGTCTTTCTGGTTCTGTTTCAAATTTAAAGCCACCTCCTTTATTAGAATTTCCACGATATAATAATACGGAGTGTCTGGCTACAAACAAGGCAGAAGCTTAGAAATAACAGTGTGGAATATCTTTGGACTATGTAAAAATGTCATATTATATAAAATAAATACATGTAATACTCCCTTTTTGTTTTCCTTCCTCAGTTGATGAGTTCATCCATGTTCTGTACCCATCCTTATATTATTTCCAACCATAAAAATACAGCTCCAACCCTTCCAGCACTCGATGGTTGGGATAACCAGCATCCTTCTCAGGATCCTACCACAGTGCAGTTGATCGGAAGGTGGTTATTATTCAAAATAAGATTAGATCCCATGTGAAGTTCTATCTGCTAAAAGCCATACAGAAACCAACCAATAGCTGCTACCAAGAGCTTGACGTCTTTGGAAGAATTAAAGAGTTTCGAATATACCAGTGCTATGTGTTTGCTCAAAGGTCTCTCTATTTGGCATGTAAGAAAAGCAGCAGAATTATTTCACAATTAAAATCGAGCTGCAACGTTAAAGTCACATTTTAACTACACCTGTCTAAAGCAATGATGAATAAGGCACCCAAACGACCCAGCAGGTTGATGAATGTTGCCCCCAAGGAGTGTAAGAGTATTTCTGGGCATTGCACGTCCTTTTTCAGGTCTTCACCATCAGGGAGGCATCAATCTACCTCCATGATGCCATTACAGATGGTGAAAACCTCACGTGAGAAGGCTGGAAGAGGCTGGTGTGGGGAAGAGCGTCTCAGCACAAAAGGTTCCTCACCATTTCCGAGTTGAAAGGTTGAGATGAGACATGTGTGCAAAGGTACTGAGGTTGTCACTTCTCCACTAATGGTTGCCGCCTCTTCCGATGAGCCAGCAGACCCCTTGTTTAGGCATTTCATAAGCCAATTAAATCAAAATAAACCAGCTGAGCTTACTTTGAACCAAGAGTTTAAATTCTGACCAGCAGATTTCCATAAACTCAAAGCATTTCGTCAAAAGCCAACTCACGGAGCTAGATGACTACAAGATTATTGAGTGGTGGCAACAGCCAACTGTAACAGGACTAACATGACAACCTCTTCCTGGCCCAAATATAATCAGAAGAACCCATCTTCCTTTGGTCTGCAGAAAGAGCAGTAGAATAAAATGGAACAAAATCAGAAACCAGCAACAGAAAAGTTGGCTTCAGGTAAAAGCTCTGAAGTGGAAAACAAAAGTATTGCACTAAAAATGAGGCCAAGTTTTTGAGCATCAAAGTAGAACATCTCGCACCACGCCAGGATCTACGATTTCGAAGGCCAACTTGTGCAAATGCTTGGAAAACTGAGATTCCACCCCTACGGTCTGAGAAAATAAGGGAGCGGGTATTTAAGACAAGGTCTAAGATACGGAACGGGAAAAGAGCTCAAATTCTGACCCCTCATTATCGCTAATAAGGGTACGAAAAGAGGGCGACTTCTCCATACTTTTGCAACCAACCACTTGAAGAGAAGAGAATTAAACCCTAAAAAGAGCAGCGGTTTAACGAACAAGGTGTATCTCTTGTTAACCCACTCCTTTACAAAACGTAGAGGCACGCAATTATCATTGAGTTATTTTTTGGCAGGCTGTCCGGACTCGACAAGCGCTAATAACAGTTTATTCCAGATCCCATTAAGAAGGACCTTCCCAGTTTCCCTCGGAGCGTGGAGCGGGGCTGGCTGCCAAGAGGAGAAGGATGCCCGAGGCGTCATTACCTGCCTTTACAAAGCGGCTGCATCAGATAAAAAAAAAAAATAAATAGGAAGGTCCAACTTCAATATCCACTTCTCTAAAGTTATGGCCCTATTTTAGAATCAGAGCAGATATTAACTATTTATTACTACACGAAATTTATCAGTTGAGAAGCACGGGGGTAGGTTTTATTGCCTGTATTTTAAGGCGTAAAATCATGAAACTATCCCTACGTCTGATTTAACAAATAGATCTTTTGCCAATTATGCAGGAAGAAGTAAAAGCAAGTTGAAAATCCAGTCTGCAAAGTACCTGAGAACCACTAGTGAGAACACCCAGTGCCTTTTTATAATAATTTATATAAATATGTATAAACTTGACTAAAAAACCAACCATAATCCACACAAATCCCTGAAAACTTTCTATTTTGAAGCAGCTACTGAACCGTTCTGTTAAGACAATAAAAAGTCGGAAGCTTCTCAGAGAAACTAGTATTTTTTGTGCATTCAGAACAATTAAAAGTATAAAGCAAATAAGATTTATTTCAGGATTATTTCGTTTTCCCGTTATCATTTCAGCTATTTAGTTCATCATCACCTATTAAGTCACGTTTCTCTAATCCTATGTTTCAGCAAAGATGGGTTTTGAGAGAAATCTTTATATTTACCTGATGATCCTCTGAGCTGCGTACTGATGAAGGGAGCGGAACTGCGCTGACATGTTTGCTAAGGCTGCCAGGCAATTGGTATGGAGGTATTTGTCCTGTCAGAAAGGAGAGGAAAGGAAAAAAAAACACAAAAAACAAAACAAACCCACATCAAACTGTCCTTTTGATACAGACTGACACCTACTGCAGGAATCACTCAAAAGACTGAGTAATGTATGTTCCTTTAAAGGACTTGGTCAAAAGCACATAGTAGAAATGCAAAGCGTATGTATTTTGTGATGTTTTAAATGTGTTTTCTTAAAATTTAAGGCTTACAGAAGAGTGTTTCATAGGGATTTCAGTGCATAAGTACACACATATATGTAAATCACAGAATCATCTGGGGTGATGCCTTCATATCTTTAGCAAAGTTGATTTACAACAACATCACAGATATAACAAATACTGAAATTCATTCTTTCTCCCTTCCTCCCTCTCTTTTTGTAGTCTCATCATAAATTTTTCTGCTTCATAACTCCTTATTAACTCGTTCAAAGTGTTCTATACATTTCTATACATCCCACAACTATAACCATACGATACTTCAGAGTTCTGGTCCCCTTGGTAGCAGCCCTAAAAGTATTTAAATGCCCAGATAAACATTTAAATGCTGGTCCTATCAAAGTTCAAGGGTGTTCACGGAACCAAACTTGTCCAATCATCCAATCCAATTGGGATTTATTTCCCTATTCAAGTCTAAAATATGCATTTAGATAACATAACCAATTCAAAATCATAAAATCATACAATTGTCTAGGTTGGACGGGACCACTTCAGATCATTCAGTCCAACCATCAACCCAACACTGACAAAACCATCACTAAACCATGTCGCTAAGCACTATGTCAACCCAACTTTTAAATACCTCCAGGGATGGTGCCTCAACCGCTTCCCTGGGCAGATAACCCTTTTGGGGTTATCCTATGAATATATTCCAAGAATGGCCTCATTTCTTCCAATTACTTTGATTATAAAAGTGAAATCCTTGTTTCCCAATTTAAAATATATTTAAGTATTTTGTGTGTGTGTGTGTTTAATGCAAATGTAATGTAAAAAAGTAAAGTATTTATTTTTAACGTAAAAAGGTCGGTGCCTTTAATTGTTGAAAATTTTCAACAGTATATCATACCACGGTAACATATTCGAGATAAGGCACAGAATCTTGAAAACTGATATTAGGAAGAACTTCTTTGCTGTGAGGGTGGTGAGAGCCTGGCCCAGGTTGCCCAGAGAAGCTGTGGCTGCCCCATCCCTGGAGGGGTTCAAGGCCAGGTTGGATGGGGCTTTGAGCAACCTGGGCTGGTGGGAGGTGTCCCTGCCCAGGGCAGGGGGGTTGGAACTGCATGGTCTTTAAGGTCCCTTGCAACCTAAACCATTCTATGATTCTATGAAGTTCAAAACCACTTGACATTGTGCTTTATTAATAGGGCTAATCTTCCCACTTCCTTCCCTCCCATAAATTCAGGTGCCAACTGGTTGCAACAGAATGAAGAACATTCCACACCCTGTTTGAAACCAAGTTCATGCTCTTCGGAGTCAGAAATCCACGCTATGTGCGTAAGTACTACACATGACTCTTACCCTTGTCCGTGTCATGTTATACTGGATGGTTCTTATCACGACTAGTATCAGGAGACTCCCAAGTGAGATCTCAGTTAGGACACGCTCAGCATACCAAGTGATATTTTTCAATATCTGAAAGATAAAAAAATAAGAACAGTAAGTTCTTCAGCACCTAGGTCTAAGTAAGAACATAGAAATTTGTCTGGATTCTCAAATTCCTTAAGATAGGTACATTAGCTTCCAGCCTCAAACATGACAAAAGCAATTTGAAAGCAAGAATAATGAAAAAATAAAAAAGGAGAAAAAAAAAAGAGACAGGTCTCTGCAAGATTATCACCTCGAAGATCTCGTCAACTTCATTGTCAAGTCACACAGAAACACACCAAGTGTAGAAAGATGATGAAATTTGGCAATTCCTTAATTTCTATGCCTGGTGCCACCACACTCCTATGTTCTTTTTGATCTTACCCTTTACGCTTTCTACTCCAGTTCCACCCTAGATTTCTGAATAATGGTGCCAATTCCTGCCCACTTTCCCTCATTACCAGTTGGGCAAGAGGCAGCACGTACGAGCTCTGACTGATGGGCAAGAACGCACACGCTGAAGGACGCCAGGCAGATCAACAGGTTAAATGTTGACTTCACTCTGAAGCCTTTTTCTTGCCAGAGGTGAGGTCTCTTCCCTTAACAGCTTAGAGAAAGCCATCTTCTCAGGGTTAAGTTGATGGTTAGAATAGATGATCCAAAAGGTCCCTTCTAACCTAAGCAATTCTATGATTCTGTTGATTCTATGATTCTATTCATATTGATAGGACAAGAGGAAATGGCCTCAAGTAGCACCAGGGAAGGTTTAGGATGGGTATTAGGAAAAATTTCTTCACCAAAAGGGTTATCAAGCACTGGAAGAGGCTGCCCAGGGCAGTGGTGAAGTCACCATCCCTGGAGGTATTTAAAAGCCGGGCAGACATGGTGCTGAGGGACATGGGTTAGCGGTGGACTTGGCAGTGTTGGATTAATTGTTGAACTTGATGATTTTAGAGGTCCCTTCCAACCTACACAACTCTATCTTTCAGTGTTTTCCACTATCGGGGTGGATGAAGTTTACCACGATTTCTCAGTTTATTGCAGAAGGAGACTCAATCCACTCTATCCTCTTAGAACATTCAGCTGACCAAGATGGAGCAATACAGCAGAGAGATTCTCCAGTCCCTTGATCATCTCTGTAACCTCTGCTGTCCCCTCTCCAGTAGTTTCCTTTTGCTAAAAGGGGACTTCGGTCTTCTGAGTCTGGAGAAGAGAAGACGGAGTGGGGATCTGATCAAGGCCCATAAATACTTATAGGGAGGGTGTCAAGAGGATGGGGCCAGTCTTTTTTCAGTGGTACCCAGGGACAGAACAAGAGGAAATGGGCACCAACTGGAACATGGGAAGTTCCACCTCAACATGAGGAAGAACTTCATCACTGCACAGGGAGGTGGTGGAGTCTCCATCTCTGGAGATGTTCAAAACCCGCCTGAACACGTTCCCGTGGGACCTGCTCTGGGTGGCCCTGCTTTGTCAGGGGGTTGGACAAGATGATCTCCAGAGGGCCCTTCCAACCCCATAGCAATTCTGTGATTCTGTAATTTCTGTTTATAACAAGGCAGTAATATTATTTTAAGACAAAATGGTGATGGTATAAACGAAAGCAAGCCATCAAGGAGCTTCATTAAACAAGGATAACTACTCAGGATGGACAACACAGGCCATTTAACAGGAACAGCCTGAAAGACAAAGAGAAACCTACGTGTATTTCCACAAAACAGGACACTGTGAAGTTAAGAAGCTGCTAATTGTGTAATGAATGGATTACACATGAACTTCACTGCAAGAAGATACTCTGCTAGAGAAGATGATCATCCTGAGGCTGCTAAGCATAAACCTATAATCAGATAAAAGTTCATGAATTACTTCACAACTGCAAAATGCTAAAATAAGTGTAGAAAGCGGCTTTGGTTGCAATTAATTGGCTGATTTCTTTAAAACAGCTTATTTATGACTACGTGAAAACATCTGCTTTCAAGAAAAGATCTTATGTAAAGAAAGAAATGAACCATTTTGACAACAAAAAGTATCTCAAGCCAAGCATTTGAACCTTCCAGAAGAAAAACCTACTGCTATTTGAAGAACTGTATACGAACATTAAGTAATGGTTACAATCTGTAAGATGTAAATATAACAGGGATAAGCTGTGGTTGCACATTTCATTTCCTGACGTCTGAATGCTAAGAGTAATGGAAATTAAGCCTACTTTTACAAACAAAACATAACCATGAAAATGGGTAGTATAAAATACTATTTGCTTTGACACGGCGCACAATGGGAATCCAAAGCGATAGTACAGAAAAGGAGACAGTTCCAAATCCTTATTGAAAAGAAAGAATTGTATTCAGTTTGCTCTAAAATGATACCCAAGGGTTGGGTTTTTCCTCCTCTCTGAGATAAAATAAAGATCAACTTGATGATTAAATCTCCAATAAGATCTCTCTTATATTCTCTCATTTACGAGAGAAATAGCAAAACAACCTCCTCCCACAAATAAAACGAGGCCCACATTTCTTCCGGAATGATTTTGTGGGACACATCCCTATAATTTACCAATCAAAGTGGGCATTGTTCCTTCATTCTCACTATGATAGAGCTCAGGATGCTCAGGTCCCATCATGTGCTCTCTCAAAAAGGGTATCCCTGTGGGACAAGAGGAATGGGACTGGAATAAGCTAGATAACCTCAAGTAGGACCTGTAATGTCTCCAATCACATCTTCTTCATCCATCTGTGGCTCCCTTTGTTATTCACAAACCTTCAACCTTTCCCTCTGCCCTCCCTGTACGTCATTCCCAGGTCCTTGCCCTCCCAGATCCCATTCCTTCTCAGATCCTTCTCTTCCCTGCTTCCACTTCCCCCACCTTGCCCATTCCAGTCGCTCATGGAAAAGAAGTCTGACTTTCCCTTCTTCAGCATTTTGTCAGATGTGTAGACATGGTGCTGAGGGACATGATTTAGTGGTGGACCTGGCAGTGTTAATTTTACAGCTGGACTTGATGATCCTAAAGAATTTTTCCAACCTACATGGTTCTATGTGGCTTCAACCATTGACCTGCAGCAACAGAAGCATCACTGGGAGCACAGTCCCATCCTACAGGACCTGGAAGAATCACTTGGACAAGCTCCAGCTTGTCCTTACGTATCTCAACTGATACATGCTTCCTGGGCAGGGGAGGATGCAATCAGCCCAGCTGGCTCTGGGAGCAGCTCTTCAGAAAGCAACATGGGAGTCCTGGTGGACAACAGGATGCCCATGAGCCAAAAATGTGCCCTTGTGGCCAAGAAGGCCAATGGCATCCTGGGGGGCATCAGGAAGAGTGTGACCAGCAGGTCAAGGGAGGTCATCCTGCCCCTCTGCTCTGCCCTGGGGAGGCCCCAGCTGGAGCACTGGGTCCAGTGCTGGGCTCCCCAGTTCAAGGAAAGGGAACTGCTGGAGAGGGTGCAACAAAGGCTACAAAGATGATTATGGGCCTGGAGCATCTCTCTGCTGAGGAAAGGCTGAGGGACCTGGGGCTGTTCAGCCTGGAGAAGACTGAGAGGGGACCTCATCAATGCTGAGCAATATCTAAACAGTGGGTGGCAAGAGGATGGGGTCAGGCTCTTCTCATTGGTGCCTGGTGACAGGACAAGGGGTAACAGGCACAAACTGGAACACGGGAAATTCCATCTCAACATGAGAAAAAGCTTCTTTCCTTTGAGGGTGGCAGAGCCCTGGAAGAGGCTGCCCAGATTGGTGGTGGAGTCTCCTTCTCTGGAGCCATTCACACCCCGCCTGGAGACACTTCTGCCCAAACTGCTTTGGCAGGGAGTTGGACTAGATGATCTCCAGAGATCCCTTCCAATCCCTGCCATTCTATGATTCAGTGAAAATGAGAATATTCAGTCACCATGGACATCAGGCCACCTCCAGCTACGTATCTACTATGCAGCTGGAAACAGATTGTTCCCCTACCCCCACAGAGTTATCATTTGGTTAAATTTAGATTATCAGCAGAAGAGACCCAGCACAAAGACTACCCACCAAATCTCAAATTCCGAATGCAAAACATGAAGTTACCAGAGCTTGTTAAATAACACATTGAGAGTTGTAACCATGGCCAAGACTTTTTCATGCCTTAATCTCTCTCTAGAAATGGCCAATGCTTCTTCCTGAAACAATTAAAATCACCAACCCTGGATAATAATGACATTCACTGAGACAACTATGCCTTGGAATAATCCAATCCCCTCAAAAAAATCAAAATTCAAAGTTAAGAAGCACATGCCAGTCCTTGCCACCTCTACTCTCCTCTGAAGAAAGCACCAACAGCAGGTAGACAATGAAACACCTATTTAAAAATGAACAGCAAACATTGCTATCTCTCACCGGGTTTTGGGTTCCAGAAGCTTGAAACATGGAAGTACCTTAAATTTCAAAAGCATCTACCTGAAATCAGTGCCACCATTTGAACAATCTCATTGGTTTGCAGATAATATTAGAAAGGGGGAAAAAAAAGCAAAACAAAAAGCTCAGACCTGGGGTGGTCTTGCAAAAATAATTAAAGAAAATCAATTAAGGTGTTTTGATTGATTACTCTTTTTAACTCCCAGAGACCTACAACTCAGGATGCAACTACAGATACAAAGAGGAAGGAACTCAGTTCTATATATACTGGGGACTGAGATTCTCAGTTTCGGTTTCCTCTAATTTTGCTTGTGGGATATTTGTTAACGCAATAAAAGTCAACACAGTTCAGTTGTGATTTACTGTCCGTCACTATTGACTGCAGCATAAAATGCTATGGGTTACTGCGTCACAAAGAACCAAATGATATCATTTTGACAACCAACATCAACCTGATGAACTTCAACAGGGGCAAGGTTAAGGTGCTGCACCTGGGGAGGAATAACCCCCTGCACCAGGACAGGTTGGGGGTGACCTGCTGGAGAGCAGCTCTGAGGAGAAACACCTGGGAGTCCTGGTGGACAACAGGATGCCCATGAGCCAGCAATGGGCCCTTGTGGCCAAGAAGGCCAATGGCATCCTGGGGGGCATCAGGAAGAGTGTGACCAGCAGGTGGAGGGAGGTCATCCTGCCCCTCTGCTCTGCCCTGGGGAGGTCCCATTTGGAGTATTGTGTCCAGTTCTGGGCTCTCCAGTTCCAGAAGGACAGGGAACTGCTGGAGAGGGTAGAACAAAGGGCCACAAAGATGATGAGGGGCCTGGAGCATCTCTCTGATGAGGAAAGGCTGACGGACTTCTTGGGTCTTTTGAGTCTGGAGAAGACTGAGGGGGGATCTGATCAAGGCAGATAAATCCTTCAAGGGTGGGTGTCAGGAGGATGGGGCCAGGCTTTTTTCAGTGGTGTCCAGGGACAGCACAAGAGGAAATGGGCACCGACTTGAACATGGGAAGTTCCACCTCAACATGAGGAGGAACTTCCTGTGAGGATGGGAGAGCCCTGGCAGAGGCTGCCCAGAGAGGTGGTGGAGTCTCCTTCTCTGGAGACATCCAAAACCCACCTGGACATGTTCTTGTGCAACTGCTCTGTGTGGCCCTGCTTTGGCAGGGGGTTGGACTAGATGATCTCCAGAGGTCCCTTCCAACCCTATATGATTCTGTCACTCTGGGATTTTATTTACAGTTTCATAAATCAAAGAAAATAAAATCAGAAACGCTTTTCCCCTTTAGGGAATTGTTGCATTCACTCGTTTAGTCCCTCCTTATTATTATTATTAGTGAAAGAAATTGAGCTCTGCGTGGTTACAGGGCTCTAACTGCATTAAGCCAATTGAAGCAACAGGAGCTATGGTTTTGATCATATTTTCCAGGCAGTTAAGACCACATACATTTTAAACAAAAAAAAATAAAAATGCTTCAGCAGTCCAAAAAGAGTTGCTGTGGTTTCCTGAGCTTTTTAACCAGTGGGTATAATCACAAGATTTATAAAACTGCGCTTACTAAAATTAATCTTAAAAAAATATAAAATAAATCAATAAATAAATGTGGGTTAAATACCATGAAGGAAAATAACCCATAAATGTACTATGTAGTTATGCTTCTTATAAGAACAGTACACGGGATACACAGCAGTAGAGAGAAAACAGCTTGACCTAAAATACATCAAATCCTTTTTTTCTTCATATTTTCCTCAAGCGATGGGGGGGTTGAAAAATTAATCCTGCTGTAATTGCTAAAATTTAATAAATATTTGCAGTGAGTAAGAGTTTCATTCCAGTTGTGTCACTGACACTAGATGTTTTTACAGGATTTCACAGAAATAGCTATACAGCTTACTTTAACTCCGTTTATTCTGCTGCTCTATAAAACCCTCTCAGCCTTTAGGAGTTAATATTTAAGAAAATCTGAGACTAATTTCTTAGACTCCAGTTTTTGAATAGCCACTTGGTCATTCATAGTTGGAAACCTTCATTTAAATAATTCCAGAAGATGAGTGTGTGGAAGTGATTTATCAGTATGATTGTTGAATCCTTTTTCTCCAAAGCAGGGCACTAATTATAATTATTCTGTATCACGGGTTCTGCAGGAACCCACTACCCATATATCCATTCCCCAACTGTTCCCAAGACAAGACACAATGGTTATATTTCTACTTCAATATCCACATCCCTCTGGTACAGTTCAGGAATGCCATAGATCAAGTAGATCAAGATAGTAACTTTGTAGTTTTTTTAAAAGTATAAGAGAATGTGATTTTTTCTAGAGGTAAGGAATCCTTTTGAGAAAGAATGCTTAAGAGTTGGAATAAAAGTCCTCATGTCTCATGCATACATCATGGTTTATTTAGGTGACTTTTAAAGTTTTCAACAAGAGGAAAACTTCATTCAATCCTTCACTGCATTCAATCCATCTACCTGACAGAAAGATTAAGAGTAGGGGGCAGGAAAAAAACTTTCAAATTCACTGAGAAAAGTACCACAAGGACGGAACAGCGTTCTCCTTAGCTGCCAAGTTCACTCTCTCCTTCAGCGTGAAACATGCCCCCATCCATGAAAGGATGGAGAAAAGGGTAAGGGAAAGAATAGTAAGGAGCAAAGGAGGACAGGAGGAAGAGTTAAGGTTATAATCATAGAATGGTTAGAGTTGGAAGGGACCTTCAAGATCATCCAGTTCCAACCCCCCTGCCCTGGGCAGGGACACC
>JAOQGH010000019.1:2676869-2688828 GCA_025769975.1 Gallinago jamesoni | reverse complement strand
TAGGAAGAAATTCTTTACAGTGAGGGTGGTGAGGCACTGGAACAGGTTGCCCAGGGAGGTCATGGATGCCCCATCCCCGGAGGGGCTTTGAGCACCCTGGTCTGGTGGGAGGTGTCCCTGCCCATGGCAGGGGGGTTGGAACTCAATGATCTTTAAATTCCCTTCCAACTCAAACGATTCTATGATTCTAAGTATTACATCCTCAGGCAACGTTTAACTCCTAAGGAGCATAAACAGACTGATGTATCCACAATCTACAGCCTCCAACTGACAAAGTAGATCTGGTTACACAGTAGATTTATTTTTTAGGTAGGGAGATTATAAAACTCGGAAGCATAAAAATGACCTCCCTAAATATTGCAGTAACTTTTGCGGCTGACACAAGTTCTTAAGAACCATAGATTTTTGCACAACTACATCTGACATGGCAATACACATGCCAAAAGTCACAATTTTTCCTTTTCAGCAGTATTCTTCATCTTCCCCACTGTCTGATTAAGGGAATTAAACCAAGTCAGACTGTGACAAAGATGGAAAGACTTTTTTTTTTTTTTAAAAAACAAGTATAAATAAATGATTTCGGGGGGAAACACATCCTAGCAAAATAAATCCACGTTTTAAATACCGGTGGGCTAACTGGTTTCTAAGTTATCCTCAGGCTGTCGCAAGAATTTACGCGTGGGAGATATTTAATTTAAAAGTTTGTAAGCGTTTTGAGACAACAACTACATCCCAGCCCATCGTGACTCCATTTATTCTTTGGAATCTAAGAATGGTAAAGGAATTTATATCAGTAAACCCACGTTTAGGCTTCAAATCCTATCAAGCTACCAACTTAGTCCTCGGTGCAATGTCAAAGTCCCACACGTCTCAAGAACTTACAGGGGATTGCTGTGGGCTTTATTTCAGGTGCTTGATTATATTTCAGCTGCTTTAGCATTATTATTATTATACTTCATTTTCAGTATTTCATTCCTGAATGCTGCAGAAAAAATAACTGCAGCGCTACAGAAAGATTAAGGGCACGTTTCCGATGCCTTCTTTAAATGTTAAAAAAAAAAAAAAAAAAGGTAGAAGATAGGTTTTAAAAACAAGTTATTTTCTTCTCATCAAATCACAGCGTGACAGAACCACTAAGATTGGCTCATTAAAATATAGGACTTATTTGTTTGAGGTTGTTCACACTTAATAATACTATTCTGACGGAGAGGAGGATTTCATCCTCCTCGCCAAGAAAAGCAGAGGGTAGTTGTTTCTGTGAAGCCAAGCCCTGCGACACAACTTCTGCTGCCTTGGTCACAATCTCTCCAAGAATTACCCGCTTTTTGTGTGTATTTGGATTTTTAAAATACAGCCCAGGCACCTGGTTTTTGCCTGTTCCCATCCCTCCCAGCAACGCTGGGAATGCTGAGCTATGGGAGCCACTGGAAAAGAACCCAACAGCCCAGCAGATCTCCAAAGAAACTCTCCAAAAGCTGCAGCTCCGAGAAGCACCAAAGTGTCTGAGGAAGCCGTGGCCGTGATGTCATTAACACATTCTGGAAGGAATTTTTTCAGGAAATGAATCATGGAAGCAAACGAAAGGCAAAGATGGATTAGGTAACTGTGTTCATCCCCCACCCCTGCAACAGTGTTCCCTCCAGTACATGTTATTCTATCCAGTTTAATTTTAAAGGGACTGGTTATGGAGCCTGAACCACATCCTTTGGGAAGAACATTCCATAATCCAATAAACCTCGATGTTAAGATTTTTTTTCCCCCTAATACTCAGCCTAAGCATTAGTTTGTTTAACCTCAAATAATCACAGAATGATATGGGGTTGGAAGGGACCTCTGGAGATCATCTAGTCCAAGCCCCTGACAAAGCAGGGCCACCCAGTGCAGGTCCCACAGGAACGTGTCCAGGTGGGGTTGGAATGTCTCCAGAAAAGGAGACTCCACCACCTCTCTGGGCAGCCTCTGCCAGGGCTCTGCCACCCTCACAGGAAAAAAGTTCCTCCTCATCTTTAGTTGGAACTTCTTATGGAACTTTAGTTGGAGCTTCTCTCCAGCAGTTCCCTGTCCTTCTTGAACTGGGGAGCCCAGAATTGGACACATCGACTTCACCTACTTATTTGTCTACGTGGTTCTATGTAATAACATAAAACATTTCTTCCCCAGTTCAGTGTTTACAGCCTTTTAAATGAAAGGAACAGTCATGTCTCCTTTGTTGCCCAGCCAAAATTATATACATGGATTTTTTCCTTTCTCTCCAAGTCTTTTCCACTTTGCTTCCTGTGATTAAGCCCAGCTCCAACACTTCTCACAAGCTCTCAAACATCACTGCACTGAAAAAGATTACAGATATTTAACTGCACAGATTTAATGTAATAAGCATATTCCTCATTTCACTGCAAAACTAGCGCTTCTTTCCTTTTAAACTATTTATCCTCTTTTTTACATCCAGATCTCAAAACAATGGAGGCATGAGACACACCATTGCCATTAGATTGCTTAAATCTTTTTGGTTTGAACGTCAAAATAAGGAGAAGACCACCTTTTCCCGGACTCTGAAGCTCAGTTCCAGAGCCGCGTTGCCATCAGGAATCCATAAAGACACTGAAAAAAACCAACCCTATTTCACCAATAAAACAACAGATCCATTCATAAAGTCAACACCTTTAAACTGCCTCACTGAAGTTACACACTTCAGATTTCCAGATGGGGTTCACTTCTCTTACTTGCACCCAGATGGTTTGTCAGCTGGAAACATCTGAAGATATTTTTGATATCAGTAATATAAATCTCAGTAGCAGACAAATCTGGTGACAGACACCTTGAAGAATTAAGAAAAGCAAACTACACACCACATTCCTGAATCAAAAGGCTCTAAAGTTGCCAAATAAAGCTGGAAATAACCTCTAATAAACCGTTAATTCACTTCAAGGAATATATCCAAAAAACCTATAGGAAGGAAACATCTAAATAAAGAAGGAAGCCTTCACATTTTTATTAGCTCCACTCCTGGAAATAGCTATTTCAACTCTTCTGGACTATGGGGAGGGACTCTTGATCAGGGAGGGGAGGCAGAGAATGAAAAGTAAAGGTTTTATATTGAATGAGGGGAGATTGAGATGAGATACTAGAAAGAACTTCTTTGGTGTGAGGGTGGTGAGAGCCTGGCCCAGGTTGCCCAGAGAAGCTGTGGCTGCCCCATCCCTAGAGAGGTTCAAGGCCAGGTTGGACGGGGCTTGGAGCAACCTGGTCTAGTGGGAGGTGTCTCTGCCCAGGGCAGAGGGTTGGAACTGGATGATCTTCAAGATCCCTTCCAACTCACACCATTCTACAATTCTATGGGCATAAGCAATACAACTACTGAGATGGAACGATACTTCTGTATTTGAAGACCATCCAGTGTAACCGAAGCTGCAACTGTGACCACAATATTGTAAAAAAATAAAAAATAAAGGTTTTATGGTATCGTAACACAATCCCAGGGTGTCATGACTATTTGAAACCTGGGAAACTAAGTGCAAGCTAGAAGAGGGTGAGAGGGAGGAAAATATATGAGAATTGGGGGAAAAAACAGCAATCCACCCAGGGTTGGACTTGATTTTACAACAAGTGGCTGGCTCAGTCAGTAAAAAAAGCCAAAACCTAAACTCACAAAGCAAGATATTAAAAAGGAGTCGTTGGTGTTGGGTTTTTTGGGGTGGTTTGGGTTTTTTTTTGTTTGTTTTTGTTCTTTTTTGTTGGGAGTTGGAATCTTTTTTGTGTTTTTGTTTTTCTTCATAGAAAACTCCTCTGGCTTTGGCCCAGGATACTGTCCTGGTCTTTGATTGTTGCTGCAGTCAGAGAGGGAGGGAGCCCAGTGAACGTCGATAACCTCACAGACAGTAGGATTTTCAGTAATATCTTTTTGTCAACGCAGTCAGACCAAATTGGAGACAGAAACAAACATGGAAATGGCTTCAAAAACTATCCCAGCAAAGTGAGAGCAACATTTCTCTGTAGCACTGACGAAAAATGATCATAGGATCATAGGTCTAGGATGGAAGGGACCTTTCAGATCATTAAGTCCAACCATCAACCCAACACTACCAAAGCCACCACTAACCCATGTCCCTCAGCACCACATCTGCCTGGATTTTAAATCCCTCCAGGGATGGTGACTCCACCACTGCCCTGGGCAGCCTCTTCCAAGGCTCGACAACTCTTTCCATTAAGATATTTTTTCCTCATATCCATCCTAAACCTCCCCTGGCGCAACATGAGGCCTCTTGTCCCATCGCCTATTCCTTGGGAGAAGAGACCTACCCCCCTGGCTACACCCTTCTTTCAGGGAGTTGGAGAGAGCGAGAAGGTCTCCCCTCAGCCTCTTTTTCTCCAGGCTGAACAGCCCTAGCTCCCTCAGATGCTCCTAACAAGACTTGTGCTTCAGACCCCTCTGTCGACCTTCTCTGGACACTCTCCAGCCCCTCAATGTCTTTCTTGTCGTGAGGAGCCCCAAACCAGACACAGCACTCAAGGTGGGGCCTTGATCAAACTAGTCCACTGAAGAACACTACCAGGAACAAACCTACACCTCAGAGAAACCAAAGATGAAGAGGATGGAAATAAGAAAATTTTTAAAAGTTGAGTAGAAAGATACAGTTTTTCGGAACATAAAATCACAGGATGATTTAGGCTGGAAGGTACCTCAGGAGGTCTTTGGCTCAACCTCCCAATCCAAGTTTCATCCAGCTTTATCAGGGTTTCACCCAGCTGAGTTGTGGAAACCTCCAAGGATGGAGATAACACAACCTCCCTGGGCATCCCGCTCCACTGCTTGACTGTCCTCATGGTCAGAAATATTTCCACAGGATTCTAGAACCTCTTCTTTTCTTTTCAAACTAATTCTAATTTATGAAAATTCCCCTTCAACAGGATTAAGGGAAAAGGAAGAGAAAGAACAAAGAAGTTTTCAGTAGTTTTCAAGAAGAAAAATTACATGTAGTGACACCAATATCTGGTCTTAGAATCTAATATTCATTCCTCCCTCTACCCTCAACAGATTTTTAAAGTCAGGTGTGCAAGATAGTTGGGGAAATGATTTTAAGATGTGTACATGCTCGAAGAGGAGGTATTTTGAGTTATAGAATCACAGAATGGTCTAGGTTGGAATGGACCTTTCAGATCATTGCTATTTACTGGAGGGTGGCAGCCAGAAGTTTTTAAATACCTCCTAGAATACTGCAGAACACTCTCTGGATTTACCCTGATAACCTTGCCCTTAAACTATTTTCAGTTCATTGTGCACTCAGCGAATTGCAAGGATTTGTTACCACTAATTTATGCACACCTTGATTAACCTCCCTTCTAGAGAGACCTTTTAAAGCCCAATTAACAGAACAGGGGCTGCCAGCAAGAATTTCTCTCATCAAAAGAGATCAAATATTATTTTGATGGGTTCTTTTACGTAGATAGATACATTTTGGGTTTTGTATATGCATATATAAATGATATTTTATACAATCATAGCATTTCTTTATAAAAATAAATATATATCGTAACACTTAGAACAGTGGGATAACTTCCTCTTCTACGCTACCTGCTGTACCAAGGACAAGAAAGTCCCCAAGCATTAATTCACTCACTTGAAAACTGGTCCACCAAAACCCAGATGAAGCAAATGGCAGGAGAAGGCCCCCCTCTTCCTCCTGGAATGGCCTTCACGAGGGGTGTCACCTCCCAAACCTCTCTGTGGAACACACTTCGCGAAAACCCAACGTTCAGACGCTTCTTGCTGCCAGTTTTTCAACGCGTCTCTGCTCAATGTATGCAAGCAGCAAGTTTCAGAACCTTGAAACTCTGCCAGATCTTGTAAACTTTAAGAGGGGTTGCAAATGGCACATCTTTGTCCACGGTTTTCATTCCCCTAAGCCCACCCCCTCCCTCCCAAATCTCAAGAGCCCGTTCCAAGGCATGAAGGCTCTAAAACTCCTTAATAAAACAGATGTAAGAATTCAGCGTTGGTTAAACAACATTTTTCCCTAACCTCATTCTCAGAAACAGAAGAACTGGTTTCAATTAAAGCAGTGGCAAAAAAAAAAAAAATTAGAAAAAAAAAATCAATCTAAGGAAGATACTCAGCATGAAAAGTTTCATCGCAAACAACTGAAGTTTGGGAAAAAAAAAAAAATTATGAGCAATTGAAAATTGGATTTTGCTACAGAAAGTTCTACATAGGCTTATCTACAGGCATCAATACCAGCTCCAGCCACATGAACCTTATTAAAATGGTAGTTTTAATAATAAAGCATTGAGAAAAATGGCAGCCCTGAAGAAGGAAGTCGTAACCCTAGAAGAATCCTACCAGGGCATAACTTTTCATGATCTTGACTAACAGAAAATGATGACTCTTTAGATGAGAGAAGGGGAGAGGGAGTGTCTCCCTTATGTTCCTGTAGGGCATAAATTACTGCCAACGCCGATGAGCTGTTTTGTGTTAACACCTGCCCTTTGGCTTCGGTCTCTCAACCAAAATCAGCTCCAGAGGCATCAGATAGTAACAAGTCTTTTTTCAGTGGTGCCCAGGGACAGGACAAGAGGAAATGGGCACAAACTTGACCATAGGAAGTTCCATCTCAACATGAGGAGGAACTTCTTTCCTTTGAGGGGGTGGCAGAGCCCTGGCAGAGGCTGCCCAGAGAGGTGGTTGAGTCTCCTTCTCTGGAGACATTCAAACCCCACCTGGACACATTCCTGTGCAACCTGCTCTGGGTGGCCCTGCTCTTCCAGGGGGCTGGACTAGATGTTCTCCAGAGGTCCCTTCCAACCCCATATAATTCTGTGATTCTGTGGTTGGAATGGACCTCTGGAGATCATCTATTCAGGGGGAGAAAAAGGCTGACTAAGCATTACTGTATACACGCGTTTTTATAAAGTTTTTTTTCCCCAACAAAAATTGATAGTTGACATCGAAATTACATAGAAACATGTGCTAACACTCATCAACTTTACCATTAAAGACTAAAATGACTTAGAATGTATTAAGAAAGTTTTGGTGCCAGTTCTTTTGCCCATTGTTATTAACCCACCTTATGGCATGAATTACTTAAAGATTTGCATTTTATTCCAAGAAAAGAAGTTACGTGTAGAGATGCTTTATTTTGTCTCTAGCCCGCATGGTCCATTCCAAAACGTTTCCCCTTCAGTACCCAAAACAAATATAATGTTTTACCGCGGGTAAAGGGATTCCTTTAGGCTTTTCCTGCTCCTAACGATTTTGCAATAGCGCCAAAGCCATAAAGAACGAAGTGTTTGCTTTCTGGGAGCTCTATTAGGAAATACTGAGGACGACCTGATGCCTTCTCTGAGGGCACCTACGGTTTGTGGCCATGCTTGAGAAGAAGAAATTAATATAACATTCTATATAACCTACAATGCCATTCTTATGCAGTACGAGACCAAAAAAAGGCAACTTGAGAAGCAGGACTACCCTCGAGTGTGACACCCAGCACCGTTGCCTCCAGGGCCACTACACTTTCGAAAAATCCCTCAGGTTGTCATGGTGCAATCTTCTGCCAAAATTATTTGGCAAGTCCTACCTGCCCAAGCAAGCCCTATGGTGTACACGAGTTTTTTTCAGCGTTCAGCATCAGCAGCTGCCACTTCTGCAGAATAATCCTTTTTAGGCTACCTGTTTTTGAGTAGATAGTTCGAATATTGTAATATTTTTCATGACAACATTTCCACTGTGCCAACACTCCACCCACATTCACACAATTCAGCTAAATTTATGCCAAGCTGTTCGGTACATACAATGTCTTGCAAGTTACAGCTCAAGCTGACAGCAGGACCCTATGAATGTCCCTTGCACAGGGCTGGCACCAGTGAGACTGGTCCATGGATCTGGGCAGCCTGGACACCCAGGGGCGATGGCCTTCCCACTGCCTGGACACTCAGTCGAGCTCCCCTTCCTGCTCTTCTCCTGCTCGGCTGCTCTCTTTCCTCCAACAGGATGGTCTCGGTTGGAATGGATCCTTCAGATCATCGAGTCCAACCATCAACCCAACACTGACAAGTCCACTCCTAACCCAGGTCTGTCAGCACCACGTCTGCCCAGACTTTAAATACTTCCAGAGAAGGAGACTCCACTGCTTCTTTGGGCAGCCTCTGCCAGGGCTCTACCACCCTCACAGGATACAAGTTCCTCCTTTAGTTGGAACTTCTTATTGTCAAGTTTGTGCCCATTCCCTCTTGACCTGTCCCTGGGCACCACTGAAAAAAGACTGGCCCCATCCTCCTGACACACACCCTTAACATATTTATGACATTGATCAGATCGCCCCCTCAGTCTTCTCAAAACTCAAAAGACCCAAGTCCCTCAGCCTTTCATCAGCAGAGAGATGCTCCAGGCCCCTCAGCATCTTTGTAGCCCTCTGCTGTCCCCTCTCCAGCACTTCCCTGTCCTTCTTGAACTGGGAAGCCCACAACTGGTCCCAGTGCTCCAGATGGGGCCTCCCCAGGGCAGAACAGAGGGGGAGGATGACCTCCCTCCACCTGCTGGTCACACTCTTCCTGATGCCCCCCAAGCTTCTACTGGTCTTCTTGGCCACAAGGGCACATTGCTGGCTCATGGTCATCCTTTTGACCACCAGCACTCCCTGGTCTTTCTCCTCAGAGCTACTCTCCAGCGGGTCAGCCCCCAACCTGTCCTGGTGTAGGGGATTATCTCTCCCCAGGTTCAGCACCCTACACTTGCCCTTGTTGAAGTTCATCAGGTTCCTTTCTGCCCAACTCTCCAGCCCATCCAGGTCCCGCTGGATGGCAGCACAGCCTTCTGGTGTGTCAACCACCCCTCCCAATTTTGTATTGTCAGCAAACTTGCTGAGGGTATGTTCTATCACCTCATCCAGGTCATTGATGAATATGTTGAAGAGGACTTGGCCCAGTACTGACCCATGGGGAACAAATTACAATTAGCAAGATGAGACAAAGAGACACATATATGCTGTAGAGACATCATCTAAAATCATCTGAAATTGTTAGTGAAGTGGGAAGCTCACAGAAGTTATCACATGGAAACAGCATGCTTGATTAACCTTGAAGCGAGGCCCAGTAGGGACCTCATGATCTTTATCATGAGGATAAAGATCAGGACACTGGAATTTTCTTTCCAGTTGTAATGTCAACTCATTGTATAATTTTAGGCAAGCTGTAAGCATGTTATTTCCTCTGTTTCCCCTATCTGTAAAAATAAGAATTTTCTACTTAATAAGGGCATTTACCTCTCGATGTCCTTGGCCTGAATGTGCACGGTTTGGTCTGGTTACAGCACTGGATAATATTCATTTATCATCTCCCAGCTCAGCAAAGTACTTGAGCACAAGAACAATTTTACCCGTTTGACCAAAACCACTCTTATAATCACAATTTCCCATGGATTTAGGGAGTGAAATGATATTTCTGAAAGCAATCCTTACATTTTATGAGCGATTCCTTTTATAAGCGAATCTGGACCAAAGAGCAATTATCAACGAGTAGTAAACTACCCAGCTACTGCTTTGGGAAACAATAAACAAATAAATAAAATTTAAAAATAAAAACCACGCTGGGCTGGTGCAATTCAGGGATGGGACCGATGGCTGCAGCAAGAAATCCCAAATTAACATCCCAATTGCCTAAGAGATCTCTGACACATTGAAGACAAAGTCAGAATAAATTATATGTATGGGAGAATACATTATATACACATGTATATATACATACAATTATATAAATACATAGATATCCTATATAAATATATAGAAAGACATTCCGAGAGTGCCAATTGCTGAGAGAAGCAGTTCCATGAATATAAATTATTGAGGTTCAATTCAGAAGTCAGCAGTAAGTTCCATGGATAAACCTGAAGCCAAACTTGAAATTTTGTAAGCCAAAAACATTTTTTCTAGCAATATTTTTATATTTTTAATCTATGCTTCATATGTCTGCACTTATATTTATATACCAGATCCTCTTTGTTTATGTAAGAAATTATCCTTATATTAAATTTATGAATATTTTTATTTTTATCTCTCTAGGGTTTTTGATACCTATAAGGTATATATTTGTATATATAAACTAAATATATGTTGATATAGTATACTAGGTCATCTATGTTTATATTATAAAAATGTATTTAGGTTTATATATCTTCTATATAGTCACTATATTTAATTTCTATTCTATAGCTTTTCTATTATACACACACATACAGAGAACTAAGGGGTATCAACTGCTGTGGTGCCTAAAGACATCTCCCATTCTTGGAGGAATTAATTTGATCCAGATTTTCCTTCCAGCTGAGAGTAAACTCTGCAGAAACCCCTCATATTTCTACTTGCAGACAAGGAAAAACTCTTTGTTCAAGGTCATGATTTGATTTTCTTCCGAAAACCCCAAAATCCCACCAACCTCCCACATATGTATCTCCACAAGGGTTCTTAATTGAAGTTCTTTAACTATAAAAAGCCATTAACTATAAAACGGTCAGAAGATTCATCCAGTTCTCAAGAAGAAAACAGGCTCAGCTTACGAATTGCTTGTAGATAACAGTAAGAGAACGTAAAGTCACCGCATTAAGGGTTTGAAGAGGATTTATATCAGATATTAGAGGCCCAAACAGATCAAAAAAATAATGACCCTGACTCAACTGCAGAGGAAGGAGAGCATTAAATGTAAAAAGATTAAGAGCCTCTTCCAAATCAGGAAGCAAAAAGGCACATAAGGTTTTGGCACGTTCAATGCTAAACCGTATCGAGTCACGCCAAAAATAACTTAGGAACAGCTCACTAAAGGTATAAAAATTGACAGTAAAAAGCTTTTTTTCCAAACAATCCCAAGTAGACAGCTCCTCAAAGAGGCCAGAGAGCAATGACGGCGTTAAGGGAGCACCCTGAAAAGGTCAGGCTCTAGCAGATGAGCTTCATGAAGTACAATGGGTGCATTTTCCAACACATTTTGGATACACCATCAGCAGATCTGCTGCAAGAGCAGTGGAAGGAGCAGCTGGTCATCTTCAAGCAGATTAAGGCTCAACAGGAGGTTGGCCTTTGTAAAACTAGTCTTCAGATGAAGGGTCAGGAGAAGATTTAGGAAGAAATACAGCATAGCCACAAATCATCAAGACAGGAGTGCTCACCTGGCAGAACTAAAGTAACTCTACTATAAAATCCTCAAACGAAATAGAAAAGCACAAGCTGGTGACCGCAACACCAATCCATGAAGAGCTCCTTTGGATGTGGAACACAACTCCGTACCTTCCCTGTAGGCAGAGCAGTGACTACAACCAGGAAATCCATGGATAAATCATGATTTTTTGGAGAAGACTCAAATCAGGCTCTTATATAGCTAAGTCATACCTAACACCAATGTTGCGCTGACCCTTCCCATTTGCATAACATTTATCCATATGTTTATCTTGCAGACCTTTCAAAACTCTTTGAAAGAGTCAACGAACAGGAGTAAGAGCAACCAAGTTGATAAAAAGCACATCAACAGGGTTTTTCAAAGAGCACCCGCTTTCCTTTGAACATTTCTAACTACTTTCTGTTCCCTTCTTCGGTAAAACCCTAATATTTGTGTAGCCACACAGGAAAATTATTTTTTTAGCCAAGTTGAGGGGAAGGACAATTTTCAGCCAGCTCATATCTCCATGACAGCTCATCACGTGGCCACGCAAATGCAAATATAAGCAAAAAAAGGGAGAGGCAGAAACACACAGGCAGAAGTGGTAGCATGTGGTTTGGGCTCCTTTCAACAGCAGCTCATAATTCTGTTGGACTGGAAGTTAATGTAGAATTAAACGCAGAATCACAGAATCATATGGGATTGGAAGGGACCTCTGGAGATCATCTAGTCCAAACCCCTGCCAACAAAGGTCCACCCAGAGCAGGTTGCACAGGAACATGTCCAGGTGGGGTTTGAATGTCTCCAGAGAAGGAGACTCCACCAC
>JAOQGH010000019.1:2637124-2667168 GCA_025769975.1 Gallinago jamesoni | reverse complement strand
CAGGCTCTCACCACCCTCACACCAAAGAAGTTCTTCCCCACATCTCATCTCAATCTCCCCTCTTTCAGTTTAAAACCTTTCCCCCTCATCCTATGGCTCTCCTCCCTCATCAAGAGTCCCTCCCCAGCTTTCCTGGAGCCCCTTTAGGGACTAGGAGGGGCTCTGAGGTCTCCCTAGAGCCTCTTCTTCTCCAATCTGAACCCCTCCAACTCTCTCAGCCTGTCCTTAGAGCAGAGGGGCTCCAGCCCTCACAGCATCTTCATGTCCCTACATAGACAATATTGTAAATATGTGCTCAGTACCTACTCAACAAGGCTCAAGGGAAAACTTACTACACGCCTCATCCAGGTGTAGTGGCTCCAGCAAGATTGTACTACCTCAAAATTCATTACAGCCAAGGTTTTCATAGTATGTCAACTTATTTTTTGCCTCACACAATGCAAATTCAAATGTACTCTTCGCATAGTCACCGTAAATAGAAAAATGCACTGCGCAACTGAACTAAAGACAATGTGGTTTAACAAAATTAAAAAATACTGATTTAGGATTCTAGCCAAGGCTGAAAGGCTCTGTATAAATCTGCACAACTGCAGTTTTGAACTACAGAAGTCCAAAGGGCTATGAAGATGATTATGGGCCTGGAGCATCTCTCTTTGAGAAGAGGCTGAGGGACTTGGGTCCTTTTAGTCTGGAGAAGACTGAGGGGGGATCTGATTCTATAAATCCTTCAAGGGTGGGTGTCAAGAGGATGGGGCCAGTCTCTTTTCAGAGGTGCCCAGGGACAGGACAAGAGGAAATGGGCACAAAGTGGAACAAAAGAAGTTCCATCTCAACATGAGGAGGAACTTCTTTCCTTTGAGGGGGTGGCAGAGCCCTGGCAGAGGCTGCCCAGAGAGGTGGTGGAGTCTCCTTCTCTGGAGACATTCCAACCCCACCTGGACACGTTCCTGTGCGACCTGCTCTTGGTGGCCCTGCTTTGGCAGGGGGTTGGACTAGATGATCTCCAGAGGTCCCTTCCAACCCCATATCATTCTCTGATTCTGTTTTGCCCAGGACTATTTTCATTACTGATTAATCAGATTCAGGTGTTCATCTGATTTTGAGTTTTGGGAGAAATGAAAGTTTTGCTTACTAATAACTCACATTTTGATTATTTTCCTTAGAGCCCCTGCAAAACCTACCACAGTTATCATATCCTAAAAGTCTTCCTTTGCACCATGAATATTTAACAGCCAGAATGACATCTTTTCATGTGAATTAATGAGTTCATTAACACATAGTTAATTATCCAGTTCCTGGACAAGTTCTAAGCATTGGCAAAAGAGCCACCGCTTTCCGCAAGGAATATTCTTGTCTTGTAAGTACCAGAATTAATTAAGAGTTGATCTGCAAGCTTCTTAAGTAAACTATTCTTTATATTTAAATATTGCAGTTGGGTAAACAGACATGACAGATGAAGGCTATATTCATACCAAATTCATATGCGAGATTTGATCTGTAAATTAAAATTATAATGTCTACTGCTGATTGGAAACCCATAAGCTCTGCTGTATCTGCAAGATGTCTATGTAGGAATCTCTGCTGCTTTAATTTAAGGATTTTATTTAAGGATTTAATGCAATTAACAGGTAAGCAAACTCACCACATATGGTTATGTCCTTAACATGCAAATGTACTCTTCAACTTTTTAAATTCCACTCCTTTTCCAAGGCAAAGGCTGTTTTATTAGATTTTAAGCTTTGAAACAATTTCTCCTGTACCTTGACAAAATTATTGATAAGGCAAATCAAACTGTTTCAGAGTGTGAACTGATTTGATCATGACACCATACTCCCAAAACTGACTTGTGCTGCTCCTATCAATAGGTCATTCTACGCCCAAGATAATAAATATCATACGAATAAACTTCTTTTCTTTTCCCTTCTACATGTTAAAAACCTACCAGACTTCAGGAGTTATCTGGGGAAAGGCCTAAAATATAGCTTTTCATTGCAGATGCACTAAAAAATAAAACCATCTTTACTTATTTTGGGCAAGGAGCAGAGGCAAAATAAGGGAACAGGAAAGGCAAAAGGAATTGGAAAACTAAACAGAACACACACACTTTCAGCTTCCCCACCTGACCTATAATGCATAAATGAGAAAATAAATAAAATAAAAATAATAGGTGATAAAGAAGAATGTGGCAGGAGGATGAAGGGAACCCATATTCATGTGTAAGTAACCCAGTTAATGTGTAATTTAATAACAAATGAAGCTTTGGATGAATTTAATCTATTAGCAGACTTACTAATTTTGACACAGAGCATTAAGAAAAAATAAGAATTTGTTGTGCTTTATCAGTGTTCCGCACCCCAACCTGGAATTCAGCTTGGTTTCTCCTCTCCATTCCCTTCAAACCCCTCCAAGGGACCTGCCAGTCATCAGAATCTACGAGCAAACCCATTCCTAACATGGCTTCAAGGCCAGGTTGGACACAAGTTGGAGCAACCTGGTCTAGTGAGAGGTGTCCCTGCCCAAGGCAGGCATTTGGGACTGGGTGATCTTTACGGTCCCTTCCAACCCAAACCATTCCATGATTCTATGGTATCAGTGCACCTGAAACCAGACAGAGCACCCTTTTTCCTGAACTGAGCCATCTTCATCCCAAAGCGTGCAGCCGAAGAGCACAACCTGAGTGGTTCACTGCAGATACTTTCAAAATCACAAAGAATAAATGCCTAATGGAATTGTGAAGCCAGAGGTTATCAATATTCCATAATCTTCCATATTAATGCAAATGACCCCACCCTATTAACCCTATATCCTCCATATTTATCATCCAGAAGGATGACAACCAAAAAGCTGAAGATCTGTTCATACTTCACAAGCATCACTTTGGCCTCCTGGAAGAAGATGCCGAACTCAGAGACTTTAATGCCCAGATTTTGGTCCATTTCTTAGTCAACCTGGTCAACCCTCTTTACCATTTGCAATATCTTCAAAAAGAAAATCGAAATAATGGCATTTACAATCTTTTTAGAGAATTTTTACAGTTACTGCTAAAAATAAATGCTATATAGAGATGAAGACAACTGCTGACGTTTGACCATAAAGTGAAGAGATACAGATTTCTTACCAGCCCCAACAGAAATCTGTAGGACTTATAAAATTATAATAATCAGTTATTTTTAAGAAAAACTAATTATTTTTAATTATAAATACTGTATCAACCTCAATTTCTATACTCCTCTAGAGCCAAGAAGAGTTTGGAAATCATGAAACACCTCATCTTCACCAACATAAAATTCCTTTTTCCTAGCCCTAGCACTTGCAAGATATCAAGTTTTAAAACTTTTGTTGTTACAATACATCAGCTTGATTCTCGGTTTCCTTCAACAAGCAATTTCCCCTGAAGAATTAAAGAAGAAAAAACATGTTTGAGCCAGTAAGTTTTCTCTTTTTTTATTATTTTTATTTTTTTTAAATATAATGGGTTATTTGAAGCTGTTCAGGTTTTGGAATATCAGGATAAATGTCAGGGAGATAAATCACCAACACACCTCGTGAAACTTGCTGCAGAATTCTCAGTAAACAAGCTGGAACATCTGGTTATAATTAGGATTATAACAACCGAAGAAATCAGAAGCTCTAGGCACGAACCACAGCCTTGCTACGCTACATACTGTAAATATGCTCTGTATATACTCAACCACGGACCCTGCCCTAAAGAGCTTAAATTCTACGTATAGGACAACAGACAAGCCTCCTGTGGTGGCAGCCAAAGGTCCCCAGTAGCATCTACCTCTCCAAAGGAAACTAAAAAAGCCTACCCTTTGCTCCCTGCCAATGTGGAAGTTATGGCAGAGTCAATGGAAGGCTTCCAAAAACTATCAAGTCCAGGACTTTACAGTAGAAATTGCTCTTTTGGGAAAGCTTGTTTTGCTATCGTTGCCATCAGCAGCTATGAAAAGAGCAGAGGTCCCGGAGCAGAAGTCTATGCGACCTGTCTAGGTGGTTCTAAATCACTGGTGGTTTACCATCAAAACTCACAGAATGATATGGGGTTGGAAGGAACCTCTAGAGATCATCTAGTCCAAACCCCTGACAAAGAAGGGCCACCCAGAGCTGGTTGCACAAGAACATGTCCAGACAGGGTTTTGAATGTCTCCAGAGAAGGAGACTCCACCATCTCTCTGGGCAGCCTCTGCCAGGGCTCTGCCACCTTCACAGGAAACAAGTTCCTCCTCGTGTTGAGGTGGAACTTCTTGTGTTCGTTTCTGCCCATTTCCTCTTGTCCTGTCCCTGGGCACCACTGAAAAAAGCCTGGCCCCATCCTCCTGACACCCACCCTTGAAGTATTTACAGGCGTTGATCAGATCCCCCACCCCCACCCCCGTCTTCTCCAGACTAAAAGGACCGAAGTCCCTCAGCCTTTATTAAAAAATCCATTGGTGAAGAGTACAAGAAAGATCAATAATTCCTTAAATAATTATACTATGACTCTTTTAGTTACAAGACTCTTGTAACTGAAAGCCCCGAGGGTTTGATGGACATGGAGCCAAGTCATGCTACCAGAAGTGCTACTGCTGTGTAACTCTTGCAAGAAAAAACAAAAAACCAACACAACACATGGAGAAATTCTTTGCTGAGAGGGTGGTGAGACCCTGGCCCACATTGCCCAGAGAAGCGTTGGCTACCCCATCACTGGAGGGTTTCAAGGCCAGGTTGGATGGGGCCTTGAGAAATCCGGTCAGGGACACCTCCCACCAGACCAGGTATATAATAGTCAACTACTTAGTCTCAAAAAGCATGTGTTTAAGCTGCAGCCACACATTTTGCTCCAGTTTAGATACATCTTTAGAGAAATTAAGAAAAAGGATAAAGATCTGGACTTCACATTCAGATTCTTCACATTCAGGCAGGTCAAAACACCACGATCACAGTGACAAGAGATGACACCGTTACAGACAGGAAGGAATAAGGAAGGTGAACGGAGAGAAGTGGGCAAGAAGTCTCGGACCTCCATTTTCATTACGGTGAGCACAAAAAGGTAATTAAACATTGATTAAGCTCCAGGGAGACAGACAAGGTTGTAGTTATGTAGCAGATCACACACCACATCTGTGACACATCATGAAAAGGCTCTGGAAGGTAGAAACAACCAGCCTGAATTTTTTTTTTTAGCAGAAAAAAAAGCTTGGTGGAATCATAATAAATAACACACACATCATGAGTAGCTTTTTGTGGCTCTCTACTTTGACATCTTTTAATTTAGATATAATTATAAATTAGACTACCCGAAGCAGAATAACATAATGCAGAGAAAACTAGATACTTACAGGATAGAAAGTCATTAACAGGCAGGAATGTTTGTCCAGATCCAACAAAGAGTTACAGACAGGAGAAAACGAGTCCATTATTGACCACCATACACCAAATTCTGCAATTTAAATTAATGCTACAAGATTACCTTTGTGGGCCAGATTAGTTATGATGATTGTTCAGGTGATTTACGAAGGTGAATCTGCCTTTTCATTAGTTTCTTACAGATAGAACATTGTACCCATTACAGCCATAATCATCTAAACAGCACAAATTAAGTTAATTAGACATTGCTGTTGCAGTAACTCCTAAAATGCAATAAAGTGCTGGGTTTTTTAATAGCAAAAAAGAAACTGGATCAACTATTTCAATGAAACCATTTAAATTGGCTTATTTTTCAATAGTCTTGAGTTGCACTAACATTTTCCTGCCTTATCATATCATCTGTTTGGCAGTTCCTCACTGTAATAAGAGTTTTATTTTGCAATAAAATGACTAATTAAATAAATTTTGCTTGCCCTGAAAAACTTCTCTCAACTTGGTTAACTGCGGACCATGAATTGGCAAATACTAGTAATACTCTAAAAAAAAAAAGGAAAAGAAAAAGAGGAGAGGATTTAGAACCAGCAAAAAAAAATATCTGAAGGCAAGTGGTTCAATGTACTTAGTGAAAATAGAAAAAATAATCTCTTTTTTCTAATATATGAGGTCTAATCACTACTATCATGCATACGTATGTCATTTATGCATTGACAACATAGATCTACCATCTCTTCACAATTATTTTGCAAACCTTCTGAAAGACTGCAAAGACGAAGCAAAGTTGACTCAGTAGAGAAGAATGCCCTTTATGAAGTTAAAATAAATCATTATTTCCCCCCACCTCCTCACTCCAAACCCACAATTGCTTAATTAACTCCTGGAGGATAACGCAATGGGCAATATATTTTTAATTAAGGTATTTTATAGACAGGATGGAGAATGGTATTTGCAGGCAGAGGGCAAACCAGGGAGAGGGAATGGGTGGGAGGATGTTGGCCGTATGGCTTTCAGGGTTGAGAGGCAAAAAAAAATAAAGGCTACGAAGGGCAAGAAGCAGGAGAAGGTGAACTGTGGGAAAGAGTAAACTTGGGCTCATATCTTGGGTAATTATCACAAGGAAGGAAAGGGGGGGTGGATTTAAAATACTGCTTCTAAGTGTTGATCTACCCCTGCTCTGCAAGTGGCTACAAAATACGCATAAAGTATTACACAGTAACGTAGGTAACTGTGGTACTAAGGTAAATAATTTCAAACTAACAAGTACAATAATTATTTTAGGCCTCCAAATCTCATTCGAAAAATAAACTTTTCAAAAACCAGGCTCCTATCTCCTTTCATCCCAATAAGTTATAGCTAGATTATTTCAGTAATCGTATTTTAAGCATTATGTGGTATTTACAAGACAGCAAGCAACGTAAATTTTCAATTCTTCCATTCTTCTTTCAATTCTTATCCTGTAAAGATTACTAAATACATTAAAATAACACAATACGGACATCATATCTAAGTTTGCCACATCTGTTCATTGCTCAAAACTCACTTCTGCTCCGTAATAGCCTTCAGGTGATGTTGCTTCTAATCTGCATTTCATCTCATCTCAGCACCATGTCTGCCTGGCTTTTAAACACCTCCAGGGATGGTGTGTCCACCACTGCCCTAGGCAGCCCATTCCAAGGCTTAACAACACTTTCAGTGAAGAAATTGTTCCTCATATTCATCCTAAACCTCCCCTGGTGCAACTTGAGGCCATTTCCTCTTGTCCCATCATCTGTTCCTTGGGAGAAGAGACCGACCCCCCCCTGGCTACACCCTCCTTTCAGGGAGTTGGAGAGAGCGAGAAGGTCTCCCCTCAGCCTCCTTTTCTCCAGGCTCAACACCCCCAGCTCCCTCAGCTGCTCCTCACAGGACTTGTGCTCCAGACCCTTCACCAGCTCCCTTTCCCTTCTCTGGACATGATCCAGCACCTCAGTGTCTTTTTTGTAGTCAGGGGCCCAAAACTGGACACTGCACTTGAGGTGGGGCCGCCCCAGTGCCCAGGACAGGGGGGACAATCACCTCCTGAGTCCTACTTCCCATTTGTTCCTGACACACCCCAGGATGCTGTTGGCCTTCTTGGCCACCTGGGCACACTGCTGACTCATGTTCAGCCGACAGCTGATCAACACCCCCAGGTCCTTTAACCCCGGGCAGCTCTGGCTACTCTGCCCCAGGTCTGGAGCATCCATGGGGTTGGTGTGACCCAAAGGCAGGATCTGGCATTTGTCTGAGTGATGTCCATTTTGATGTTCAAATATGCCTTTTACTCTACCAATCCTACCATGTCCAAGTTTCATATATAGTCCAATATCATATACAGGGAAATAATCAGAGACAAAAAGTACTAACCAACTGTTTTGGGCACAAAGAGAAGAAAATATTTCTATTTTCTAACATGATGAGGTACTTATTTTTTCCCCTCCCTTTCCCAGACAGGTCATTTGAAAGCACTTTATATTAAAGCTTGAAATGAAGGTACTTAATTCACTGGGAGAAAACATGGCACTTCAGGTACTTATGAAAGAAGTAGGAAAATAAGCGTAGGAGTTTGCCAAAGGAGCTGTTAAGAGAATGGTTCAAGAGGAGCGAAGTGGAAGTGTAGGAAGAGACAAGAACAGACGTAGGCTGAAACCTGAAGAGTTTGCATTAAAAAAAATGCAAGCTTGATGTACAAGAAGAAAAAAGTCACAGGGGGGTATAATATCAGAGGGAGGCAGGAGTAGTGGCAATTTAGATGGACTTTATAAATCAATCAAGTAACCAGAAATGGCAAAAAAAAAAAGAAAAGCTATTTTTCCTGTGGCAGCACTAAGGTATCAAGACACTCAAGCGTGACCCGGGAGACTAAAACCAAGAAGAACAAAACCCATCAGGTAAGTAGAGGTATCAAAAAAAACCACAGTGAGAACTATGCAAAACAGAAACCACACTGCTTCGGGAAAACATTTTCAGAGCAATTTTCTTTCTAGAGATTGAAAAGAAGGAAGGGAATGTACCTGTTGGGACTCTGGAATAAAAAAAAAAAAAAAGGTTGTAGGGAATGATTTGATTCATTTCGCGTTACTGTTGAAATAAACTGGAAACCAAGCAATTCTTTTTTGACGTATTTACGCTACAGGCACAACCCCAAAATTGGCCATGGTTGACCTTCCAGTGTGTAAACTGGAAACCAGAAGGGAGACGGGTGTCCCTTCTGCGCGTAACCTCATCTGAGGCAGCAGCAGTGATGTGTGTTCACCCGGTGAGAGACGACAGACAACGCTCTTTTACTGCCTCCATGAGGAGATCTACTCACACTGTCACGGGCTGGAAAAAAAGAGTTTCTGGCACACCATTCTGCTGCCTGAACTTTTAATATCCCTTAGGGATGCCGCCAGGGAAGGGATTTCACAAAAGAGCAAAAATAAATAGCATCAGTTTTAACAGCAGTTGACTCGCAAAGTGTTATTTGGTTTATCGGGGAAAAAGAAAATAACATATACCTATACTGTCAGCAATGTATTATATTTTATTCTTAATATACAGAAAAGAAAAACCTTTAGGAAGAATTTTTATATGTAATACGCACCCCAATAAAACACATCTGGCATGGGGATGGGAGCAACCACCAAGCAAAACACAGCATATAGGACAAAAAAAACCACGAGAACCTTCTTTCTCAAGGAAAATGGCATCGAGTCTTTCATATTTTTCAGGCATTATCTCTCTATAGCAAACAATCCGCACACAAAAGGTCAGAATCCAGCCATACAGAATCACAGAATGACATGGGGTTGGAAGGGACCTCTGGAGATCTTCTAGTCCAGCCCCCTGTCAAAGAAGGTCCACCAAGAGCAGGTTGCAGATGAACGTGTCCAGGTGGGGTTGGAATGTCTCAGAGAAGGAGACTCCACCACCTCTCTGGGCAGCCTCTGCCAGGGCTCTGCCACCCCCTCAAAGGAAAGAAGTTTTTCCTCATGTTCAGATGGAATTTCCTGTGTTCCAGTTTGTGCCCGTTGTCCCTTGTCCTGTCCCTGGGCACCACTGAAAAAAGCCTGGCCCCATATTCCTGACACCCACCCTTGAAGGATTTATAGGCCTTGATCAGATCCCCCCTCACCCTTCTTTTCTCCAAACTAAAAAGACCCAAGTCCTATTGGACCCAAGTACTATTCAGGAAAAAACATTAGTCAACCTGCTGGGAAATTAATATGCTATAATAAGTTATAAAAAAAAATCCTATTTAATCCTATCCCTTTGCACCATAGGATCCTCAAGACAGGAAGGGACCTCTCGAAATCAACAAGTCTAACCTTCTGCTCAAGGAGAGCCACAAAAAAGACCCAGTGAGCAATTTAAAATTAAAACATGCAAATAAAAGTATTTCTTACATTTTAAGTGAGTCGAAGTCTCTGGTTTATTACATGGGGCACTAGTTGGTCAGTTGGGGTTTCGCTAATTTCTCAATAAGAGAGAAATAGGGACTAAGCACTACTTTTACCACGTGCTGTCCTGCAGATAGAATTGCTTCAGATCCTAAAACATCTCGAGATGGACCATATGCGATTACAATCCAGGCCCACGGACAGCTTTCCTATACTGGTATCGCTTGTTGGAAAATAAACGGGCTACAAGTGTGTGAGATCAAATAGAAGACAATATATCCTAAGGTTTGACATACAGTTTGTATAGAAAATAAGACTCACTTGCCACCCCAGATGCGATTCCGTAAAGCAGTCCCCCTCCATCTGTTTGCTGCTGAAAGACGTGGGTCCCCGGAGGGGGGCTTCTTTCTTGTCTGATGAAATTATACAGTAAGGTTTTCACGAGTCTGCTGGTATACGGAACGCTGCAAAGAAGAAAAGAAAACAGCTTTAGCTGACTCCCAGCTCGCAAGAAAATTCAGGCGACCAAGCTCAGGCAGGCTGCAAAGGTTGGTGTTTGACATTAAACGCAACCAGTCACTCTCCCAATCTCAGGCAGACTGGAAAGGGAAGAAACGCCAAGGTCTGGCTCGTGTGATGCTGCCCTGACTTAAGCAGGGCTCTGAAGGAGCACCCTCAACTCCTTCTTGTTTTATTTTTTCAATATTACTTTTAAATCAATCATTAAATTTGCAGAATCTTCATATTCTTTTACCTCAAGACACAACTGGAAAAATATTTACACAGGGAAAGAAATATTCTATTTGTGGTTCTGTAGAAGAGGTAACAACAGTATTTCTCCACACAATCCCCACCCAATAGAATCAGAGAATTGTCCAGGTTGGAAAGGACCTTTCAGATCATCGAGTCCAATCATCAACCTAACTCTGATAAAAAACCATCACTAATCGTGTCACTAAGCTCTATGTCTGCCCAGTTTTTTAATACCTCCAGGGATGGTGACTCCACCACTGCCCTGGGCAGCCCACTACAAGGCTTGACAACCCTTTCCATGAAGACATTTTTCCCAATATCCACCCTAAACCACCCCTGGTGGAACTTGAGGCCGTTTCCTCTTGTCCCATCATCTGTTGCTTGGGAGAAGAGACTGACCCCCCCCAGCTACACCATCTTTTCAGGGAGTTGGACAGAGCCAGAAGGTCTCCCCTCAGCCTCCTTTTCTCCAGGCTCACCCCCCCAGCTCCCTCTGACGTTCCTCACTAGGCTTGTGCTCCAGACCCCTCATCAGCTCCACTGACCTCCTCTTGGTGTTTTTGTCACCCTGCAGTCAAGAGAACCCACGAACCTCAGAAGTACTAAGCATAAGGCGATAGAAAAAAATAGCAGACCCTCAAAAGACGGCACATTTGTTCTACCACTTGTTTTGATGAGTTGGTGATTGTTTAAATTCTTTGTCATGGTGGTTTGCACGCATTTTAGTGAGGCCACCATCCATCCTCTTGCAACTTGAAATTCCAGGTGGGCAGATTTTTGGTATATCTATCTATCTGGTAACTATCATCTGGTTTTCTGAAGTTTCGACTAGATGTAAGAGAAGTCCCTTCCAACCGGGATAGTTCTATGATTCTATGACCCACCACTAAACCAAAAAAAACCCCATCCTGAAAATGAAAATGGCTTCCAAAATAGTTTTATTGAAGTCTGGGCTATGAGATTTAAACCTGAAAACTTGCAACAGTCTTTGCAGGTGTTTGCTTTTGTGTTCTAGGGGTTTTTTGAGCAAAAGAAGGCTTTTATCAAAATGTATTTTGCTGTCTTTTTTTTTTTTTAAGTACAAACAGCCCAAACAAGCCATCAGAAGCATTTGTTTTGTCACTACAACCACATAGTGAGACCTGGACAGGCTGGAGAGTTGGGCAGAGAGGAACCTGAGGAACTTCAACAAGAGCAAGTGCAAGGTGCTGAACCTGGGGAGGAATAACCCCCTGAACCAGGACAGGTTGGGGGCTGACGTGCTGGAGAGCAGCTCTGAGAAGAAAGACCAGGGAGTGCTGCTGGTCAACAGGATGCCCATGAGCCAGCAATGGGCCCTTGTGGCCAAGAAGGCCAATGGCATCCAGGGGGGCATCAGGAGGAGTGTGACCAGCAGGTGGAGGGAGGTCATCCTGCCCCTCTGCTCTGCCCTGGGGAGGCCACAGCTGGAGCACTGGGTCCAGTTGTGGGCTCTCCAGTTCCAGAAGGACAGGGAAGTGCTGGAGAGGGGACAGCAGAGGGCTACAAAGATGCTGAGGGGCCTGGAGCATCTCTCTGATGAGGAAAAGCTGAGGTACTTCTTGGGTCTTTTGAGTCTGGAGAAGAGAAGGCTGAGGGGGGATCTGATCAACACCGATAAATGCTTAAAGGGTGGGTGTCAGGAGGATGGGGTCAGGCTTTTTTCAGTGGTGCCCAGGGACAGGACAAGAGGGAACAGGCACAAACTTGACGTAAGAAGTTCTACCTAAACATGAGGAGGAACTTCTTTCCTATGAGGATGGGAGAGCCCTGGCAGAGGCTGCCCAGAGAGGTGGTGGAATCTCCTCTGGAGACATTTAAAACCCACCCGAACACATTTTTGCCCAACCTGCTCTGAGTGGACCTGCCTTGGCAGGGGGCTGGACTAGATCATCTCCAGAGGTCCCTTCCAACCCCATAGCATTCTCTGATTCTGTGGTTAGGTACCAGCCCAGAATGCGACGTACCATCGACCGTGCATCAGGTATTTGTGAATGATGCTCTCTCGTAGAATCTCTTTGTGGAATAGCTGGCAGGAGAGGAAGACAATGAGAGTTGTCACGGCTTCCAAGGAAATGCTGTATGTAATATCTCTGCAGGAAAAAACAAGAAGGAATATTTATGGAGATTAATGCATTGGGGTTTTCTTTACAAATTGACTTCCAAAAACACTTGGTAGCTTCACCCGAGGTTACACACCGTTTAGCACAACAAGTTTCAACTGGGAACACGTAACCAAGAAATTAAAAAACCCCAGAATCATTTTGTACCAACAATGGGTTGTTTTCCTTAGCATTTTCTTTTTGAGATGCCAAAAGACAAGACAATGTAAAAAAAAAATAATTGAGATACTGCCCAGAACATTCCAGCTGTGATGTTTAGACTATTCTTCACTCTAACAATAATAAATTCATCTCAAAAGCGTGGCTTTTGTCCTGGTAAAATGAAATTGTCACAAAACCATCGTGCTAAGTCAAGGAAATGTCCGGTAGCCAAACACAGCTCTATTCACCAGGAAAAGTGGATGCTTAAGAAAGGAATATAATATATATAAAATATCATAGTTTAAGTGTAAGAAATGCTAAGGACATCAAGATACTACATACAGTTGTTCAGTTTTAAATGGGGTTTTTGAGGTAACAGTGAAGATATTACAGCCAATCCCAAAGAACATGCTGTAATGATTTAATACTGACACTAGATCTTTTAACAGATGTCGTTAAGGTTAATTAGGAAAGGCTGTGCAGCAACATGGATGTGAGAGATACCCATGATTTGAGATATCTTGTGCTTTCTGATACCACCTCTGTCTATGATGCCCTTGTTATGCATCTCATTTTTAAAAGGGGGAGAAAAATGGCATTTGTCTCCTTAATTAGTACTAGATTGCAGACTCCATGAAACCTTTTAAAACATAACAAAATAACTTGGGCACCAGCCAGTATCAGTTTTGCTTTCAGCCAAAGACCGCTTTTTCCCTCCTCCAAAAATGAGATACTTCATTCGGTCCAACAGGACCATCCTGTAAACCATTAGAAATATGGTTATTAAGTAGTTTTAATATTTCCCCCATTAATTTATTTCTATAGTATGCATCACAATCCAATATCATTAAGTTACAACAGGCATCCCGCATTGATTAGTGAGGATTTTTTTACCTGGGATCTACTGGATATTCAAAAATTTATTAATATTTCTCAAATACAATTATTTTATAGTATCTCTATTTAAAAATAAAATTTAAGATATCAGCATCACTGTATTTTTAAGCAGTGATGCTACGTTTTCTCTTTATTACAATCTCACCTTCCAAAATTTTTACTCTTAACAGTTAAAAAATCCATATAAACATAAAGCTAAGTGCTCTTTCAAATAACAATGGCTCGAAAACTAAATTACAGCCTCCCTTGAAACACAATAAAGTAACCACTAAAAAAAACCAAACTGGCTGGAGTATAACTCTTCATGAGTCTCGGGATGTGAAATGGTGTGGTCCTGACCGAAATGAATAGGATTTTATTTTGAAGAATAATAAAAAAAGCCCTCGAATATATGAATATTCTCAAGTTTGCTGCTAGAAATACCGTAAATAACCTGTAAAGAATGAGAAGGGTTTCATGGACCAGCGTGTACAAAGCACTTAAACTCGTCTGCAGTAGCTCCGGGCTGGAGTTTCTGAGCAAAGAGAGCACAAGTTCTTTGCTGGAAGTCAGGAGCAAACTGGAATCCCAATTTCCTGGATCCCAGTCCACAGAACAGCGCTACCTCTGATACAGAAATGCTTTTGAAAGTGAAGGTTATGCAAACTCAGTGTTTTTATTTTCTCCTGCGTGATTTAACTCTCGGAATGCGTAATATTATAGGTCAGGAAGAGACCGGCTGTTTGCCTTAACGTTCTTCCTTAAAAATCACGAAGTACAGGGTAATTACTCCTCGTTTTGGGGAGTTACCTGACTTTTTGCCCACTACCGAGGAAGCTGGCCAGAGTAAAGGCTGATAATTAGATGGGGCCAGAGGTTACGTCGTGGTCCAGTTCCACAGCCAATCCATCTCAGCCAGGAGAAAAGCTGGACTGGGAACGGCTCCCGCTCCCCTCTCCGACACCGGGATGCTGTGCCATCCAATGCCCACCTCCATCCCCACCACAGCGGGGGAAAAAAATAAAATAAAATCCGTATTTCCCAATTAGTAGTACTTTAGCCAGCAGCAAAAAAAAAAAAAAAAAAAAAAAAAAAAATCAGAAATCTTTTTCCATCAAAATAAAAACAACAGATTGGAAAAAAAATATTTTTTACCTATAGAAAAAAAAAAAACAACCAATAAAAAATCAGAAGCCTGTCATTACTGAGATGGAAAACACAAGAATAATGTCTCCAACCCTGGGATGATGAATGAAAAGGGCGACTTCATGACACGCCACGATGTTCGAACCAGGCGGGTCACTTTGCTGAGAGGAACCAAATTTCAGAGTCTTTTTTTTTTTTAGATGCTTTTTTTTTTCTCTCCGCCTCAATCATTCATTCATTTCTTTTTCTGACAAACCCTACAAGGAGACATTACACAACTCCATTCTATTTTTACGAGATTCGGTGTAAAGAAATAAACAAAGAGGTTACTGTGATGTATTGAGTAATTTATTTTATTTTTTTTCCTAAATCTGCTTTCAATACCCTTATATAACTCCAAAAGAAAAAAAAAAAAAAACACAACAGAAATAGTGAGTTATTCCAATTTTCTTGCTATTCCCAACCCAGTTAGAGCACATTTAATTACCGAAACATTATGCTCAACCTGTAGAATCTGTTCAAATTAAATCTGCTCTGACATAAACCCGACCAGAGCCCCGATATCTGGGGTAACCCCTCGGCTCCGGTCACCCTTAATTTACCAGCGGGAGGCTAAAGCTCCAGGAGCAAAATTCTTTTCACCACGCCAAGGGTCAAACGTACAATTTTCTGAAACTCAAGCATTTCTAAAGGGTCATAACAACAACCAGGAACTGCTTTTAACTTCAAAGAAAATACTGTTTATTTACATTAAGAGGCTATAGAATGGGGGGGGGTGGTTTTTTGATTTTTTTCTTTAAATTTTTTTCTTTTATTCAAAGCAATCGGTCACATAGAATGACTTTACGTGGAATTTATGCTGATCTCCAACTTCCTCTGAAAACTGTCTGCTTGCAGATAAGGAGGAAAGTAGAAATAATGAACTCATGTATCAATTCCATGTCAAAACTCTTTAGCTGTTTATTGCAGAAAAACCAGAACTGTGCAATGTTTTGAGTTTCTGTGGGTTTGTTTGTTTTTTTTCCCCTTCCAAAGTGTGTCTTATAAAACAAACAAAAAAATACACAGAACTCAGATAAAGCCACGTCCCAAATAAATGGCCTTCATAGAGCAACTTATGAAGCATACACAAGGGTTTGGGTTGGATTGTTTTCAGTCCTCCTTTTGGATTTTCTTTTTTGGAGATATTAATAGTTATTCTCAGTTAATTTTTTTCCTCTCTCCCCTTCCCACTGGAGCATATAATCCCACACCAGGTAGACAACCTGCTAGATATCATTTTTTCTACCCTTTAAGACTCATTTCTCATTTGGGTTCTTTCCTTATTAGAAATATCGGTCCTCCTTGATACCACATTTCCTACAGCGTGAAACAAAGCAAGCACCCGTTTCTTTAACCAGATGGAATTAGTTCAGGTTCTTGCTAGAAGGTTAAAACCAACTTTTGGCAACAAAACCTTATATAGGCACGTTTAGTCTCTAAAGCAAAAGGTGTAGCTGGGACTACGTCGAATTCGGAATTTTTCAGAAAATCATAGGATGGTTTTGGTTGGAAGGGACCTTAAATATCATCCAGTTCCAAACCCCCTGCCATGAGCAGGGGACACCTCCCACCAGACCAGGTTGCTCAAAGCCCCCTCCAACCTGGCCTTGAAATGCTCCAGGGACGGGGCAGCCACAGCTTCTCTGGGCAACCTGTTCCAGGCTCTCACCACCCTCACACCAAAGAAGTTCTTTCTGGTATGTAACTAAATCTGAATATGCCCTCTGTCAATTTAAAACCATTCCCCCTCGTCCTATCCCTACACTTCCTGATAAAGAGTCTCCCCCCAGCTCTTCTGTGGGCCCCTTCAGATGCTATAAGGTCTCCCTGGAGCCTTCTCCAGGCTGAACAAATGCAACTCTCTCAGCCTGTCTTCGTAGGACAGGTGCTCCAGCCCTCCGATCATCTTCTTGGCCCTCCGCTAGACCCATTCCAACAGGTCCATGTCCTTCCTGTGCTGAGGACTCCAAAAATGGACACAGTACTCCAGGTGGGGTCTCACAAGAGCTGAGTAGAGGGGTAGACCTGCTGGCCACGCTGCTTTTGATGCAGCCCAGAACGCCAGGGGTTTTCCAGGCTGCCAGTGCACGTTGCCGGCTCATGTTGAGCTTCTCATCCATGAGCACTCCCAGTCCTTCTCCTCAGGGCTGCTTTCCAGCCATTCTCCGCCCAACCTGTACTTGTGCCTGGGATTGCCACGTCCCAGGTGCAGGACCCTGCACTTGGCTTGGTTGAATTTCATGCGATTTGCATGAGCCCACCTCTCCAGCCTGTCCAGGTCCCTCTGGATGGCCTCCCTTCCCTCCAGCGTGTCGACCGTGCCACCGAGCCTGGTGTCATCGGCAAACTTGCTGAGGGTGTGCTCTATCCCACTGTTATTTCTCCAGCAAAGATGTTGAACAGCACCGGTAACTCAGAGTAACTCATTCTTCCAGGGTACAAACTAGGAAGTCTTATCATTTCTCTTCTGGTCTTCAAGACCATCAAGAACATGCATTTTCATTGATTTATTTTATTTATTCATTGCGGTGGCAGATCTGTCAAGTCCATCAGAGCTATCAAGCTCCAGCTTTTCAGGGCTGGAGAACCCCATCAGACCACCTATCGCCACGTCACACCCTCACAAGGTTTTGTCTGCTTGACGTGGGGGCAAGATTCCACCTTGCCCTTTTGCAGACAGTTATTTCAATGCTGATATTGCAATTCAAAAGTTCCAAATGTCTGAAAAAGAGGTCTACGGTCAAAAGGGTAATTTTTAACAAAAATAAAAGATTTTTTTTGTGGTAGAAACATGAAAAAAGCACACACAAGCAGCCAGTTAAGGCAACCTGCCTGAGCAACAACTCTTCCAACTGGAGTACCTTGACCACTGGCCACCACTTAGACAGACAGACAAGTACTCACACTAACTGGTACCACCAAAGGAAAGACCATGACACACCAGTATGTTTCGAAGTGGATTTCTTCTGAGCTACAAAGAAAATGATGGAGTCTAAAGCAGACCAAAAGGTGAAGATCATCAGAGCAAGGTCATCTGTCGATCGCAGCTGGTGGGGAAAATTCAAACCCCAAAATACTCTTTGTCTGCTCCTGCAGACTCAAGTTCAGAATCGTAGAATCATAGAATGCTTCAGGTTTGAGGAGACCTTAAAGATCAGGATTCTGATGCTACCACCAGTTTCTGTATCTAAATTGTGAAGGGGAATGATATTAGCATAATTACCATTTCCAAATGATGCAATCAAGCCCACAGAAGAACAACTATGGGCCTGTTAAAACCTTAGCTCCCTGGTGCCCTGGCATCTGCTTTTTCCATTCCACACCACGTGGTTGACCTTCTATTGGTGTCATCTACTCAGAGCTTCGACAATCTACCTACGTCTCACCATCCTGCTACTGCTGGCCCCTCTCCAACAGCAAGAACCCCTCTCTGTGCCCACCACATCGTCCAGCTTTGTTCCCCACCTGTGAATAGAGGGGTCCATGAAAGAGGAACCAGGTATAGAGGCAACGTATAGGAAAAAATCTCAGCTGGGAACTTCAGTTACCACTCTGAGGGCACAAGCTGTTGGAAATGCTTTAATTACTCAATGAATAGCAGCTATTTCTATAGCTCAGCAAAGAGGGGCTGAGAGCTCATAAATGATTTCACACCTACAGAGAAAACAGGCTGAAAAGTCAGGAACAAACCTCTGGGTTTCAACTCCCACCACCAGACCAAACCCCCCTCCCAAGTTTAAATATTTTCCTGAACTTTCACCCAGCCAGAGCTGTCTACTCCGAGTCTTAAAAGGTTAAAAGGTAACTCATTTTCTAATTTCGGAGAGTTGCCAAAAGGGCTGATTCATACAAAAACCTCTCAAATCATACAGGAACCAGGTTTCATTTCCCTGCTTCCTGAGGGCCCACCAGAAAGGTGAAAGAGGAGACACCGCAGAGAATAGGATTGGTTTTGAAAACTGGAAAGCGAGGAGAATATCTGGTTATCGGGCTCAGGATACAAGTACAACAACTCCAAGGGAACATAATCTTTCCTCTTGGAATCGCTCCTAATTTTATACCCACTGATGGCACATACACAGCGTGGCGGCCAATAACACACCACGCTCGTTACAGATGACTCCAAACGTTTGGGAGATATCCAAGAGGAGCACTCGAGAAATAGCAACTGGAAGCAGAGAACATCTCTGGCATTTCCTCCAGCATCTCCCCCAAACTGGGTATTCTTCACTGGGAGACTGCATGAGAGGGAGAAAACAAAGATGAATCGTCCCAGTTCTGGGCTCCCCCAGTTCAAGAAGGACAGGGAAATGCTGGAGAGAGTCCAGCGGAGGCTATAAAGATGATCAAGGGACTGGAGCATCTCTCTGATGAAGAAAGGCTGAGAGAGCTAGGGCTGTTCAACCTGGAGAAGAGAAGGCTGAGAGGGGACCTCAACAACGCTGAGCAGTATCTAAAGGGTGGGTGGCAAGAGGATGTGGCCAGACTCTTCTCAGTGATGCCTGATGACAGGACAAGAGGAAACAGGTATAAAGTGGAACACGGGAAATTCCATCTGAATTCCATCTGAATGAACATGAGGAGGAACTTCTTTCCTTCGAGGGTGGCAGAGCCCTAGCAAAGGCTGCCCAGGGAGCTGGTGGAGTCTCCTTCTCTGGAGATACTCAAACTCCCCCTGGATGGGTTCCCGAGTAACCTGTTCTCAGTGGCCCTGCACTGGCAGGAGGTTGGACTAGATGATCTCCAGAGGTCCCTTCCAGCCTCCACCAGTCTGTGAACCTGTGCCGGCAACACTCTAAAGGGAGTATCTAAAGGATAAAATGCAAGTTGGATTCAAGACCTTGTATTCTCGGAACTATTCCTAAACTATCTGAGACTATGTGGCTGTAAAGAACTTCACCTCATTGGCATTCTGTTCCTCCCTCTACAGACTGAAAACATTACAAATAATCTAAGACTTAAGTGTTGAACAGAGCATTCATGTTCTTCTGTATTTACCTTGCACATCAACAAAGCTTGTCACTCACATCCATTAAATCTAAGCAAAAGACTTCAAAGAAGAGACCAGGCTGAATGGGGCTTTGAACAACCTGGTCTAGTGGGAGGTGTCCCTGCCAATGGCATGGGGGTTGGAACTAGATGGTTCTTTAAGATCCCTTCCAATCCAAACCATTCTATGATTCTGAATCTATGAAAAGGCAGTGAAAGACAGACCTGCTCCACGGTCTCTCTGTACCACCACTTTGCTGAAGGAGCTGGAGGTGGTTCAGCCTGGAGAGAAGGAGACCTTCTCACTCTCTCCAACTCCCTGAAAAGAGGGTATAGTTGGGGGGGCGGGGGGCAGTCTCTTCTCTCAAGGAAGAGGTAATAGAACAAGAGAAAACAGTCTCAGGTTGTACCAGGGAGGTTTAGGATGGATGTGAGGAAAAATTTCTTCACCGAAAGGGTTGTCAAGCATTGGAATGGGCTGCCCAGGGCAGTGGCGGAGTCACCATTCCTGGAGGTATTTAAAAGCTGAGCAGACTTTGTGGTGAGGGACATGGGTTAGTGGTTTTGTCAGTGTTGGGCTGATGCTTGGACTCGAGACTCGATGATCTGAAAGGTCCCTTTCAGCCTGGACAATTCTATGACCCTAAATGTAAGCTGCTGGTTTGAAAGCAGAGCTATCCTGACCTAGTGGTAGAAATAATCTCTTGGGATCTCATGGCTGTCTCAGCAATGGAGAAGAAAGGTTTATGTCTGTCAACCTGGTCGCTGTCACTGCTTTGAAAGTCTGCAATCCCTCAAGTTGCCAAAAAGAGACTTAAGACGCCACAAATCTGCCATCAGAAAAAAAGGATTTAAGAGCAATGAAGAAAATCTTCCAAATACTAGTTTTTATTTACTGCACCACCACAGAAGCATATGGGGTTGGAAGGGACCTCTGGAGATCATCTAGTCCAACACCCTGACAAAGAAGGTCTCCCCAGAGCAGGTCCCACAGGAAGGTGTCCAGGTGGGGTTTGAATGTCTCCAGAGAAGGAGACTCCACCACCTCTCTGGGCAGCCTCTGCCAGGGCTCTGCCAACAAAGTACAGCAGCCAATAAAACCCCCCTTTCTATTCAACACATCCCTCCTACGCAGAGCGCGGTAGCCTCAAACTTTTGAGGCTCTTCAAAAAGTGAAGCAACACAAACCTCCTTCAGTTTGGCTATTTTTGCTACCTTCAGACTGAGTTTCAACAGATGGAAGTTCCCCTTTGATGATTAAACCATGTTGCCAAAAATGCTCAAGTCAAATAACTCTTCAAATACTGGAGGTATCACAATCTTGATAAAAAGTTCCTTAAATAGTCTTTTTTTTAAAAAAAAAAAAAAAAAAGCACTATTCTGACCTATTGTTCTGAAAGTAATGAAAAAAATTAAACTATGACACTCATGAAATAGGACAGAAAAAAAACTCTTAACGTCTTCACTGCTGCAAGGGAAAAAAAAGACTAAATTTTTTTTGTTATCTGTACATGGCATCGTTCCTACATTGCAATGATTCCATGGAGCTTTATGATCAATTATATCACCCTTCTCCCACCTACATTCAACTTTTAAGCTCCCAGAAAATGCAAAAAGCACCCTTATATATGTCAAAACACTGTTAACATTTAACTTTGGAAGTAATAATTGTTTTAGGTTACAAATCCTAGCAACTAGAGAAAAAGAATGCAACGTAACAGAAATATCAACCAACTTCTACCAGCACCACGGGGCGCTACTTATCAGTGATGTAACCGGATCACAGGATTTAATTTTTCCTCCATATGCATTTATAGTTTTTAAATGAAGTGAAAATGTACTGATAACAACCAGATGTTCAGGTTTTGTACCCCAGCTCTTAACAAGCTGCTGAAAGGAGCCTTCATAATTTAAAGCTCTGGGAGCTCTATCTCGCAACGCAACGTTAGCGATAGTTTCTACATAAAAGTCCTACAATTAAAGGCTGAAGTTGCACCTTTTTGCTGACTCTGCGGTTTTAATCATTGACGTACACCCCTGAGTGCTAACATTAACAAAACCCCAAGAAAAAGCAGAGTGTCCATAACACCCCCAAAGGAGCCATAAATCAAACATCAACTTACCCTAAAACATGAGTGTTAGAAGAGGCTGCACAAGCCTCATTCTTGAAAAGCAATAACACTGTAGTTTCTATAAAATGTCTCGAAATTAAACACGAAACCTTATTCCTTTTTGCATAATGTTTTTCAAAAGGGTAATTCAAGAGCTTTTTAATAACTCTCAGATACAGGGCCACGATGCTGCAGAGTCCCATGGTCCCTACAACCTGTTTTAACTACACTGGGTCTAACTGCCTTAAAACACATTTACCTTTCCCAATAAAAACTAAATTTGAGAAAACAGTTTCTTCAATTCATCGTAGACAATTCTAAGACACCCTGAGATATGCTCTGCTGAACATCTCTACAGCCTTTCCCAAGAAAAATCAGCACATTTTGGTTCTTCAGTTATATTTGACAGTAACAAATACGGAGAGAATCCCAGACAGGCAGGGGTTGGAAGGAACTTCTAGAGATCATCTAGTCCAACCCCTGCCACAGCAGGGCCACCCGGAGCAGGTCCCACAGGAAGGTGTCCAGGTGGGGTTGGAATGTCTCCAGAGAAGGAGACTCCACCACCTCTCTGGGCAGCCTCTGCCAGGGCTCTGCCACCCTCACAGGAAAGAAGTTCCTCCTCATGTTGAGACGGAATTTCCCGTGTTCCACTTTGTACCTGTTGCCCCTTGTCCTGTCCCTGGGCACCACTGAGAAGAGTCTGGCCACATTCTCTTGCCACCTACCCTTTAGATATTGCTCAGCATTGATGAGGTCCCCTCTCAGCCTTCTCTTCTCCAGGCTGAACAGCCCCAACTCTCTCAGCCTTTCCTCAGCAGAGAGATGCTCCACGTCCCTCATCGTCTTTGTAGCCCTCTGCTGTCCCCTCTCCAGCAGTTCCCTGTCCTTCTTGAACTGGGGAGCCCACAACTGGACCCAGTGCTCCAGATGGGGCTTCACCAAGGAGGAGGAGGAGGATGACCTCCCTCCACCTGCTGGGCACACTCTTCCTGATGCACCCCAGGAGAGCATTAGCCTTCTTGGCCACAAGGGCACATTGCTGCCTCATGGGCAACTACTTGTCCACTGGGACTCCAAGGTCTATCTCTGGAGAGCTGCTTTCCAGCGGGTAACCCTCTAACCTGTACTAGTGCAGGGGGTTAACCAAGAGGTGAGTTACAGATTTGCCATTTGTTTTCTACCCCATCTCACACACCTTCAAGGTCAGGTTGGACGAGGCTTTGAGCAACCTGGTCTAGTGGGAGGTGTCCCTACCCATGGCAGGGGGTTGGAATCAGATGGTCTTTAAGGCCCCTTCCAACTGAAATCATTCTATGATTCCTTATTAATTTTGAGCTCAACCACCCATCCACATCTTCCAAGTCTGTCCATAGCTTACTCCATAATCAGACCCAAGCTCATTCTATGAGCTTCTAGTAGAGGAAGCTCAGAGGCAAACAAGCTCTGCCCCTGTTCAAGAAAGGCTTGAGCCTTCATGAACTCAGTGCTTTTGGGCACTCTGGAACATGGGTTAGGATTATGTACTTGCCTGCAAAATACCACACACATAGATCCTAACCTCTCCTCCCAACAGTACCTGTCCCCTTATGTATACATCTTCAAACGCGATGCTCAACAGTGAAGAATAAAAGGATCTATATTATGAACACAAATTTTTCACGACTCCATAACAGCATCTACACAGCATCATCCAGCAATGCTGTCAGCTCTTCAGTAACACATTTGCAAAATAAAAATAGATCTGAAATTACATATGTAGAGAGGGGGAAAAAAGAAATTATAGTACCTCTGAAGCATGCTGCTGTAACCAAAGAGCACCTGACATTAGATTCAGGACAATTTCAAAAGCAAAGAGCACGGGACTTTCACACAGGTACCTCTACTCCTGCATTTTGGACATGGAGATGGTCTTCCATGCTCGAAAAATGGTCTTAGTATTTCAGTGAAGGAGAGAAGAAGAAGTTTGAACCAGCATTCAATTGAACAATATATTGAAGCAATATATTTAGACGCAGCTGCCAGCTGTATGCACTCCTTCACGAAACTGTGTCTACAAAACCCAAGGGACACACTAATGGTGACAATCCTCTGTCGAGGCTATTGAATGCTCCTAGCAAAAACATCACTCTTCTCAATGACACGTCAAAAACAGACTCAGCATGGAGATTTCGGTGGCTCGTCACAACAAAATTCATCTTTAATAGCGGCTTTACAGACAGGCACTCAGCAGTGTTACTGTCAGCTGCCAGAGATGCCTGTTCTCTAGCAAGTCATGCTAGAGAAATCATTAGAAATTCGAATATTCCATGTATTCCACTCAATTTGTTGCTCCCTGAAATTCACATTGTAGGCTTCTAATTGTCTTGATTTATTCCAGCTAAAGACAGATACCAACTACTCCCTCAATACAAAGTAAGGAAAGAAATTATAGTGTAAATCTGACCAGGGAGAGGAAGGGAAGTAAGAAATAAACTCACTACTAAAATAATCCTGATCCTTCCCCTGAAAAAAAAAGTTAATATTACACTAAGAAAAATATCTCCACCTTATAACATTCTTACGAAGAACAGAGTTGCTCTGTGTATTACAAAAAGCCAGTTTTTCCTTATTTCCTATCCCCTACCCTACTTCCCCTTGAAGATATGGGGATAAAATCGTTAGTTAAGGCATTATCACATCGTTAAATTTATTACACTACTAAACAAGGCAATAATATAGACTTTTGTTAGAGTTAATAACTTACTAACAATTCAGTAGCTGCTATTGCAGGAAAAATTTAGCTAAGAAAACTTGACATGAAAAAACCTCACTCTCTTACGAAAAGTGAGTATATTTTCAATACAGCTGAACATTAAAGATTATAGACAGGCTTAACGATGACTTCTTTTTTTAATAAGCCATTATCCTCATTATATTAGATAATAAACTAAGTGCTTTCAATGGCAGCTTCCAGTCCCAGCAACCACATTCCCTCAGAAATACAGATTCCAAAAGGTTCAGCTGTTGAAAAGGGTTAAGAATATCGATGCCAGAAAGACAGAATAAATGATACCGGACTCCACACATTGGGACTTTCAAGAAAGAAAAATAAAACCCTGCAGGATTTATGAACTTCCCTGTGTATCGCAGTCCTTTCACCCCTTTGGACTTCCTCTCATCTGCTCCAAACAAAAAGCCTATCAGCTCCAGGAAGTCCTGACAAGCTTTGCTGAACGAGGCTCTAAATCATATCACTAATTCGTGACACCCAAATCCTCGTCTAATGTTGACAGAGTTGTATTTAATGAGTGCAATGTTTCAAAAAATTTATTACATCTTTGTCAGCTTTCCAACCAAAAGGACAATCTGAAGCACCAAAACGAAGTGCAAAAATTAGCTATTACACTAGAAGTAATACTCTGGAACTCAAAGCTGCGATGCTTTAATTGGGGCACCACATTTTAGGCACAGACTACAGTGCAATTTAGTATTAGCAGTACTTTTTGTGCTATCTCTGGTAAAGTTTATCTTGGGGAAAAAGAGGTTGAAACCTCTCAGGACAGGTGTGGATAAACATTTTTATTTCCGAAGAACAAACTACGTTCTCCTTCATGTAATACTGAAGAACGTTTCGTAACATATATCGAGGATGTGGAATAAATATATCTCAAATACAGCAGAAGCATAAAAAAAGCATAAGCAAACCTGGAGATCTACAGAAACGTTCCACTTCTCTCTTCTTCAATTTGCCGGTATTTCAAAAATTAGTATTAAATAATGACTTACTTAATGCATGTGCAGCTCAATACCCCACACGGCTGCAGAAGATGAACTTTTCTTTGCAGACTGTACGTTTCCCCACAACCATTTCTAGCCACAAATTAGCAGTAACTGTCTGTGTGTGAGTAGAGGTACCCAAAACAAATGTCAAAACTCCCACAAAATAAATCCAGATAATTTCTTTCAATGGTTTGAACTGGGTGTGAGATACTGATCACATATTTCTTCCAACAGGACATTCAGGGCTACTACCGGCAGCAGGTTGTCATTATCACTAAGGACCCATCTCATGGAATATTCAAAATACAAGTATTTAAACGTTATAATCCCATCACTCTACATTTTACATTCTCTCCAATTCTAAGGTTATACAGGGAAGCTAAAAAAAAAAAAAACACACAAGAAAAAACGCCAACTTACAAAAGGGGAATTTCAACAATGAGCTGGATGAGGCAACACAGCAACTCTTCTATGAGATCTTCACACTCCGTTCCTGCAAAGAAGCAGATCAAATTTTTTCCGGATTTTCAAATAGCAAAAGAGAGCAAAGATGTAAACACATAGATCTAGGTGATCCATATTTAATTAAGAAACAACGGCTTGAAGAGAAATTCTACCTGTTTGAGGAGATGGAGCTCTTACCTGAAATAGAAGGCACTTAGGATTATCACCAGTGAAAATGATGATGCTAAACCTTGTAAGTATAAAATAAAAAACTAATAACAATTGGATAAATTAAATGAGATGCTGGTATTGTAGGAATATGCTAACATTAAGCGCATCAAACCTTACTTTACTACTTAAGTTCATATTAAATGACTTTATTACTAACAGTTGGACTGATCACTAGTGACTTCTCACTGGTCCACAGAGTTCAAGTCCCCTCTCAAAATTCCCAGCACTTTGCATTTTCCAAACCCTCTTTTAATCCCAAGAAAAGAGTAAGCAGAGACAGACAGAAAACACAGTTTCATTTGTCTGACAGGCTGAGGAAAGGCCGAGGGACTTAGGTCTTCTTACTCTGGAGAAGAGAAGACTGAGAGGGAATCTGATCAACACCTATAAATACTTCAAGGGTGGGTGTCAGGAGGATGGGGCCAGGCTTTTCTCAGTGGTGCCCAGGGACAGGACAAGACGAAATGGGCACAAACTGGAACATCAGAAGTTCCATCTCAACATGAGGAGGAACTTGTTTCCTGTGAAGGTGGCAGAGCCCTGGCAGAGGCTGCCCAGAGAGATGGTGGAGTCTCCTTCTCTGGAGACATTCTAACCCCACCTGGACACGTTCCTGTGCAACCTGCTCTGGGTGGCCCTGCTCTGCCAGAGGGTTGGACTAGATGATCTCTAGAGGTCCCTTCCAACCCCATATCATTCTCTGATTCTGTAACAACATTCTAAATTGTGATCTGTAAAATTAATGCAGCCTGCCATAAATATCACCGCCACTCTTAAGTGATTAATTCTACACATTATTTTTTCTGGAATACACATTTATTTCTCGAAGAGGTTTCACTCATCTCAATGACGAGTAAAGATTCACGAATTTCCGAAGTGCATTTTCAGCAAGCAGAAATTATTCTCTCCTCGTACACAATGTGACAAAATGCACAGAATGATTCAAAATTATTTTTAAAAAATACAACTATTAAAACCGGTGGTATTTTACTTTAGCACAGCAATTTTTAAAAGCAACTCTAACAAAAAAGACTTTCAAGATTTGCTGAGGAACCATCTTATTAAACCATATGAAGTTGTCATACAATATCAAAAAAAAAAAAGAAGATAAATCTCTTGGCATAGTAGGATTTTTTTCTGCCTTCAAAATAAAATTATAAAGAGAAACCTCCAGCACAAAGAAGTGCAGGATTTTATAGTGCTGAATGTTTTTTCCCCTCTTCATTACAGCACAATGATTACCCAAAATGCTTGTTTATTTGGTATTCTCAAATAAATAGGTCCTGCAATAAACACAGCTTTACAGGCAGGTTGTGGCCCTGTAACTCTGTTTAACCCAAGCCCATTCTTCAACCCAGAACTCAATTTTAAGAAGCACCCCAGAGGGAATAGTCACAATAAAGCCAAATTATTTCTTTCCACAATCGCTTTTATTAAAAACACATTAAAAACTGTCACCTAGTGAACTGCCCATTCTAAAAGGAAATCAGTTTTTTGTTTTTTTTTAATCACGGAAAAGTGGTTTCCTTTATATAGAATCCCCCATGAGTAACACAATGTGGCTCCTGTTAGGAAAAAACCAAGAACTGCTGAGAGTATTTAACCTTAGAAACCCCCGTCAATAAGAAAACCCAGATAACGTATTCTAAAGTAACTAAAAAAATGCTTATAGTGCAAGACTGCTATTAGTTCTCCAGTTTTCCCTCTTTACAGTTGAGGGGAGAAGAGACTAACAATCACAGAATCACACAGAATCTTCATGATTGTAAAGGACCTCTGAGATCACTGAGTCCAACCACACACACACAAAAGACCCCCACAACTTCGGGCACTAGAGCATGCCCTCAAGTGCCACGACTACACGTTTCTTAAATACCTCCAGGGATGGGGACTCCACCACCTCCCTGGGCAGGCTGTTCCAGTGCCTGACCACCCTCTCAAGAAAGTCAGTCTTCCCGATATCTAATCTAAACCACCTCCCCTGCCCCAACTTCAGACCATCTCCTCTGCTCCTGTCATTATTCCCTTGGGAGAAGAGGCCAACACACACCTCTCTACAACCTCCTTTCAGATAGATGTAGAGGGCAATGAGGTCTCCTCTCAGTCTCCTCTTCTCCAAACTAAACATTCCCAGGTCCCTCAGCTTCTCCTTGTAGGACTTGTTCTCCAGACCCCTCACCAGCTTGGTGGCTCACACTCCAGCACCTCAATGTCCTTCCTACAATGAGGGGAACACAGCCCTCGAGGTGAGGCCTCACCAATGCCCAGGACAGAGGCACCATCACTGCCCTACTCCTGCTGGCCACGCTGCTCCCGATACAAGCCAGGATGCTGGTGGCCTTCTTGGCCACCTGGGCACACTGCTGGCTCACGTTAAGCCCACTATCCACCAACACCCCCGGCTCCTTTTCTGCTGGGCAGCTCTCCAGCCACTCTGCCCCAAGCCTGGGGTTGTTATAACCAAAATGCAGGACCCAGCACTTGGCCTTGTTGAACCTCATACAACTGACCTTGGCTCATCAATCCAACCTGTCCAGGTCCCTCTGTAGAGCCTTCTGACCCCCACGCAGATCAACACCTAGTTTGGTGTTGTCTGCAAGCTTACTGAGGGTGCACTCAATCCCCTCATCCACATCACTGATAAATATACTAAACAAGACTGTCCCCAAAACTGAGCCCTGAGGGACACCACCAGTGACCAGCCACCAACAAGATTTCATCCCATTAATCACAACTCTCTGGACATGGCCATCCAGCCAGTTTTTTTATTCAGTGAAGAGACAAGGATGAAAAGAAGATCACAGAATCACACGGGGTTGGAAGGGACCTCTGGAGATCATCTAGTCCAACCTCCTGCCAAAGAAGGTCCACCCAGAGCAGGCTGCACAGGAACGTGACCAGGTGGGGTTGGAATGTCTCCAGAGAAGGAGACTCCAACACCTCTCCAGGCAGCCTCTGCCAGGACTCTGCCACCCTCACAGTTGAGATGGAACTTCTTATGTTAAAGTTTGTGCCCATTTCCTCTTGTCCTGTCCCTGGGCACCACTGAAAAAAGACTGGCCCTGTCTTCTCAACACCCACCCTTTAAGTATTTTTAAGATGAAGAGACAAGGATGAAAAATTAAGAAGATCATTTCTTCCACCATGCGATATATCCAACTCATCTGAAGAGGGAATAATGTTATTTGAATATAAAAGAGGGCTTTCCCCCCATCGCTATATTTAAAATAAAGCAAGCAAATTCTTGGGTGAGCACAATCACGTAGAATGGAAGATGTTAGTTTTCCCTGCTCTGTTCTCCAACTATTTTTCCTCTTAAAAAGGGAAAAAAAAATCCCTAATTGCTGTAATCAATGTCATTCAAGCTCCAATAATTAATGTATCCTTTTCCCCATTGGGGCACAGGCATTCTTGTTTAATTCTTGTCTTGCCAAGACAATGAGGCGGACACATGCCAAATCTATAACGTGAGAGCGAGCTATAAACACGGAACACCCTGTGTTTGCATAAACAATGCCTTTTTTTTTTTTTTTTTCCAATGGCAGGATAAAGACAATACACACCAGATTCCTTCGCGCTCAGAGATCACATACTTGGATCAAAGATGCGTGTAAAGCCTCGGGGGGGGGGGGGGGGGGGGGGGATAATGGGTAAAGGGTGAA